>CM056389.1:29188322-29515333 GCA_029718625.1 Synaphobranchus kaupii | reverse complement strand
CTCTCCCCCCCGCCCCCCCCCCCCCTCCCTCCTCCCTCCCACCTTTCAGTTTCTCCCTTCCATTGTGTCGGCCATTTTGGAAACAGAAGCAGGAATCCTGGGTAAATGAGTGGAGCAGCGACAGCGGCCACGGTCAGAGGTGTCTGGGCGCATTAAATGCGAGTGGTGAGCACCAGTCTTCGAATGCCAGGCTTACGAACAAAGAAAAACTAACAGCCAGCAGGACACACTCTGACAACCAGGAAGCGAGGAAGGACTTCTAAAAACAAAAATGAATTATGACCAAATAAAGGTCACCGTTAACCGTTAAGCAAATATAAAAGAAATTTCATCAGTTGAAGGCCGGTCAGGACTTAAAATGTCTACAGTGGTGAAAAAAAAAAAAAGGGTTCAAGACAGAATAAAAAGAAGAAGAAAAAAGCATGAGGTAAGAGAAAACAGAGGGGGGGGCAGGGGGAGATTTTCTGTTGCAATTAGTTCTGATGAGCAGGTCTGCTTGGCAGCCAGCTATTGAGAGACTATTTATAGCGACTGCTTCAGGACAAAACCTGCGATGCAGCCATGCAGATCACAGAGGGGGAGGAGCACGGACCGGTCGGTCTGTGGGGGGGGGGGGCACGACCGACACCCCCCGCCCCCTCCCAACCCCCTGCCGCCTTCTCTCCTGGGTGCCAGAAAGGCCCTTGCAGAAGAACGCAGGACAGCTCAAGTGCCTTCGCTTCCTAATGTCATTACCCCATGAGTGTGTGGGGAGGGGTGGGGGGGGGGGGGGGGTGACGTTATTAAGTCGCCTCCCCCTCTCTCTGTCGTGAGGCCCGTCTAGTTTTTAATCATTATTTTTTTATTTACAGTCAGAAATAAATTTGGATTAACATGTGGTGAAAGGCTGGGCTCGGTACCCGTACTTTACTTCCTAAATAGGTGTGCCATGTAAAGAAGGCCTTATGTAGAGAGGAGGGGGGTGGGTGCCATGTAAGGAGAGCCTTATTGAGGAGGGGGGGGGGGGGGGGGGGGGTTTATAACGAGCTGTTTGCTTTTACTTCAAAGAGCAGCAGAGTGGAAAGAACCTGCAGTCCTTGTGAAAGCCCATAAAGCGGGCTCTCTGCTCGCTGTGATTATTTCTCTCCCTGTAATCGCATCAGAGGGGCGGCGGCCATTACGCCATCTCAGACACCCAAATTAACCTCACAGCCTAAACAGAAATAATGGCCCGCGGTCACCCCCTCCTCTTTCCCTCGCCACTCGCCTCTGGAGAGCTTTAATGCGTCCGACGAGACTCGAACCCCAGGCGCGAGCGCTTCAGTTGGAGGGGAGCGCGTTAGAGAGGAAGCGGGGAAGATGGCAGCTGGTTGGCTGACGGCGGTTTTGAGCGTCTTGGCGGTGGAGGGGCGAAGAGGGAGACTGAGGCGGGGGGAAGAGGAGCACGACTCGTAATTCACTGAGCAAATGTTTAAAGCAGACGCTGAGGAGCCACGGCTGCTGAGTAACATCATTTGCCTCTGAAATATTTACAGCAGAGCTCTGCCACTGCAGGGACAGCACACACTCACACACACACACGCGCACATACACACGCTCTCACACACACTCACACACACTCACACACACACACACACACACACACATCCCCGCACACACATTAAATCGTTCAAACACACGGACATATACGGACAGAACACACACACCAACGCACGCACATCAACACAATCACACACAGATGCGCACACACACACACACACACACACACACACACACACACACACACACACTCCCCCTCCCTCTTATACACAGCTCACACACAGGACTACAGCCAGTTTAGCAGTGGGGCATCCGCTCAGGGAGGCTTTCACAGGAACAGGAAAAAGGTCTTTCCTGTGGAGGTGCAAGAAAAGGACGGGGCCACAAGTCCTCCAGTCTTTCAACAGAGCCTGTTTAGAAAAGTGTCCGAAAAGGAGGGAGAGAGAGGGAAAAGAGAGACAGACAGCTAGGGTAAGGGAGGGAGAGAGAGAAAGAGAGAGTGAGAGACAGACAGCTAGGGTAAGGGAGGGAGAGAAAGAGAGAGAGAGAGAGAGAGAGACAGACAGCTAGGGTAAGGGAGGGAGAGAAAGAGAGAGAGAGAGACAGACAGCTAGGGTAAGGGAGGGAGAGAAAGAGAGAGAGAGAGAGACAGACAGCTAGGGTCAGGGAGGAGAGAGAGAGAGAGACAGACAGACAGAAACAGCTAGGCAGGGGGAGGGGGAGGGAGAGAGAGAGAAAAGAAAAAAGAGAGAGACAGACAGACAGCTAGGGTAAGGGAGGGAGAAAGATGGAAGACATGAGCAGAAATAGGAATAGGTAGGAATAGGTTCTCAGTTGGGATTTGGGGGGGGGGGGGGGCTATTACAGTAAGCCAAATATAAATAAAATCTGATCAGCAGTCCTGTGCGTGCATGTGTGTTAGAGACAGAGAGAGAGAGAGCGGGAGGGATTATGTGAGAGAGAGAGAGAGAGAGAGAGAGAGAGAGAGAGAGAGAGAGAGAGACAGAGAGAGAGAGATACAGATAAAGACAGAGATAAGGGGGGGGGGGGTATGAGAACTACACAGGGAATAGAGAAGATCAGTAAAAGCAGTAGCTGTCTAATGACATTAGAGCACTCTGCTGTTCTGCTCATGAGCAGAGGGGCCATCGCGGACAGCGTGAAAACACATGACCTCGCATTTACATCTGGGAAGCCAGCCTCCAAAAGACATCAGAGGGAAAAACAGCAGCCGCGGCAGCGTACCGATACACAATAACGGCACAATAACAAACGTCCTAGATCGTTCTAGCGCCGGTGATGCTAGCCCAGGCTACCGCAGGGGTGTGCAAACCAACAGGAACCCAAACAGGGCGATGGACCAGGAGCCCAGAATAGAACAGATGAGAAAAACACACCCTGTTCTGGTTGGATACTCCCTCATCTCCACATTTAATACTGTGAAAAGACTAGGCCACAGTCACACACACACACACTCTCTTCGCTCTCAAACACACAAATATCCTCATACGTATACACCTATTTTATACAGTCTATGGTACACACATGAACACACACACAAACATGCGCAAACACACACCTGCACAGCACTTAATACACAAAAATTCTCAAACACACATATGCTCACTCAGACATTCACAAATGTTTGCATGCAGACATACACAAACACACCAGCATGCACCTCAAACATGCATTCATGCGCATGTGCACACGGCAGCATGTCTGCACATGCTCATGCACACACACTGACGCACACACGCATACTCACGCACACACACGCGTGAGCCGGCAGGAGTTGAGCTCCCGAACCACCAATGAAGGTGAAATCAGCCCAGGGCCAGAGCCAGCACGGCGATTTGTTAGTGTGGAAAAGCCATCTGTTTCTCAGTACCTCTATTCTCACAGGGCGCATTACAGCCAGCGTTCAACACAAAATACCAATTGAAACCATCAGCCATTTCGTCATCTGAAATCGGTATTGAGAGCACAGGCCTCAGCGCCAGGTACCGCACAGGCTGCTCTTACCGCCATACTCACCCCACAGGCCACTCATACCGCCATACTCATCCCACAGGCCACTCATACCGCCATACTCTCCCCACAGGCCACTCATACCGCCATACTCTCCCCACAGGCTGCTCTTACCGCCATACTCACCCCACAGGCCACTCATACCGCCATACTCTCCCCACAGGCTGCTCTTACCGCCACTCTCACCCCACAGGCTGCTCTTACCGCCGCTCTAACCCCACAGGCCACTCATACCGCCATACTCACCCCACAGGCCACTCATACCGCCATACTCACCCCACAGGCTGCTCTTACCGCCATACTCACCCCACAGGCCTCTCATACCACCATACTCACCCCACAGGCCACTCATACCGCCATACTCTCCCCACAGGCTGCTCTTACCACCACTCTCACCCCACAGGCCACTCATACCGCCATACTCACCCCACAGGCCTCTCATACCACCATACTCACCCCACAGGCCACTCATACCGCCATACTCTCCCCACAGGCTGCTCTTACCACCACTCTCACCCCACAGGCTGCTCTTACCGCCGCTCTAACCCCACAGGCCACTCATACCGCCATACTCTCCCCACAGGCTGCTCTTACCGCCGCTCTAACCCCACAGGCCGCTCTTACCGCCGCTCTAACCCCACAGGCTGCTCTTACCGCCATACTCACCCCACAGGCCGCTCTTACCGCCGCTCAAACCCCACAGGCTACTCTTACCGCCATACTCACCCCACAGGCCGCTCTTACCGCCGCTCTCAGCCCACAGGCCGCTCTTACCGCCACACTCACTGCATAGGCCACTCTCCAGCCTACTGCCTGTTGGCCAGGGGCACTGGATATTCCAGTAAATAAATACATGCGTCCGTTTCATGTTTAATGTTTAATCAACGGCAGCACCCGCTCAACAGCTAAACCGCAACCTTCTAAAGTCCTTCGCAGAAACAGACTTAGTGAAATCATGTTCTTGGACAGGGCTGCCCACAACTTTTCCCGAACTGCTTTTATTTTTTTTGGCAGAGTGATTACAACAGGTGCTGGGGCCGGACGTCAAGGGCTAACAAAGGAAAACGGCTGACTGCTCCACTCCGGCTTTCCTGTGCGCTTACGTGCTCTTTTCTGTGCACCAAACCCGCTAATGGGAGGCACCTTCTCCTCAGCGAAGAGCAGAAGGACTCTTGTCAAATTTAAGTTTTAAGAACGTTAAAACCTTTCTTTTTTTAAATGGCCAGTTTGAAAGAAAACCTCCTGGAAATCTTTAAATAAATCAGTTTGTTTGGTGAAAGAATAAAGGGCTCCATTTATAAGAAGGGTTTAGTTCTATTCACGAACCACCAGAAGACGGATCGTTTGCTTCCATAGCAACTTGAATGTGCTTTTTGGGGTTGAGGACAAACGCCGGTGGGAACGACGGCCTGACCTTGCGCCTTCCACCGAGGGCGGGCTTTAAACCCTCACAGGCCAGTTTACCAGTAACCCAAGAAAGCCGCTCCTCGAGACGGTCCAATAGGTGAGCCTGACTTAACTGCACCGTCTGCATTTACACAGCACTTGACTTTTCTGCTGGCTAAGTGGAAGAAGTGTTTTGAAAACCTGAATGTCCTCAAAGACACCCACAGAAACCCACAGAATCAGCAGCCATTTCTGCTTTTTCTTCTCTTTCTCAAACACACACACACACACCCTGGGAAACTTAATAAGCAGGGCGAGTTCAGTGACTGCAGGCAGGAATAAAGGGGCTGGATGAAGCCCTGGACTCCATTAGGAGGTCACGCCGCCCCGCTATAATTTGGAGAACAAACACAGAGTAAACACATTAACGTCACTCTTCGGCTCTACGGATGGCTGCATTCACAGACAGTGACTCATCAGTGCAGTAATGAGAGACTGAGGAGGCCAGCGATGCAAGCGCGCGCACACACACGGATGCACGCACACAAACGCACACAGACGTGCGCGCGCACGCACAGACACAGACACACGCAAACACACACAGACGTGTACATGCACACACACACAGAAGGGCACACGCACACACTGACACTCAACACTCACACTCTGTCCTACTCACACTCACTGAGATAGGGGGCCTTTCACAATGGTACACTGAAACCCTTTTGTACCTACCAGTGCTCATTCAATTATCAGGAGTAAGTGGGCCTGATTTGGTACAGAATGTGTTTCCCAAAAGACGGGTCACAAATATGTCACAAATATGTTATTATTATTTCATAATTTTTCCCCATAAAAAAGCCCAGGACAAAAAGAGTTTCACTTTAAGGCACATCCTGTGAATGATATTCTCTCAAAGATCATAAAACGGTAGTTTTAATTATTGAACGTTTATTGAAAGTTTCTGGGATTATACAGTGGACCTCTTTCTACTGCAATACAGACCTCCACAGCTGAAACCTCAGGTTGTGTATCGGAGGAAGGGAACGTCATCTATTTTTGTGGGTGCGGAAAACTCCCCATAGTCCCGCACCAATGACCCAGCTGCAGGTGAATAACCACCACAGCCGCCAGTGGAGAAAACCCTGCCTCAGTTTGCCCACCAACCAACAGAAACAATATTATCGTTCATAATAACGCCGTTACTGTATTCGGCACTACAAATTCCATTACGTCCATAAGCAAACAGCAATCACATGGAGTCATGCGTTTTTTGAGTTTTTTTTTTTTAAGCACTAAAAATACACACCTGGGCTTTGGTAATAGGCTGTGCCACCTTAAGAGGCGGGGACGGGCGTGCTGAGGGACAGGGCTCTGGAGTGCGCACACAGAGCCTGCGGGCCGGTCCAGTCACTCATCGGCTTGGCTCGGTACCGGCTGTGTGAAAGGCTAACCTGCGCACCTGACACAGCGCTGACCCTGCAATTTAACCTCACCCAACGGCTCGAGGAAACTGTAGAGTGGAGAGACTCTGCGGATATCGGGGGGGGGGGGGGATCCAGGGGAGTGGCCTTCTTAGGCAGAGGTCTTTGTCTGAGGGGGGAGGTGGATTTCCTCCAAACCCACTGGTGCTGATGAAATCGAGGCCCAACTATAGCCGCTTCAAAGTCAGCGAGCTGCGTTATCGGCGTTCCGCCTCTATAACACGGTGTTCTTTTTCGTAATCGCCCTGTGTTGCTTGCACTTTAAAAGGGCATCCAGTGTTCTTATCTGCCCATCTACTTATCTAACTAGAGGCACTCAAGCTAGATGTACAGAATATTCGCATTTGTCTGACTCTTTGGCGTGAGCTTGGCAGGTCTGCCTATTTGGAATACCTTGACTTTTAATAAACAGAATGCGGATTAATTAGATATAAACGTGTCCAATAATGTATGGCACTCGTAAATTCCAGAGGAAACAAACCACAGAGACCTTCAGGCGCTATGTGACATGCATTTCTAAAAAGGTTTCCCAATCTGCATTTAGAGCTGCAATGTAGAATGTGACCTTGAATTCTATGGTGAATACGTTCAATTGGAAGGACACATAAAGGTGAGAGCACAAAGAATAGTACTTGTGAGAGGATAAACAGATAAAGGAACATATACAATTTATTGGCCATCTGTCCGAGTTAATTTCGACAATGCCTTTCACTGACTTTGCCTTCACTTCCGGAAGCTTCTTGAAATCCAATCTAAAGCAATTTACTATAAACAAGCTGCTTCTTCTCTCTCCCAATTCCCTTATCAGACTTCTGCACAACATGAGACAATTTAAACATCACGGAACTTTATGAGTTAGGAAGAACAAAACTTACTTGGCACCATTTTATGTTACTATACTATGCTACACAGAATAACTGTACAGGAAAAATGTACAGTCTGATGAGTCATCTTGGAGGAAAAACAGCTCAGGGACCAGAACAGCGTTTAATTACGCTGCATGTTTACAGCACACAGGGGCTTTAAGGGGCATTTATGGGGGACAAAGTGCCCTTTCCAGTGGTAGCTGCTTTAAGGTGCTCTGTGTGACGTGGTGTTTATGCCCGTGCAGTGAAAGGGAGAGGGGAAGCCAAGGCTGCTGTTGACTGGCGGTATGCGGATGCTGTGTAAACAGAGCCAGGCTGTGGGGCCGTGTGACGGCAGCGGAGAGACCCCCTGAGAGCGGCTCCCTGCCCCGAGCGACAGTGACCAGCCTGCCGCCCCGACACCCAATCTCCCGGCGCGCCCCGCCCTGCCCGGTCTCCTGCCCCGCCCGGCCACACACAGAGGAGAGGCTTGATCTGCATGGCTCCCCTGAAGAACAAACACAGACTCATACACACACACACACACACACACACACAGCACACACTCACACACACACACACACACACGACACACACACACACACACACACACACACACACACAGACACACACACACACAGGCACCACAAGGACGCACACACATACACACACTCATACACACACACACACACACACAGGCACCACAAGGACGCACACACATACACACACTCATACACACACACACACAGGCACCACAAGGACGCACACACATACACACACTCCTATACACACACATATAATCACAAGCACACACACACACGGCATGCAAGCACTTGTTAGTTCTGGGAAACACTTCCAGTGCCTCTTTGTAATCCAAGTTAATTCTGTCGCTGCCTTTCACACCTGCAACATATGGATGAGTTCTGCGCGCACTTTGGCGTGAGGTTCTGCAGTCGTTTATTTTCAGATGAAGAAAATGTACAATTAACAGCTTCACACATTGGGCTACACAGTGGTGTGAAAACCACATTAGATAATGTACAAAATGGTAACAAAGAGAGGCACAAAACCCAAGCCAGGAGAACGAGACTGCAGAAGATGAATAAAATCCCAGGTACACAAAGGGAGAGATCAGGTCCTTTCTTTTTTCAAGATGGAGGCCGGGAGCAGACTCCCCAGAGACAGCGGCGGCGTACGCATTTGCGCCAGAGACACTGGATTCCAGAGCGAGGGGAGGCAAGGCCAGGAGCCTTCTAATCCAGCCTTCGGCTGGCTGTGAGTGGAGGGTGTGCTAGCGGGAGTGGGGGGAGGGGTAGGGGTAAGGGTGGGGGTCGGGCAGGGAGGTTTTGTTTGGGGGGGGGGGGGCGTGACGGATCTCCTGTCAACAGCACAGACACAGGAAGACGGATGGCCGGCCTCCTCTTCGTGCTGTGAGAGGCGACCCGCAGAATTCCAGGGGGAGCCCGACTCCCAGTCCCGGCCTAATGGCCTTGCGCTCCGTAATCATTCCCCTGCGTTTCGGGCTGCGGGATCAGGAGGAAGCGCATATCCAATTCCACCCTAATCATCCGATCTGGAGACCGCCTGGGCCCGCCCCTCTGCCTCACTTGGATTCAAACCGCCCCCACCCCCACCCCCACCCTCACCACGCTCAAAAACAAACTTGGTCACAGTGGGGCAAAAGCGCAGTACGGTGCAACATGGCCGCGTTTCTAAGGCTGTCAGACATCGTACATTCTTGTTTGTTTTATCTGCTTTCAATTCAGTTCAATTGAGTTCTATGCACTTTACTAATCCCCAAGAGGCAACTACAGCTGAGCTACTGCATTGCAAAATGACAACAAACTTTAGAAAATATACACAAACCAAACACACAACAACAGCAACAACTACACAACAAGCACATGGCTTCAAGCCCAGATAATGAAAGGTAAAAACAGTGCAATTTCACATTTTGCTTACAAAGACATTTTTTTTACAGTTACCTTCACATTAGTATCAAGTACAGGCTGGAAATGGACCAGGTATGCGTCTCTCTGGAACGGGCAAGCGCTAGTCATCTCAATCTGCTTATCCCCTTGAAATGAACAATGTTTTATAAGCAAACTGAAGTCTAAGCATATGGCATACTCACGCAAGACTTCTGCCACTACACCAATTTTTTTTTTAAAAACACACAAGGGAACGGAATAACCTTAATCTAAGGTGGAGCTATGGCAACACAGTCCAAAATTCAAAATGTAGGTCTTATAAGGTAAAAAGGTACATGAGGCTACGGTAGAGCATGACTATCGTTAGGCCCTGGGGGGCCGTTAGGCATGACGTGAAGCTGAGGCAATGTTCATAACATACCATGCACTCAAGTGCCTCATTGCAGTTATAAAAATGGATTTACATAGATAGTCAAACAGCCGGCTTTACGGTTAGTCGATAAAATTCCCACCACGATATACGGTTCTGTTAAAACTTTTCACTCACAGCTCATAAACCTGTTAAAATTTTCACTCCTTAAATAAAAACCTTGACAAAAAAAAGTTACACATTCTGAATACTCAAGCATTCCAAAATTATTTGAAATGTTTTTTTTGTTTTCCCTTCCTGTGCATGAATGACGAGCCAGTCAGCTTCCCTATTCTGACGGAAACCTACCTTTCCTTATCTATGGAAATGCACACAAAAAGGGTTAGCAGGAAACTTGGTTACTCAGGCATTTAGTGCCCGTGTATGAAGGTGAACTAGAGGCTAGTGTCTGTTTTAACACTGAGTGAGTGGCATGCACTGGGCTGCTCGACTGTCATAATGTCACTCCACTGCTTCTAACAGGCATTTGGAGGCTGTGATTAGTGCAGGTATTAGGCGCAAAGGCTGCTCAGCACATTTTCTATAACACAGTGGTGGGAAGTTCACTTCCCCAGGCTCAATACGAACCACTTTTGCTGGTCCTGAAGGCCCGTCTTTCTTGGGGTGGTAATGGAAAGCTAGCAGATGTGTGTGGGGGGACAAAAGGCAGGAGAGGTACCTGTGCAGTGGCAGGCCATAAAGTAGAATAATCAATAATTTACCCCGCCAAGATAGCCCATTTTCAAATAGAACCATCAGTTCTACCACAGCTAAAACCAAAAACTCGGACTAAGATTTATTTATTTTTTAAATCCGTTTTGGGTTTTTTTTTACAGTATGGCATTTATTTCCCCTGTAAAAAGCCTCTGTGGCAGTCATGCTATACAAAGTGCTAGCCTATACAAATAAAAATGGACTTGAACTGAACTGAATTCCTCTATCCATGATAGATTGTATTTAAAAAAAAAAAAGGACCAGTTAAATAAAGAGAATGGCCGGGTTAGCAATCTTAGATCAGTTCCGGAGTGCAGTTATGTAACCCTAAAATAAGTAAGTGCTTAATAGTGCCCCTGGCTGGAATCCATTAAGAGACATTAAAAAAGGGAGAATTGCCGTTTCTTCTTCTTCCATAATGGTTTGTCTGCTTCCATCAAGTCACTCCTGCTCGTTCATCATTTTCACAAACAACTACAGGCACTTCCATAATGTGGTGAACATTGTATGGCCTTTACCCTGCAAATTCACTCAAGTGATGTGTTAACTGGATCAAGAAAATCACCGTTTTTAATCACAGGTATTACCATTTGATGACACTGATACAATTTACAAGATTACCCAGGAAACGCTCTTGACATCATGAACATAATGTCTAGAAGGGGTTGTTGTCCAATCGCCAGGCAGGACTGGAACTATCCATTTTATAGCGATCATAATTCATCAGATTCTCTCCAACAAATCATTGTAATGGTCAATTTAGACGGAAGAAAAAGGTTCTTCCAATGCTGATCACTTGCAGAGTGGCCATTAAAATATATACGGCAGCAAATTGCAAAACTCACCAGCAGTTCAATAACGGGAAGGAATTTATTTCCACATAATGAAACCGCAAATAATGGAAACTGACCGTCTTGCAGTTACTGCCTAAATGAGCAGACTTTCACCAATCTTTATGAAATGAAGATCAGTAGTTTTCTAAGATCAAAAATTGAAAATTGCTTTAAGAAATACCGGTACATAAAGCAACAAAATGGTAGGTTAGTTAAAATGTCACACCTGCTGCAGAAATGTCAAATTCCAGTTGCATTTTCATGTGGTAATGAGGAGAGTACCACATGAATGTCTAACACATGTGCTATGTATGTAGCATGTCCAATAATGTCCAATTTCTTTTAATATAGGGCCTGATTTACTAAGACCTTTAGCATGTGCAAAACCTTTTAGCACACGCAAAACTACGAACACAACCAATGATTGGTGCAAAACAAATACCATGACCAATCAATGTCTGAAGGTCTTAGTAAATGAAGGCCGTAATGAGATTGTTTTAAAAATACGGAAGGCAGAATGGAATGAACAGTTTATTTTGAAACCAGATGGGAAAAGACTAACACAGAGGTGTTCGTAAAGTCTGCATATTACAGATGACATTTCTAATAAAGCCAAAGGGGCTGTAGCGGATGAGACACAAGAACCCCCAGATGGAAGCGTCTGGCAATGTTTCCTTTCCGACTGCCCCAGGAAGCAGGTTTAAAGTTCTTCCCTTGGAAGTTTAAAAAAAAAAAGAAAAGAAAAAAGGCAGACACCAGGGATGTAGCCTGACTATTTGCAAAGTGCAGGAAACACAAGTGGGACTGGGAGGTGTAAAAAATGGATGAGAGACGGCGGAGATGGGGGCCGAGGGGAACTAGCCGAAGATAGCCCTGCCACACAGCTATACCAGCCTAGGCCATTAAACACAGCCATAACAATTAAACGCACCATCAGAAAAGCTTTTACTTATAAAATAAGGCGTCAAATACTCTCGATGTTAGTTCATTTAAAATAAATAATGAAGGGCAAGTAAAGTAGTAATTCCGATCCAAGCGTTCAGACATTATGTTCGTTAATAATTCAGAACATTGTGACTCGTGGCCAAATTAAAGGCTGGCGTCAGATGGAAGCCTTGCGGTGTCCGTGGCCTGGCGGTCACACGCCCCCCTCGGCACACAGCCAATGGCACGGCAGAACCAGTCCTGGTACTCCCAATTTACCCACGAGTCCTGGGGACATCCCCTTTTAGGGATGGGAATCGTTAGATTTTAGTGATACCGATGCCATTATCGATTCTGCTTATCGATCCGATTCTTTATCGATTCCTTTATCGATTCGTAAATATAATTTGCTCCCAGGCTATTAAAAGATCAACTATTATTATTACTATCGGGTGTTCATCTAAAATGGATTCAATGACCTAATATTTAGAAAGTATAAAGCATTCGTTTTTCATTCATATTTCTTAGTCATATCGTGGAAAATATTTATCTGCTATATTTATGCCTGCACAAGTGGCAGAGCATCCAATAAAACAGTCAGAATTGTATAATTCTGTAAATTGAAATGGCATTGTAAATGTAATTTGGCTTGATCAATACGAGTGCTTAAAAATATCAGACATCAAAGAAAATAAGAGACACCGGAAAATAATGAAAACGCGACGCGAGAAGAGGATAAATTATCAGTTTAATGTTATGTCAAAAACGTGGCTAGCCGTCGCGGTAGTACAGCGGTAAAAGCGCCGACTTTCAGTCGGTGCGGTTGTGCTCCGAGGATCGGGATTCGCGTCCCGGTCCTGCCAGATCCGAGCATGGCCGGCGCCCTGTGGGAGCAGCAATTGGCGGCTGCTTCCGGGTGGGGGGAGGAGCTCGGAGAGAATCGCTGCACGCATAGCGGCCCTGGGCGAGCTGGAATCACGGTCAGGAGCTCGGAGGAGTCGCGCCCTGAAGAGGACGTGGCGCCCTCCCGTCCTACCGCCGGCTGACAGGGTTGTGTAGCGGTGATTCTCTAGCGGTTGCTACATGGGGGGGAATTGAATTAGAATAGGGGTTCAATTGGCTACTAAATTGGGAAAAATCTGAAACAAATAAAAAAAAATTAAAAAAAGGTGGCTAAAATATTGTTGTTTAACTGCTGCTCTGTGATTGGGATATTTAGGAGTTTCATTCTCTAACGAAGATTGCAAACTTTACTTATGAGTTAGTTACGGTCTTAGGCGTGTTTCATAAAGCTGCACCGTAACGTTTGCGTTGATTTCTGTATTATCAGAACAGTTTCAACTGTCACCATTCTCCCCCTATCTCATTTAGCCTATACATTTACATGGAAGAAAGACGAGATCTTGAACGTTACCTGACTGTTTTTTGGAGGCAAGCTGGCTCCTCTTATTAGCTGAAGATGACAAAGATTTAGCTAATTTAGGTTAGTTATCCGCTTTCCAAATCTAGGCTACTCATCTGTGACCAAGCAGGCAATCGTTGTCAGATTAGTCTACCACCAATCCAAACACTGTAGCTTTACACTTGTAGTTGGTTATAGCCTTATAGGCTCCCGAGGGAAGTCCACGCACATTTCCGAAGACGGATCACAAAATGGAGATCTTACGCGAACACATTTTATAGTGATTTTTAAATGATGGGAGCTTAAATTAGTTTTCAAAAAATTACGTTTACATTTTCAAACTCTGCCAGCCAGCATGCGCTGACTGAATGAAAAATGACAGCGCGCATGACGTGACGCTGTTTTGCTATGCATAGCTGTCGGGAATACATGCTGGAATCGATAAGAGAATCGATAAGCTCGAAGGCGAACGATTCCGAGGAATCGGACAACTTGGAACCGGTTCCTAACGAGAACCGGTTCTCGATTGCCACCCCTATCCCCTTTTTATCTCTATTCTATCCCAAATACAAGCCAGTCAAGGATATTGAGCCAAGCGAACCAAGCTACACAGGGGCAGGATGGCATGACGCTCCACAGAAGACATTTCTCAAGAACCCAAAGCGGAGAGATGAGGCCTATTAGCCGAAAACACTCCAACAGGGACAGCGAGGCTGGGCCTAGGGTCCGGCGCCTGCCAAATGCCCAGCGCCATCTAGGGAACGAGGCCTCAGCCAATCACGTCCCCCGACGGCCTTCGGCACGAGGGCCTCAGGAGGGCCCCCTGAAACGCGACTAATCACCCGCGGCCCCCCCGGAGGAAGAGGATGTGGCGAACATTCAAGCGCTGTCAGTTCTGCTTCACCGTCAAACCAATATTAGCCCACCAGATGGGCCAAATCCTTTCGGCAGATATGCAGTGTAACCAGTGCGTTAAACGAGCGAGCTTTAAAACCAAAAAAAAAAGCCCCTTAAAATTTAAAAGTCAGGGCTTTCAATGGCAAAATGCAGCCAAACCCGCACGCTCCTCTAATTTCTCTTCCAGGAGGGACTTAAGGCTTGGCAGATCCAGCCGTGAAATGCAATCAGGTACGAGGCACGGAGGACGCATTTGCTACGTGAACCTTAAAATGGAGACTTCCTACAGACAGCTGAGGAGTGCTTGGGAGCCCTCAAACTGGCCCGGGTCTGACTGTACTCCTCATCTGGGGTGGGTGGGTGCGCTGAGCCCCACTTTTTTACTTTTTGGGTATTAACGTCTGTTCTTTTTCCCCTTTAGAAAATTATTGACTTGGACTTTCTTTTGAATGAGATATTATATATGACATTACCTTGGCTTGCCTGAATGAAACCCTGCCAACCGTATAGCTGCAAAAACCGAATTACGCGTTCGGCTGCAGTCCATAAGTTTGGTTTGACAGACATCAGTCATAATTTTTTTTTTTTTAAACGTATTAGACACACAGAGCTGAGCTTTTCCCTGCACTGTAAAATGCTTTGTGATTGTGAAAAATCACAATACAAATTCTTTTAATATATACAAAAAAATCATTATATCAATTTATTATTAGAAGAAGCTACCCCACAGCTCCTGTCATGTTGATGATTTATGATCCATATCAAATTTATGAATGACAGCCCTCCCCCCTCCACCTGTACACCTCCAGATCTTCATTTTAAAGGATTTTCTTTACTTTAATTTTTTTAATGTTTAATTAATGAATGGTTATCTTGTTCTGAAGCAGTCTACTCTGCTCCGCGTCAATAATCATAATGATTTTTACCAATATACCCCAGACTAACCCTTCCCCGCCCCCTCCGGCATCCACCCCACTCCCCCCTGCACCACACACACAGCCAATCGCAAGACAGAGGGACAGGCCTAGGTCAGATTAAGGCCAGGCCATGTCATTTTTAAAATGTATTATTTGTTTTATTATAATGTCCATTATTTAGCTTACTTTAATCACAGTCAATCTAAAGGTAGAGTTTTAAAGATTTTTAGGTATTTCTAAGGTATTTCTAAAACGTATCATTTGTTTTATTACAATGTTACATTAGTTAGCTAACTTTATCACAGTCAATACAGAACTGATTGCCAATCAATGGAAGTCTTGTTTCAGGCCACGGGTGTGCTTTTTTTTTTTAGTTTAGACAGACGGAACTGACTGCCAATTAATGGACTCTCGTTTAATAAAGGCTGATGTGATTGTCACATGTAAAACACAAGACCCCATTTTTGAGTGTTTTAAAATTTAAAGTACTTCTAAAATGTATTTGTTTTATTATTATATTCCATTACCTAGCTAAATAGAAGCACAGCCAATATAAAATTGTTTTAAAGTTAGTTTTTTTAGTTTAAAGTATTTCTAATGTATTATTTAAATGTTCCATTAGTTAGCAAACTTTTAATCACAACCACTCTAAAGACAGTTTAAAGTTTCTTTTTAGTTTAAAGTAGTTCTAAAATGTATTTGTTTTATTATAATGTTCCAATAGTTAGCTAACCTTAATCACAGTCAAGACAGAACTGATTGCCAATCAATGGAAGTCTTGTTTCAGGCCACGTGTGTTCTGTTTTTTTTTTTTGTTTTTTTTTTTTGAAGTTTAGAAAGATGGAACCGATTGCCAATCAATGGTCTCTTGTGCAATGAAGGCTGACGTGATTGTCACATGTAAAACACAAGACCCCCCTTTTTTTAAAGTTTAAAGTATTTCTAAAATGTATTATTTGTTTTGTTACAATATTCCATTAGTTAGCTAAATTTGAATCACAGCCACTCTAAAGAAAAAAAAAAAAAGTTTTTAATTTTCAAGTTTTTTTTTAGTTTAAACTTTAAATTGTTTCTAAAATAAATGTAGGCTATTACTTGTTTTATTACCGTGTTCCATTAGTTAGCTAAATGTAATCACAGTCAGAGTTTTAAAGTTAAGTTGTTTTTTTTTTTGTAAAGTATTACATAAATGTATTATTTGTTTCATTATAATGTTCCATTAGTTAGCAAATGTTAAGCCTTACCAAACGTTAAACCTATCAATCAATCAATCAATCAATCAATCAATCAATCTATCTATCTATCTATCTATCTATCTATCTATGTGTTTACAGATTAAAGTCATTTGTTAAATGTATCATTAGACATTTATTTACCATTAGTTGTTCACAAAAACCTAAATTTTTCCACTTTTATAAAGACAGAACTGATTGTGAATCAATAGAAGTCTTGTTTCAGGCCATGTGCGGTTTTGTTTTTGTTTGTTTTTGAAGACGGAACCGATTGCCAATCAATGGACTCTTGTTCAATAAAGGCTGACGTGATTGTCACATGAATACCACATGAATTAGAAGTCTACACTGTGACATCACAGATGAAAAGAACAGGCCTCGTGTCATTTGACCCAACAGCAGAACCAATCAAGATCCTCCATCTACCACTACAGTCTGTGAGGCAGGGGACCATGGCAATAACAAGCAGAAAAAAAATTTAACAATTCTTATTTGCCCTGGTAAGGATAAATACCACAAAGGGGGAAGGAATCATCTTTAAATCTGTAATCATTTTCCAAAGTTTTCTATGGTTTCTATTTTTTTTTCCTGCAAGATCTTCAGAGAAAGGGAAAAGCCACAAACAATATCAACTTAAGTTACAGGTGTTGTTATGCCTTAACTAGCTGCTACAATACATGCCATTCTGTAAACCTCCGTCTGTACAAAATGAAAGAGGAATGTGATGTGCGTGCACCCTGTGGATCAAATTGCCTGAAACTCAATACAAACTCAAAACTAAGAGGCAATAAACAACTGGAGTGTACCGTTGAACTGTCCCCCCCCCCAAAAGGCTTTACAAAAGATAATTGTAATGGCGAGTTCCATGATCGATAAGGTACACACAGGGAGGGGCGAGGGGGCCTTCAAGCATAGGAAATCTGAGAATCTAAACCAGGCTGGCGTGGGAACCTTCCCTTAAGAACTGGGTGGGTTATCAGCCAAATCTCCACTTCTTTTCGGCCTTTCTGGAGACCTGCAAAGTGTGGCAAACTCCAGATCTGAAGCTAAGTGTGGGAGGAGTTTTTTGTTTTTCCAGCCAGCGCAGACTCGGGTGAGGTCACCGAGGCAGATCCCTGTGTGATCTGCTGGAGTGTGTCACAGCCAGGCTCTTAGGCCGTGACTAACTCTCCTGGCACAAGCTGGCCAGAGCTGGTGAGAGTCTTCCTGAGGGAGACTCACAATCACAATCCAACCACAATGGCTTATTCACACTTCCCCTGTGACACAATGCAGGAAGCGTTTGCCATTTACGTTATACGCATACGCCCGCCCCCCCCCACCCCACTCCACACACACACACACACACGGCTGTTTACCACACGTGTGTGAGAACTGGGGCGCCGGGAAACCACAGTTTGTTTGTTTTTTTTTTTCCTCCCCAGCACGGCGCAGGAGCGGAGCCGATGACGTCAGAAACACGCAGTATGATGGACGTCTGAATGGGGAGTCTTCAAAGGAAAAGGTTTCAACATTACCTGCCAGTAACCCCGCCCCCTCCCACACAAACATAGACAGAGCCTAGTCAGTCTCCTTTCGAGTCAAGATTACAGCCCCCCGCCCCCCCCCCCCCCCATCCCACCCTCCTCCCAAATTCCTGAGTCAGAGCAGATTATGCGGAACGCCTCTTAAATCAATAGCTTGTTTGAGCGAGGCGTCCACACTGGGGTATTCTCACTGTCTCGCTGGTAAATATCCCTGCATCGTGTTAAACAGAGCTATAATTAACTGTGCAAGACGCCAGTCAGCCACTGCGGGCACCGTGCCAGCAGCTCAGCCCTAATTACTATATTCACTGTGTCAGGAACGCTCACTTCACTGGTCCCTCTGATTCGCCCTGGCAGCCTCCGAAATCCCTCCGCTCTCCTCCGAGCATCACGTCCTCGGGCTGCTGGGGCTTTTAATCACAAGCAACAAGGATGGGGGGGGGGGGGGGGTGAGAGGCGGGCAAGCCACAGAGGTGGCCCCCGCACCCCAGTCCTCGAATGCTGGGTCACAGGTGGGAGGTCGACTGTCCGAGGCAAACCCCGCCCGTCGCTCCGCCTTGACTCCCAGGCTCATACCTCAGATAGACAACTTCAGAAGTAAATAAAAACGTTCTGAAAGACAACAAAAAGATTCCACTTCCTTAGGAAAGAGCACTATGAATAGAGCCCTTGTCACACGGCTTAGCATCCGCCGTGCACGCTTTATTGAACTTCGGAGAAAGAAAAAAAAAAAAAAAACATTTAGACAGTTTTCACTGGGTTGTAAACACCCTTTTTAACATGCGTGGTTTTGGCTGCCAATAAATGCAAGAAATCGAGCTTCTATCAAAGGACAACTAGCGTCGGTGGAGTAACTAATAGCAATTGCAGCCTGGCAAAAACTGAACAATAGAAAAATATTTTTGAGGGCTTAGAGCAATCAACGCATGTAATATACTGTAAACTAAAAAACAAAGGACTACAGGGACAATATGGAGGAGAAATGTGGGCAGTCTTTTCACAGCCATACTGCTGCAACACAGTGTGGTGTGTTTTCAGGCCATTAAGTTTGGCAGGCAGAAAAGGATGTTGGCCTGGTTACAGACAGCAGCAAAACTGCTCTGGATCTTCATGTAGTCATTGGTGAGAGGGAAAAATAAAATCCTTCATTTTCTAAGAACTCTTCGCATGGGCAAGTTGTCCATACACTGACACCAGGAGAGCAGACAGCTTGGGCTTGGTACCCATGTTGGTGTACGGCAAAACAAAAAAAACACATCTGGCCACGCACGTGCGCACACGCACACGCACACACACACACACACACACACACACACACACACAAACAACGGATTTGTTTTCCATATTGCAGTAACATTTCACGGGCAATTTAATATTCAAACCTTGGGAAAAGGTTTCCCTTTCCATCTCGCAAGGAAGATCACATTTAAATGCCATCTGACGAACCCTAAAAGGTTAGCAGTAATCTCCCGAGAGCTCGCAGGTGCCTGCTAACCTCCTTTTGGATGACAAGCTCGGAGGCCTGTCAGCTGGCAGGTCTGTCTGTAGGCGCCACTGACAGCCGAATCCAGCAGCACTCTCTCTATACCTGGCGTCTGCACTCACACTTTCATAAAAGCACTCGCCGTGAATTATGAATGCTCAGGGTGATGAGAAATAAGTATGAGTGCAGCCCAAAGCCCAAAGCTCATTGGGTTTTAAAAAGGGATCAACGCCTGAAGGTTCAACCGGAACGGCACCCATGGCATGTGTTCCGGAGCTAACATCAGGCAAGGTAACTGATAAGACTACAGTGGAAAAGTTTCAACTGAAGAGGAAGTAATGTTTAGATGAAAAAAAATTTTCCCCAAAATCTATAGTTCGTACAGCAAGATGTTCTTCCGATGTGTCACATTTCTGCAGAGAAAATGAACTGAAAAGTGACAAAAAACAATCACTCAACATTATTCAGCAATGATCCAATTAACTGAAGAACTGAGGACAGATCCAAAGTGAATAAGGCCCGTAAATGGACAGAGGATATCCCCTTGAACAGAGGACATTGCGCAAAACCCATCAACATCCACCACCACCAACAGCCCCCGTTTTCAGAAAGGAATCCGTGGCACTGGAACGTTTTTTGTCAACGTAATAGAAGCCGCACCATTCCGGCAGTCCGAGAGCGGGGCAAATGGTGCCAAAAAAAAACAAAAAAAAACTATGGCGGACGAACAGTGATCCGTCAATATAGCTGCATGGTGAAAGGACAGCACGCTGAGGAATGGGCTTTAGAGAGAGAGAGAGAGATATAGAGAGAGAGAGAGAGAGAGAGAGAGAGAGGAGAAGAAACAGTACAGTGAGTGAATGCGTTAGCCTGAGCCACAGTGAACTCCGTGGTAATTAAGGTAGATTTCCAGCTCGAAGCGACAGAGGATGAAATTTCTTCCCCCTCTGCCGGAACCCCTTGATGTTTTGTACCTTGGGGTTCTGGGTAGAGGCAGCCAGATCTTTTCTTTTTCTTTTTTGAAACAGAGGTTCACAGAATCCCGAAGAACACTGCCTCCCAGCCAAAGGCCCCAGCACGATTAATTTAGTAACGGGTTATTAAGCTCAAACATAAATTGCGGTCCCTGGACATTTTAAATGGAAAAAGAAGCCTGATTTATTAGGGAGCTGCAGACAAAACAGGTTTTTATTTTCCATTTATTCATCAACACACTGCAGAGCGGTAACTCGGGAGGAATTTGTGAAGACGAAAAAAGGAATGAAAGAGAAAATTGGTGGGGGGGGGAAGGAGGGGTGGGGGGGGGGGGGGGGTTAGTGATGACTGCATGATCAAAGATAGCAGTGGAAAGAGGAACACGAAGGCAATAAAGTATCCACCGGCTTTTGACATTCTAATGTGAGCTCCTCTACGTAAAGCAAACACTAGGGAAGCTGAGATGGGACAAACTTTGCAAACTTGAAAGCAAAGCAGTGTACAAGCTGCATAAACACAAAAACCTAAAAACAGTGGTGACGCCTGCCAAAACAAAACCCCATTCATTTTTAATGATACCAAGGCCCATAGTTTCAACCTCGAAAATGACACTTTTTCCCTCATTTCTCAAACTGATTTTATACAGAGCAAATGTACAAGTTTAACTTAATTCAGAGTTAACTTAATTCACTAGTTATTTATACACATGCAAAATACTGCAGTGGCATGATGGTAAAACAACAAATAAAGCTCAAGAGGTAAAACAAGTGTCTGTCCTGTTTCCAAGCTGAACCGGAACATTTGGAAACAAAATTATTGAAAAAATATATATATATAGTGAATTTAATTAAAAACAAATAGTAAAAAACGTTTTTCTCTGTTCAGGAATTCTCTGGAGCAAATATGCTGCTGGCTTCATAAATTTTTCTTTTTAATGTTTGTCAGCAGTGCTTACAAAAGTAAGAAAAGGGATTTTTTTGGCCAGTAGGACTATTACATTTTAACTACAGTGATGGCACTTTACGTATAACAGTGTCCACTTAAATAACACAAAAAGCAACTCGATCTGAACAGCAGTCTGGCATTATGCCACCACTGAGACTTCCAACAAGAGATATAAACGTTACTGCTACTGTTTTAGCTGTTGCTGGCCAATTATACAGACTAACTATACATAGGGCCTACATATTAGCTCACCCTTTTAACCTGATCACCAGTGTTTTTCAGTCATGTTAGAAGGTCAGTCATATCAGAGATTAGCACGGTACTAAATGTTTGACAATGACCTCAGTTTCGCGAAGACAAATTTGACTTGGCACACAATAGAACATTGTTGGGGTCTCTACCGTAATGGAGATATTTTCCACACTCCCTCAGGGAGCACCGATGAAAAGTGCACATGTCCAGAAAAAGAACTTCCCTAAAAATAAATGACTGACCAAGCGTCACACTAATCAAATTAGAAGCGTGTGTTTAGCACATGGTGGTGCAAGTGATTCTAGACAGGACACTGGAGACTCTTTATTTTGTTCAGGCCAAAAATACTCTTCAGCAAAAAAAAAAAAAAAAAAAAAAAACACTGCGAGGCATTTCATAAAAGTTTCCTTTAAGAAATAAGTCCCCCATTTATACGTATTTATCGCGATTCCTCAACAGGCTTCTGAGCACAACAAGGCTGTCCAAGACGCTGGAGCAGTTTCCCACAAAGCCTTTGAGCTCCTTGCCCATCAACGGCCTGTGCCGACATTTCCCTTGCCTTCTTTTCATGAAAACAAAAAAACGCATCACGGTTTGATAATAACCTCAAGGTCACTTGCGAAATTACGCGCTGAGTGTTTTTGCATTTGTGCAAATAGGTGCGCGGCATATTCCATGAAGCAGAGTCTCTCTGCCCTTCACGGCAAGCCTGTAGGACATATTGATAACTTTCCTGGAGGGCAGGGAGCCAAAGAACGCTCACATCGGGCCTCCGCTCCAGCAATGTGGCAGAGCCGGTGCCAAAATTAGAGGGGGGAGAAAGGAACGGCTCTATAGCAAGAGAGAGGAGAAAAGGGGGAGGTAAGACTCAATCAGGAGTGGAACGGCTCCTTATCCCAAAGAACAACCCCTTCCCTCCTCCGCCTCAAACACGGCCAAAACACAAGCCCTGCTCTCCGTCTCCGCCGTTCGATTAATCTGACGTCCCGCGTTCCAGTCAGTTACACAACTGCACACGTTGGAGCCTCGTCTAATCCTGATTAAAACATGTTTACCCGTGATAAATAGCGCCATACTTCACCCGCTGTTTCAGACTTGACCGTTACGCAATATTGGGGGGGGGGGGGGGGGGTGCGCAGTGGCTCGTCAGTGCCTCGATATCTGCTTTCATCCTCCCCCGCACTGATGAGGTTTTTTTTTTCCCTTCCTCCAACCACCCCCTCTTTAATAATATTAAACCACTCCTCACCCTCACCCCCCCCCCCCCCCCCCCCCCCCCCACCTCTCCACTATATCAGAGCTGTGGTCTGCAGGGAGGTTGCGCTGACGCAGCAGGTCAGGGGGCGGCGGGGGGACGGGGGCGTCTGCGATTCGGGGTCTGAACAAAAGAGCAGTCCAAACCTGACCTCTGTGTGCTGAGCGATGACAATGACCCGTCCCCCGCCGAGTGGGAGTCCACCTCAGCCAGCAAACACAATGAGGAGCAGCTCACAGTCACACGGGCTTGCAAAATAATAATAAAATATACAGTAGCGTTCCTCAAAATTCCGTTTTTTTAAAGATGCTGTGTATGAACGGAACAATTTGCCATGAGCCAAATCGTAAGCAATGTAGGGGTAAGTGGTGCGTACTTGTGTATATAAACAAAACATGGATGCATTCTTTAAATAATCTTGGTCGTTATTTATTTTATCACTTGTGGGAGGTATGCTAGCACTCACAGACCTAGACATATTTCAAATGAGTCAAATTTTTTGATGCAAGTGTTAATAGCGCCAAGTGTCAGTCTACGCAGGGCCGCGCATTTCGACAGCCATGACCAGCAGGTTCCCGCCCACCTTCAATCACCAATGTAGTTCATTTGAACTTATTTGACCCCTATTGCACAGTTCACTGCTTTGGTGGCCCAAAAACAGATGGAATTGCACTGGGGATTCAGCCTGCAGTAACTTCCATCTCCAGGTCAACAGAACTCTAACTCTGCTGTAGACCTTTGCTCTTCAATGGATTAACCTCTAACTAGCAAATTAATGATCAACAGCAATTGAAAACAACTGTACTAATAATAATAATGATGTACTAATAACAATGGTAGCACTAACTAGTCATCTTCATTTGAGCCTCCTGTTAATTTCCATATTGAGAAACTTCAGCTGAAAATAATTTGTGATATAAGAAAGAAGATGCCATGTACTACACCCTGAAATAGTGTGTTTAAAACCAGTAGAGATGGTTTGTTACTTACAATGCGAGCATAATGTCCATGATTCCACATAGATCAGCTGTCACCCGTTCTTTGTCATTGCACGATTTCAGAGAAATGAATCGCTCGTGTGATCTGGGATTTTTTGACATGCTGTGTTACCCAAAAAAGGCATGTTTAATCTCCCCTGTGTGTTTCTCTTAGAGCGCAAAGAACCAAGGCTAAACTTGTGCCAGTCGTACTGGGAAGACATCAAAAATAGAGAATGCTGGTGGAAAATGTACTGCCGCTGTGCGTGGTGCAGTTTACTGTTCACATCTCCACTGCAGTATCAGAAGTGCAAGAGTGAAGAAGCTCTTGCACTCTTCACTGCTCTTCAAGCTCATCACTGCCAGTTCAGACCAGACCAGACCAGACCAGACCAGACCAGACCAGACCAGACCAGACCAATCCTGTCACTCCCGCCTAGGGGCCTCCACTTCAGGCTTGGTGCTTCCAAATGAGACTCATTGTGGAAAAAAAGCTCATAAATGCTAGTCAAGGGCAGATGTCAAAAAAAAGAATTGTACATTGTTCAAGTGAATTACTTCCACAAATTATTAAAAGGGTACACCAACTGCACATCATAAAATTGAACCCTGTACCAGTCAGGCTCTCACAAGACAAAAGAAAGCAATACTATTTTTTTTTTTTTTTTTTTACCGTTAACGCTCTCATTTTCCCCCAATTCACGACAAGACTTCAGAGAACTCCAGGGTTGAATGAAAAATGTTGCCAAGGGCCACAGCCTGCGTGATCATGCGGTGAGAATACTCCCTATAAGGCGCTAGCCTCTTGAGTCTCGTGGCTAATTCTGGAATCAACAACATTCAAATGACCAACGGTTCTTAGCTCCTAAGAGTGTCAATCAGAGCTGGGTAGTGATTACACCAGGACCCACTCGACTGAACTGATCTGTACAACCGGAGTGGTTAAATTGCGACAGATCACAAATGTAGGGTGGGGGTGGGGGTTAGAGGGCTGTAAGAAGAGGCAATAGAACGAGGGGATTTGTGTAAAGCTGGTCAAGCGGAAGACAAACATGGAAGGGAATAAAGAAAAGGATCGGTGTACACATGTAAATAAACAGGCCGTACCATCACACAAATACCGGCGGGGGGGTAGAGAGGGGGGACAATGACAAGACGCTGTCTCCTCCGCTTGACTGGGCACCGTTTCCCAACAATCCCCCCGTGGACAGGGGATTACAATGGGATGCATTGGGTGTCTACAAATGTCTGGCCGGGGCTTTTCCAACCTGTGCGTTGGACCTCCAGAACCTCCTCATCTAGCCAACAAACCCCCCCCCCCCCCCCCCCCACCTCAATCCTAGCCAGAACAAGGAGACTCACCTCTGGTGTGTTTTTCTTGAACTCTCGGCTCTGGTCAATGAGCTTTTTCCTGGACTGCTCGCTCTCATCCTGTCGATTAGCCAGTACTGTGGCGGTGGCGTCGAGTTCTCTCTGGAAAGGAAGAGACAACAGTGAGCAGTGAGTGAGCACACATGATTCTGCAGGAGGGGGGCACTTAATTTACATAAACAGACAAACAAGAACCCCCCCCCCCCCCCCCCACACACACACAGACACCGGCAAGATGCACCAGGGCACTGTGAGAGCATGATGGAGGGAGGGGAAAGGGGGAGTGAGAGTGAGAAAGAGAGAGAGAGAGAAAGAAAGAGAGAGGATCTCCTTGCGAGCCTGAATCTATTGTTCTATCTATTGTGACAGCACCTGGGACTGAACAGCAGAGCAGCTCAGCAGAGATCACACCCTGTGAGTGCCTCTCCTGCTCCCTCACAAAGCACCCTCCCTCTCCAAAAGAATGAAACCAAGAGCGGCAGAAAATACGGTAAGCCGACACAAGTCAAGATGCAGTCATTCAGCCTGTGAATTTCCCTACGCTTCAAGATCACGTCAGTCAAAGTCCTCGCAGGAGGAAAGAAGAACAAAAAAAAAAAAAAAAAGGACATCGCTGACAAAGTCTCTCCTCATCTGAATCAATTCAATTTACACCGCAGAGACAAAATCCATTAACATGATGAAGACATGAGTTTGGATGTGGGGAGTGGGACCAGGCAGAGCTCTCGCAGCACGAAACAATCCCAGAGCGGAAGAGTCTAGAACAGCTGGCCGGCGGCGGACAGTACGGCCGGTGAGGACAGGGCCTCGGTGGGTGGGCTGGTAATGGTCGTGACAGAGGCATGGGGGGCGTACCGGGGGCCCCCCCACTCCGAGCCGCAATGTGAACGCTGGGCTTTGACTCGGGGTCCCGGTGGCCTTTTTTCGGGGCTGGGAGACGCGACGCTCCGCGGAGCCGCTGACATCTGGAAGCCAGATGCGGGAAACAAGTCGCGTTAATTAGGCCACGACTCCACTCCACAGATTGAAACCTTGAACACGGCCGGCTGGAGGGGGAACGGAGGGGGAGGGGGGGGCCACAGAGGCAGGCTGGGGGGGATGAGGGGTGGGAGCTAACCACCGACACAGCTCCCACACAGCCACCCCCAGCTTTTATCCTCCCTGTGAATGTCCCCAATTATCGCCGTGTTTCATGGGGCCAAGTCAACTGCTAACATGCATCAGACACCCAATACGATTGATGTCCCCAAAACTTAGCTGTACGCTGTACCCCTTAACAAAAAACACACGGTGCGAGTGTTGTCTACGAAGATCATATAAAAATGCCACCAAACTGAAATTACACTGCCTGCAATGAAACATTCAATAAACTATCAAAAGCTAAACGTTCCGCTGAAATGCGTAAAACTGACATTATAGTCGAACGACACACATGGGTCAACGGTGTCGGCCGGATCACTGCAACCACAGTGCATCTCAGTAGCTTTGGCCTGGCCAAAAAGTGCACTCATACGGGGCCACAGGTCGCCAATCGCTGCACGCCGAAGGAACGCACGTTCCTTCGTCTTGAAACGGTGCGGCAGCGTGGACGTAGAGTAGAGAGCTTCCACTACCCACAAAAGCTGACCCTGGATTACTATCAGTTTATCCCATAGTAATTTAGGGCAGTAGGACTGGGGTGGATAGTACAGATCCGAGACCTGTACACAGAATGCACCGTGGGCTGGTCAGCATGGTCCACATCGGGGTAGGCTGAGGTAGCAAAGCGAGAATGGGATTTTGGAGCTGGGAGGAGCTGCTAGCCAAAAGTGGAACACAAACAATCTGCCCACATGCACTTCACTGATCCTGCATCCTTCCATCTTCAGCTCTCTCTTATACTCTCTTGCTCTTTTTTTTCCCGAAAGGAGAAGGGGGGTCCACCCCCCCCCCCCCCCCCCCCAAAGCCTCTGTCAAGTCAGACTCTGGAGACTGATTAGCAGATGCTGCTATTACGCCCATTATGCAAACGATTTGGCTAATCACTTAAAATTGATTAGTAGGAGGCTTCTAGATCCTAAATCGCTGCAACTCTGGGAGCCCCCCTGAGCCGGTCCATGGGAATATTTAGGGTAATTACGTTTTTATCAACAGGAATTCAGAGACTCGGCCCACCCCCCATGTCTGCACATGGCAGGCAGTTCCTGAAACGCACGCCGCAAATACATTACAGACCCCCGTAACATGTCAGTTTTATTTCTGTGGCAAAAGTCCCTTGAATAGCAAGGTTTATATTTTAGCACTCACTTCCATATAAATCACAGCCATAAACTACAACATATCTGGTTACTATAACTGTAGACAAGTTCACAGCTTTAGAAAACAAACGCTAGAGTGGTGCAGCCGGCGTCCTTTCCATCAGCAAACCGTCAACACAGCCGAGTACAGCTTGTTTATGGTAAACTGCAGACACAGACAAAACATTCAGCTGTAGCCCGGTGTTTAAAAAAAATAAAACATGCTGCCTGAAACGCGCTTAGTTTTTTTTTTTTTTTTAGACAGCAAAATTAACGGAACTTAAAAATTCTTCTCCAGACAAGAAAAATGACAAAAAGCAATGGAAAAATAGGCTAACCTGCTTGCTTGTTGCGGGGACGTGTTTTCGAGTCAGAGTTTGCCCTGCTGTGAGACGGAGGAGGCAAGGCCCCGGCCGCACGGACCTCCCCCTCCCTCTCTCCCTCCCTCCCGCTTCCCGCCTCCCGGGTCCGCCTGCGCGCAGCCTCGCGAAGGAGACTGGGTTTGTATAAAGGACCAAATTGTACTCTATAATGGCTTTATAATTTTCCTAATGGAGGAATTTGGCTGGCTCAGGCAGCGGTGCTTGTCTTAGTTAATTTGTTCAGTAGTAAACGCTGATGGAACAGATTACTGCGCTCCCTCGAGAGCACGCCTGTGCCAGATGCTATCAGCTGCATATGCAACGGGAAATATCGTCGGGCCGCTTCTCCTATCAGCCGGCTCCGGCAAAAAAGGGAGCACATCAGCGGTTTCTGCCCGCGCTAACGGCGGGCTAATGAGCAGCCGGAGCGGACCGCTGCATGCAGACTCATCTCCCAGCTTCCCCTAAAAAACCCTCAGACCAAACTGGACGGCTTTCCAAATTAAATTTCAGGCTCATTAGGCGGGTGGGAAGGAGAGGAGCAATAACACAACTACGAGGTGGGAAACTGGGTGGAGGCAAAGCCGCCTTCTCCAAAAAAAAGCTTGTTGGGCCAGGGATGAGACTTAACAACAAGGTGTGTAGGCACACTTTGTTTAAATTGTGTTTTAATGCTCAGATTGCTTTCAGGCAAAGCAACAGAAGCAGACATACCATGACAAAAAACAACAGCAAATTAAATACAGTGCATCCGGAAAGTATTCACAGCGCTTCACTTTTTCCACATTTTGTTCTGTTACAGCCTTATTCCAAAATTGATTAAATTCATTTTTTCCCTCAAAATTCTACACACAACACCCCATAATGACAATGTGAAAAAAGTTTTTTTGAGATTTTTGCAAATTTATTAAAAATAAAAAAATAAAATTTCTCATTTACATAAGTATTCATACCCTTTGCTTTAACGTATTTTTAAAGTATCATATTTCATATTTGGTCGCATATCCTTTACATGCTGTTACTTCCTGAAGTCTGTGACCATCAACATCAAAAAACTGTCGATATCTTATTTTCAGGTACTGTTACAAGCGATACTATAACCTCTCTGCATTTGAATGGATCTCTATGGAAATTGGGGGGTGAGACTATAGATTCAGCTGTAAATTACACTGGTACAGTATGGAACACATGGCTGGCTAAATGGCTGTAAGTTATCAAGGGTCTGAGCTATCAAACGAGCCCCAAACCATCACTCTGCTGCCAGATATGCAGTAGATGTGGATGGATCACTTTAAGGGTTGTTTCTCCTGACTTTTTTTCCCCATAGAGTTCTATAGGAAAATGAGTCCGGAGAAATAACCCTTGCAGTGATCCATCCACATCTACTCCATATCTGGCTAACAGAGTGATGGTTTGGGGCTCGTTTGATAGCTCAGACCCTTGATAACTTACAGCCATTTAGCCAGCCATGTGTTCCATACTGTACCAGTGTAATTTACAGCTGAATCTAGTCTCACCCCCCAATTTCCATAGAGATCCATTCAAATGCAGAGAGGTTATAGTATCGCTTGTAACAGTACCTGAAAATAAGATATCGACAGTTTTTTGATGTTGATGGTCACAGACTTCAGGAAGTAACAGCATGTAAAGGATATGCGACCAAATATGAAATATGATACTTTAAAAATACGTTAAAGCAAAGGGTATGAATACTTATGTAAATGAGAAATTTTAGTTTTTTATTTTTAATAAATTTGCAAAAATCTCAAAAAAACTTTTTCCACATTGTCATTATGGGGTGTTGTGTGTAGAATTTTGAGGGAAAAAATTAATTTAATCAATTTTGGAATAAGGCTGTAACAGAACAAAATGTGGAAAAAGTGAAGCGCTGTGAATACTTTCCGGATGCACTGTAAGTGTGAAAATAAATCCAATCTCTGCTAAATAGCTACTGGCTTTGAGAGGGGGAATTCAGGAGAGTTACTGTGTGGGCTAATGTCGGGCATTACAATTTAGACCCAAAAAAAGGTGGTGGTGGTGGGGGGGGGCGGGGTGGTGGCAAAAGTTGTTTTTTGGCATAGAGGAGATACAAATTTGCCTCAAAAGGAGTTAAGAGGTGAAAATGTAAGTAAATCTGATTTTAAAAATAACCTGATTTAAGTAACTCCAGCTGTAAAAAGAAGCTATTGGTTTTGTGTGGGTTGAATTTAGACTACTTCAGCAGGGCCAGAAAAACTGCTTTTTATTCGACCTGACCACATAGCTCTTTATCAATACCCCTGAAAGTTCTACTTTTTGCAGTTTATTTATTCAGTGGCCTGTGCAACCTATAACCAAGTCGTGCAAGAAATGAGAAAACGCAACACTTCATTACTCAAAAATAAAGGCACAGCGTACGGTGGTCATACTGAATGGAGGCCCATCTGCCAGCAAACCCAAAGCTGCTTCAGTTCAGGTGCATAAATTCAGCAACAAAACAGCACCAGTTTGCAATCAAGCAAACCCATAAACCACTTCTCCCAATGGTCCGAACGGAGCCAATCACAACTCAGAGCGAAAATATAAATGTTTTCTCTGGTTAATGAGGTGTAAATAATTTCTAAAATTACGCAAGAGCTATTTCTGTGGCACAAAATTGATTTGGCATCACATCATCTCCAAAGCCATATTTGCTGAGTTGCGTGTCTAAAGTTAGGATTGTCTAATTCGTCAAAATATAAAGATTCCTCTTGGGGCTTCGTCTTTACCAAAGTTACTCTGTCACAGTTTATCATTCTTTCAGACAATAAATAGGCCTATTCAGGTTCAGCATAGATTAGATTTTATTATAATGTATAAAGTGCACACAGCATACCAAGCATATGGGTCCTGTAAAATGCATGGGACGTAGAGGAGTGGAAAAACACAAACTGAGTGACGGACAGAAGTCGAGCTTTGTGTACCACTTCAAAAGAACTCCAGACAAGCAGCAAACACAAGTGTCTGTTCTCGCTGGGTCACACAACAGCTGTTGTTAGCATTAAGTGCTTGCAAATTTATTTTCATTTGAACAGAGTCACACAGTAACCTTTATCAAGGTCTTTCCTTCATAAAGCTACCATTTTGTACAGGCCTACTGTAACGAAAAACACTTATCTATAGAGCCCTCCCCCTACCCCTTTTAAAATGCCTTTCCACCATTTACCCAAGATTTCACTCACAGAACAATGCGGTCCGATAAACACTTCAGTGTACATTTGGCAACAGTTCCACGAATTTAACCTTGTCATTCCTCCTGTACAGAAAATCCAGCCTTCACATTAATCCATTACTTCAGTCACTCAGTAATGCACGTTAAAGCATTCCATAATTGGCTAGTTAACGTGAGGTATTCTCACAGCCAAACAAACTTTCATATCATAAATTGGCGTGGCAGTTTAACGCGAGTATAACCTGCGCTCACATTGTTTCCTAATATAAGGGTGCCAGTGTTTCTGCGTCGTTGGGAGTGACAGGATTGTGACTGATGTTTTAATGCGGGCGATGAATCACGCGTCAGCAGGGAGCGCGAGTTGGGTGGCGTGGACAAAGAGGAGAGCGCATTTTCTCTCTGTCGTACGCTACGCGATGCGACACGTCGCCGCCAGCCAGGGCCCCCGCCGAACCCACACCCTCCAGAGTGCCATACTCATCCCCTTTCATCCCTCTCTTTATGATTCTTTAAAAAACAGAAAACATTTTTTAAAAGTCAAGTGTAGAGACCGTCTCGGACCTTGCGTTAATGGAAATTCCCCACAATTCGTCTTTGCCGGCTGGTGTGTGGAAAACAGGGGGTCGTTCTGAGCTGGGAGGGCAGCCATTAGATATTGGCTAGCCCTGACCGCAGAAGCCAAACTCTGGGCCAAGTGGGAGGGTCCCATTGGGGGGGGGGGGGGGTTAACCAGTGTGCGTGCGTGCGTGCTTCATTGCAGGGATGCGGTTGTGCACTTGGACAGTAAGGGTCAGTGAAAAGGACTCAATCATCGTATCATAAATCAACACGGCTTTATAACGAGCAGGGCTAGATTGCATCAGCTGGCCCAACTTCAGGGAAAACCTATCGATTCCTTTTAACCAAGCCATGCAAGCTCCATTATACACGTGGATATTAATTACCAACATCATTACACTACAATTGCAATACTGTGTTTGTTGACTAAAAAGAAGAAGAAAAAAAGCCATTTCATCCTGGTTAAGCGCACAAGGTTCCCGGCAGCGCACTCAGCATATTAATAATTTATAACTGACAGTCTTGGTCGTGGCAGTAAATCCCTTGATAAATTGACAAATTCAAGGATGAAGTAGTCCCTGCAGAGTTCAGTAAAATAAGTATGCTTTGCTAACAAGAAAATCTGAATTTAACCCACACTGGTTACTCTAGTACAGAACTATGCTCAACTGAGGAAAGTAGCCCAAGCAAGGCGTCAGAAAGCCTAAATTACAATGTAAAACTAAATCCGTAGACACTGGAGAGGTGGGACAGAAATTTACGAGTGCACTTTTTTTTATTAAACATAACAATTGTATTACTTCAATAGTTTCTTTGACAGGGCTCAATGTACCTCTATTTTTCCTGTGGAAACTGCCACAGATGTCTTTGAAAACCAGTAATTTCACGAGGCTAAAAAGTCTCGCAATGGTGTGTCACGTTGCAGTATACTGTGCTCTTCTCACCTGGCTCAGTCGGCTGAAAACAACGGAGTGCTGACAAAGTCCACTACCTCAGGCGATCTCTACATTCTCACGCTAAATAGTCTTTGGTTAGCGACAAGCATGGATGCATCACATGTCCGAGGGATCTTCAGGACAGCACCTTCCTTTAGCCTCCGTTGTGATGCGAAGACGTGACCCCGGTTGCCCCTGACTACAGTTAATGGTTACGTCGTCACATCCAAATGACCAATATCCCAGCCTAAAGGAAGCAGGGAATTTCCCATGCAGCGTTTGCTGGTCACTTTCAGCGTTCACAGTAATAAACTCAGTGCTTTGCCTTTTTATTTTTACTGAATTGCATTTTATTTGCTTTGTTTTTTGTCCTTTTTATATCAAAAACAAGTGAGAAGAAACAGTAGAAAACAAAGACAAAAACAAAACCAGGATCCTGTACAAGCTAATATGTTCTAAATAACACTTGAACAGACTGTTTTCTGATCTTGTACTGATTTATGGTTGTATAGACTACAGTCTTTAAATGAACATTCATAATAAAAAGTCAATTAAATTCCAACCTTGGCTTTTTAACTGTGAATCTATGATGACACAATATTGGTTTTTAAATGGTTTACACAGTTGGGACAAGGTGTTGAGGGAAAATAATTTAGAGAGAAGAGAGACATGAGCTCCATTTTTTTGGTGAATTTAAGTATTTTAAATGGTTGGAAAAATGCAAGTGCACCTTACCGCAAATGGTACATTTAAAGCCCATTCTGTACATTTTTCCCCCTGATCTAAATCTTGTAAATGACGCAACGTGGCTATTCGATTTCAAGTACAGGGCGTGAAAGATGTTAGCTACAGCAACGACAGGCACTGTCGATTTTCAAACGTACGGCCTTCTGCCGATGTGGTCAGACAGAACAGAACAGAGCAAGGGCAAAAGCTGTGTGTGGCCCTGGTTTTGGGTTATAGCTGGCATAACCGCGCCTGTGGAAGGGGAGAGAGGACGCAGAGTTCTCTCTATAAAAAGTGCAGTCCAGGAGGACTCCCTCCCCACCGTTTCCCCTCCTGGCGTAATCCAAACCGCAACATTTTAGCGTTTCGACTTAACTGCAGAGGAGCGCAAGGACACAGAGACAACCTGGTGCTCAGACACCCTGTGCAAACAAACAGTCTGACTTAGGGGGTCTGAACGCCGCAAAGAGCAGCTCAAATTTCCCCCTCTCGACAAAGATCACAAGACGTGGGTTTCCCACCCTTAAGACGTCCACACCTGAACCTTTACACTCACGGAAGCTCCATTGCTACGAGCACCAAAGAGGGGTCCACAGCCCACCATATTAATGCATGCAGTGCATCTCAAGTGGAAAAAAAGGTCCAATTTCCAGTCGGAGAGGGGATTGCGTTTCTGGAAAAGGCCTCCCCAGCTAAGCCGGCAGACAGCCTGCACTCACTCACTCGGCATGGGTTCAGCCCTCGAGTCACAGTGCTGCTCCATTCTGACAGAACAGGACTGGCAACAGCTGCCTAAATGCACTTTGTCTGTTCCTTCAACATGGAATTGCCACACAAAAACCTAGACTTGAGTGAGGGATTGAGTTTACTTCCATGTTTTTTTTTTCTTTCTTGCCTTCACATTTTCACTTCTTTTATTCCATCCGCAATTCCGCATTGCGTGACAGTTGTTTACATGCAAGCATTCTGTATTCACTATAATCAGTCTTTAATCACAAGCTTTATGGAGTGCTCTTCAGTCGTTGAGGATTTGGTGATTATGGCTGGAGCAGAGAAGTCTCTTTAGGACAGGGGCTTTATTAGTCTGAATTAAACAGCCCTTTCAAATTGCCTTCTGCTCTGGTCCAAAGCTGCAGCGATCAATCCACAGGGGCCGCGATATCAAAAGCATTTCCAGCCGTTAATGACTGGGGACTGATTCGCTTTCTTTCTGACAAGATTTGCAATCTTGCTTTCTCTCAGATTTATTATGCAACAAGAAAACAGCGATTTGACTCAACGTCCTTCGCTCAAGTTTGCAAAGAGGCGCAGACTACGGGGCAGTATCCGCGGCAAAGCACCAGACAGCGGGGCTGCCATTTAGGCTGGCTCTAATGATATAAACACCACTACCTGAATGGGCACGGCAGCACAATTAACTTCTCAGCACAGCAGCCATCACTGTTCCTAAGAGGACCATGCAAAGCTAAAGCTTGCATTCTGGAGAAGGCACTGAAATTAGCATTACAAAACCCATCAAGGTTCCTCAGGTCACAAGACAGGAGGCGGGGCACAGGAGTGTTTATACACCGAAGCAAATGGCAACACTCAACTCCAGACAGGCTATAGGCCCAAAACTGGGTTTAACCAACAGACTGGTCTTGTGATGGACTTGATTAGACATTAGAATCCCCATGAGAATCCCCAAGTCTTCTACGGGTGTCTCTCCCTCCACCCTAAATTACTATGTAGAGACGAGCCACGGCTGCAAAGAGGACGGGATGTTTTGCAGGGAATACGGGGGCGTCGTTCCTCAGCTCATCTACATTTACAATTTTGTAATGGCACCCGTTGCGGCGGAGGGAGCCGCTAACCCTAACCTCCACCCCCATCAATATCCACATTCCGCAAATACTTTCCGAGCTTTGCGGTGACTAATTAAAGAAATTATACAGCCTGCACGGAGAGGAGAGGAGCGTAGCTGAAGACGGGGCCCAATCTGAACATCTACGAAGGGGATTTGACAGAAAAAAAGACGACAACAGAAAGGGGGTGGGTGAGAACGGGCTCTATAATTACAGACCATCATGGGCCGCAAACTCAGATTTCACACACAGACGCTGCTTGTTCCAGACACATTCAGCGAGTGCCAAAAACAGCCTGAATATCAGATGAGGGGGGGGGGGGGGGGGGGATTAGACAAGAAGGTGTTTTGTTTGACGTACCAAGTATTTATCAATCAGGCATGTTAGGGCCATCTTCTGAGCCTGAACTTGACACCTCCCGCTGAAAAGCTGTAGCAGGATTTTCATTTCAAGTAGTAACTATTAGCCTTAACACAGCCACTCAGCCAAGGTTCAGTTTGGATACTATGCTTGCATGCTGACTGCACGGGCAAAATGACCAGTTTAAATCCAGCCAATGGGAGATGGGCAGAATGCAGCCATTTTACTGACATCATCAGTGGACATGGAATGCAGCAAAGTAAAAGAACCATTTTACAATTCCAGAATGCTATCTGCATATATTCCATCGAGCTAATGTCAGGGCAGATAAATACAACATACTGTTAGCACACCGAACAGAAGACATTTCCACAGTTACCCTTGCGTTTTTTTAGCACCAGTACAATAGATTTGATACCCCTCAATAGCCTTCCTCAAACTGGCTGGGGCACTCGCATGGAAGAAATGGAACCATGAACTGGAAACCTGCCAGCTTATCGCTGCTGTGGTCCATTGATCTTCCTTCTAGTTCCAATAGCGGAAGAGGGGCCCGTGCATCCCAATGGTACAGGAGTAGCTTCCTCTCTCTCTCTCCTCCGTGACAAGGAGAAATTCCCCATTCAGAAAAGAGAGCAAAAGGCATTTTCCTGCTCCAAAAGCGCCGCAAACACGCACACCCGGTGACGGCAGACGCTGCCCACCTTCATCAGGAATATCGCCTCCTGTGCAATTCACAGTTGCACACTCCCACAATGCAACGCTGTTTGTAATGTTCTGGACATGAATGCAGTCATTCCCCCCACATCTATAATCTTGAATGGGAATGCAGGTCTAAACCTTATGGCTCAAGAAAAGACTGATGGCAGTATTTACTCTTGAGGGGGAGACGAGAAGGAGGGGGGGCAATAAAAACTACTTTTGACGTGTGATGTAATTGTTCCAAGATTGATTCCCTTCATAATAAAGCTCTATCTTCCAAGTGATTTTTCCATAGCACTGAACCCGGAAAAACAAGACGTGGGACTTTTATGTGACAGCACACTCACCGACCAATGTTCCAATACCCTCCTCTCTGACATGTACATATATTTTTAGACTAATGTTCTTTGCTAAAGTGCCATCACCTGTCACAGAGCTTTTCCTGGAACATATGACCAGGGCGAGACAACCTTAAATTCCTGTCAGGAGGCTAACTGAAGCCGATTACAAAATCAATACCGAAACAACGGCGGAGCAAATCTCTTCTGAAGGAGGCAGTTTGGAAATCTGGTGACAAAACACATAAAACATCAAATAATTCATACACCTCGCTTAATTTCCAATGACAAGAAAAGCACCAGGAGACCAATAATGCAAAGTAATAAAAATAAGCATCAATATCCAGTAGCAGTCTATTCTAGTCATTGTTTAAGGGTATTTCCCAGAGATAAGAAAACTACCAAATTACAACCAGTATTGGGTAATGTGTGTACATGCAACACATTATCTGTCAGTTTGCGCATGCTGTACAATCGCATTTGCCCCCCGCATTAGCAGTGGCCCCTCTCAGTCTAGCAATGGCATTAACTAGGCAAGATAATGCAAGTGCATGCACTACAATATTGACACTGCAGCACTTTTTTTCTTTTTTCTTTTTTCTCCAAGTTTGTGGACACACAGTTGGCTAATCTACAAATCAACAAGGTCATTCCAACTGAAGTTGAGAGATAAAACCGATTATTTGGGATAAAGCAAAAACAAAGACGTCAGTGTTACAGAGGTCAAAGTCATGTTTGGGCTGCTCCAAGACAAGAGGGCACAAACTTAGCTTCGACATGCCCTTCCTTCGGCCAGTGGCACGAGCGGAATTTCTCTGTAATGCAAAACTCCAGACGAAATAGGGGAGGAGGTCTATCAACACCAATTGACAGAAGGGATGCCTGGAAGTCCTAAGGTCCAGGAGTGCAAAGAATCATGGGAAAACTATTCTCAGATCAATGGATAACACAAGTGGTGGTGAATGTTTGCTCTGTGCTCTTACAAATGTTGCACAACTGGTTTGCATCCTGCCTGCAGGTTGTTGTGTAAGCAGATGTCCGTGCCGTTGTGAATGGAGAGAAAACTAGCTTCCGTCCGAGGCGTCCTTTTCCACAGATACGAGACTGCAACTGTACCCGTCTCCTCCTTCGAGGAGATTTCACAACCCTCTGGAAATGGGGAGTTAAGCATTTTAAAGACAAAGGACAAGGACGCAACAAGGACAGCGAGTGCGACCCGACGCTTTACAGGCAAACGCGGCGCCTTTTCCCTTGACCTTCACTTTTCACTGCCACATGAATGAAATAATCTGGAAATTATTTCATTGTGTACATTCATCCACTGCAAGCCGAAAAGCATCTCTCGCACAAAGAAGAGAGTAAACATAATGCACCAATTGCATGGGAAGGCTTTCCACGGGGAGGGAAAAGTAAAGAGTTTCTCAGAGTTTTTAATAAGGTCTCTTCAGACGGTGGCTGGCTCCAGAGCTTTTGGTCCATGGGTGAGAGCAAATGAGAGGGCCTGGCATGTGGTTATCACACGTGGCTCCCGGCCAGCCAGGCCCAGAGCCAACGGGAAAAACAGCGCGGATGTGTCCCTGGCATTCCCAGTCACAATTAGTACCTGGAATCATCGCACGACGGGACGGCATCGCGTAACGAGACAACAAGCGCCTCCGAACGACAACTTTCAAACGACAAACACCGGATTCCGCCGCTTTAGCCCATACGAACGCATAACTAGATTTCACAGAGAGAGCACACAAAACGAGACGTGTTCAGAAAGTTCACCTGCGTGTAAAGAGAGCGGTATTACTATGCGCAAACCCGCTAAGCCCGCCTTCGCGTGGGCTGCAGCGAGCATGCACAAAAGCCTGAATTCAGAGAGTGGTGCAGGGGGTGGAACAAGCCCAGCACTATTGCCTGGGAATATTACAACGCTATCTGATTTGGGCCAGGGCTAACTAATCCTTCCCCATATTTGCATTTCGACACAGGGAGGAACTTGTTTACTCTGAACGCCGGGCTAATATATTCGCCGCATTAATTATGAATCAGAATTATAATTGAATATTAGCATAGCATAGCTTACAGTGAATGGACAGAGGCTGCTTCTTTTCAAAGAGGGTGGAGGTGGGGTGGGGGTGTTTGGGCGGAGACAACAAGCACTCGATTGTATTGGCGAGACGCAGACGTGTTGCGTGACCTGGTTTGTGCCCCGGACCTCGCCTCATTCTCACAGAAGCGATTCGCACACGTGACGTAGGCTACGCTGCGCGTAGATGCGTGGGTTCAGATATCCGCCCGCGCCACGGGGATCTGCCGCGGAGATAGCGTGAGCACGGACGCCTCCTTCGCTCGCAGTCGCTCGGGATGACGGCGGCCCTTTTTGGGGGCAGGGGGAGGCTGTGGAGGGGGGGGGTGGGGGTTTACGCTTTGTTCTGGGGGGATGGCGGCTTCCTGTGCGAACGTACGATCCGAGACAAACGCGCTGTGGTCTGCGGTCAGGGTCTGATTTCCTCTAAAGCACCGTCCCTGTCAAACGGCTCCTTTGTTTAGTTTTGTTTCGAGCTTACACACGACACTCGCTTTCAAACTGTACTCTACTGTACAGCCTTGGAGGCTGTATGTGTGTGCGTGTGGTACCAAACACAAGTCACGCTCCTTCAGTTACAGAACAGCAGCACACACAACCCCACACAGCAGTAGCATCTACAGAGGTGAAAGCGTATCCAGTGGGTGCCGGCAGCTCTTATTTCTATGGGACCGCGAGGCTGCATCTTCTCACACCAGCTATCAGGATTTCTTATCTCTCAAAGGCTGTTGTTTAATGGCAGGTAGGTATGAGTCCTCCTATGTGCATGCGGACACACGCGCACACGCAAAAAGTGAAATGGCTGACACCAGTCCAGTGCAGTCTTAGTCCCCCCCCTCCCTTCTTTCGACACTCATTTTACACGTTTGGCAAACTCCAGATTTAAGCCAACTATTGTTTTCAGCAACAAATATCAATTTTAGATATTTTTATAGTTTTATTTTGTTTTACCGACAAACCTCAAAATATTTTATTAAACTGAGTCCACCCATTGTGTTTTGGTCTGGCTCTCTTGGAGCGGATCTCCGTTGCCGGGCGACCTTCCGTGCAGCATGGGGTGTGTGATGACTACGATGGGATGGGGCCCAATTTCCCTCCAGGCTGTGTTTGGGAGCGAGGTCAACATCTCCCTGCCACTCCGCTGAGGAGCGACGGCGGAGGATAGACAAATAAGCCGAATCAGTGAAGTGAGAGAATTCGGCGGCACGGAGGCCGGCTCGCAACACGCTGAAGAAAACGGAGGGCGTCGTTCCATTCTGCATCCGATTCGAAATTGATTCGGCACTAAAAAGATGAAGAGAGAGCGAGAGGACAATTCAACAATAAAAGCCCTGGAAGAATTTAGCGTGGCTTTGCAGGGTCAGAGCGGCGAGGATATTGCAGATTGGAGATAGGGTCGGCGGGATAGTGAATCTGCTCCGTGAACGATAAGCGCTAGATGTTAAGCACCAAGTGCCTCTCTGCACACGGGGGGTAACAGAATGAAAAATCACTGCACTCAACTGTGAATTAATACCCTTGCCTCGCCATTAATTCAGTCTCGACGGAGATCTTCGGGTGGGCAATACACGCAAACGTGCGGGGAAAGGAAAAAATATCGCAAAATCACATTTGGGGCAAGAGAGCCCCGTTGATGAATTGCAGACACAGCGCTGCATGGGATAGAAACAACGGAGAAGACATCCCCAGCGTCATGACAATCAGGAGTATATGAAAGCCACAAGCCAGCTAACTGACCACCACCCCAGTGCACAGGTCAATGTAAATCCGCTGTCGGTTACAAATAAATACATTAAAAATAATAGCTTTCAGTTACAGGACACAATAATAACAATAACAATGATAACGGTCAACCGAGAGAACACAACTGAAATCTTTAGGCGATTTAAAAGGCTGTTAAATGACTGTTTGGCAGGGTAATTATTACAGCGGTGTGCTGGGGGGCGGGGGCGGATTAACGTGCTGGAGAGCCCCCTTTTTTCCCCCCCTCCCTCCGTCCGAGGTGCAGCGGCATTCCCGCTGACGGGCTGAGAGACGAGCCCTTATCTCAGGCAACCCGCGCCGTCGCCCGTGTGGAAGGCAGGAGAGAGCTCTGCTGTGGAGATGGATTAGGCCCGCGAAGAGCGCCATCAGATAAACCTGATGGGGAAAGAAAAGGGGCGAGGAGGGGGGAAAAAAGGGGAACGAAAAAAAATACCCCTCCCCCCCCCCCCCCCCCGCCCCCTCCACTTCTCCTGACACGCACCAGAGACACGCCATAGCGACTAGGTGAGGCCCCGGCGGAGCCTTGTCGGGGGTGCTGACTGAACGTGGGCTTATCTGTGAGACGGGCCTTTCTCTCTCGCCCCTTCTTCCTGTCGCTGGAGCGCCCCGTCTCCCGGCCCCAGCGATTTATAAGCTTGATCGAAGGCTAACGGGATGAAAGTGGGAGAGAGATTAAAAAAGAAATTTTTAAAAAAGAGAAGGAAAAAAATGAAATAAAAATACCCTGGTGTAATTGTTGGCTGCACTGACTCCTTTTTACCAGCAGGCATATCATCTTCATTTTCATCTGCTTCCATTTTAGCATCCCAGAAACTACAAGGCAAGGCCCATAGCATAGCAGCCAGCAAACAAACACAGTGGCTGCTTGGCGTGAACAAATGGGTACAAATCAAAGCAAAAAATAAATATATTTATAGCGGTAGCTATTCAGCAGAAATGCTAACAAGGCTTAACATGCTGTACTCCATAGGCCATGGTCTATGGCAGGGATACTCAAATCTGGCCCTCAAGGCTAGTCGTACTGCTGGTTTTCATTCTTCCTCTCTAATCAGGGGGGGTATACTATGAAGCAGGATATATACTTTACTGCACTGAGTAAAACCCGGAACAGCTCTTTTCACTTCAGTCCATGTTCCAGATTTGGGTGAGTTCTGGGTTTTACTCAGTGCATTTATCCAGCAAACTCAATAATCCTGCTTTGTTATATAGCCCCCAGGACTCGTTTAAATCTGGGACACCAGGTGAGTTAAATCACTGCCATTAAGAGGGCCAGATTTCAGTATCCCTGACCAATGGCATCTTCCTTGCCTTCTGCACAGAGCTTATAAGGAGACAGAGAAGCCACGAGTTTACAGAACTGAGCAAGAGACTTGAGGGTTACAAAATCCCTAGAGGGGCCACAGCTACTGTATATCTCCTAGCAAAGTACTTCCACCGAATTGCCTGGATGAGGGTGCCTTCAAAGCAAATAAATAATGCAGTGGGTTTATGGTAAGTTCACTGCACATGCTAACACACACCACCTTTTTTTGGGTTTAATGAAGTCTGAATTTGCGTGACCCCCCTCACAGCAGACTGGAGCCCACAGCTCAGCACGCTCACCTGAGGAAACGACAATGCCCCCCCCCCCCCCCACACACACTTTTTCAGGAGGCGATTATATTTATGTGCAAAGCAAGGAGTCGACCGAATCGACTTTCTCTTCCAGTAACGGACACCCACGGCTCCGTCGTACATCCCGCTAACACCCACACAGCAGGTCTCCACTGGTGTAACCAAAGCCCCCGTGGAAGTCAAGGTCAACAGAGCCTCATCCAATTACCTGCTGCCGTATACAAAACTGAAACACCACAGACACAGAATCCCTTCCCATTTCAGTCACTATCAACACCTGTAGTAGGTAATCCCTCACTCAATTTCAATCTGCAATTTGGTTGACAAACCTTTCAAAACACTACCAAACAGTGTGGCATTCTAGTAAGGCGATAAGAACGCAGGACAGACTCCAGTAATGGTCCTCAGGTAAATATGGGAAAAGTCCACAGCGTTTCTGAAAAGTGAAAGATAGATTATCCACATTTTGTGGGGTTTTTTTCCCCCTGTTTGTTTGTTTCCCTCCGATTCAGTTTGAAGAGCACAGACCACTCAGTTGTCACTGTCAGTGCGTTTCAGCTTCAATGAAAATGGATTGTAAATCAAACCCAGCTCCACCAGATGAACTGGGTGGACGGGAATCGTTAGTGACGGTGTGAATCCGGCCTGGTCATGCGGCTACCCATGAATCGGCCAGCAAGCCGCTAAACGTTCCCCTCGTGAACTGGGCCCGTGTGCTAGAACCTGCCAGTAGGGAGATGCTAAGCAGGGTGCTTGCTCTTTCACATCAGGATGACACTAGCGCATAACCAAAGAAAAATTTCCTGCCACACTCTTGCTCACAAAGACATTTGGTCTCGGCGTCCAGACGGATGGCACACAACGCCATGTGTCCCTAAAGACCAACCTCTTCAGTCTTCATTTTCAACTGAGAACCAGCCACCAATTACGACCCTTGAAGCCACAGGACAGTTAACTGATGTCACGTGGTCTAATTGATAAATTAAGCACCGTGTAACAACAAAAATGACAGTTCCCTGTGGCCCTCCAGGACAGTTAACCTGGCAATCGGGCGGTTCTCCCTCTTTCAGAGGGGTCACCAGGCCTGGCACAGCCTCCTCGCTGATCATGACCTCAAAGATCACTCAACTGGCAGCCGCAGTGCCTCCCACTCGCTCCACCTTCACAAGATCCTCACTAAACGAACGCAAGGCCCTTGTTTTTTAACCTCTGGGTTAAAAAAGGCGCTTTGGCTTTCTACTTGGCACCGTGCTTAATCCTACTGCCCTAGAAACGGCTCTCCTGGGGTTTCCTGGGCTCTGAACTTCAACACCACCCTCCCAAAGAAACACAGTGAACTGCCTGAAATGTGTTTGGGTCAAAATGGGGGAAACGTTTTTGAATCTACATTGTGCGTGTGTGTAAATAAAAATGTATCACGGTTTAAAAAAAGTAGTGCGTGCGTGTTCTCCTTCCTTTAGGATCAAACAGAGCAGGAGGGAGCAGAGGACAGATTTACTGCATAGTGAGAGTGAGGGAGTGAGAGAGTAGGATGGAATAAGAGATACAGTAAGATGGAGCACGTATCTGTGCGTGTGTGTGTGTACATGTGTGTGTGTGTGTGTGTGTGTGGGTGTGCGCACGTGTGTGTACGTGTTTCTCTGGGCAATTTCCTCCCTTTTCCTCTGATCAAGAGCCTCCTTCACTAGTACTGCATGGCTCCTCCTGCTCCTCTGCAAGTCCATAGTGTTCCCTGTACAAATTACCAAAAGTGCAAATCATAACACCCAAAGATGATTTACCACAACCTGAGTCAAAGCCTGAATATGCAGTGCCATGGGGAAAAAAACACCTCAATGGAGAGGAGGAAGAAAAAAAAACATTCATCAGCAAAAATATTCAAATTCCAGTGTGGAAACATTCGACCACTTGCTGATTCAGGGATGGTGAGAGTCTAATTTTAGCAGCCACCCTTCGCTGCATGCTCAAATTTGCACATAACACAACTTTATGAACAGGAGGAAACCACTGGGACCCTGCCTGTCATAGTTGCAGCGGCTGCATTCTCTGACACATTTATGTTTAAATTAAAGTAGGTAATTTTAATGACCACGGATGCTTATCTCCATTGGAGGAGTTACCGTGAAAAGCCCTGGGTCTTTTGTCTTTCGCCTGCACAGGAACACAGGTGCATCTGAGCTCATTAACTTAATAATGCATGAAATGTGCTAGAGACTCAAGACGGCGCTACAGAGGGTTTTAAGTATTTATTGCAAACAGAATAACAGTAAAGCCAATTTAAACCCCCCCCCCCCAACCACCAACACCGCACACTCCTTACAATTTCATTTGCGTTATTTATTCAAATGACGTGCTGTTCTTGAGAGACTAAGTTTGTGCTACTCTACGTCACCCTAGCTGTGTGGTGAGCACTCTAGGGAGTGCGCAGTGCCCCCTGCAACAGAGTGCACCCGCCTGCACGCTGCCTCGGAGGCGCGCCGCAAAAAGGGGACGAACGGGGACGCAGAACGGCGCTGCGCGCAAAATAACATGTCAACTAAAGTCCACGTAATAAACGCTGGAGGAAGAAGAAAGAAAATAAAGTGACAGGAAAAACCTCCCCCGCCCAATTTGCCCGTGATATCCTGCAAGTATGACTGGAGGAGGAAGAACAGGAAGAGGGGCCTACAGAGGCCTGCGATCGCAATCTCTCCCAGGCAGAGACAGGCACGGAGCTGCAGCGTGCTCTACAGAGCTGGGACTCCTCCAAGTAGTATCTCGCTTTGGGGGAAGGGCGGGAAGGATGGAGGGGGGGAGGGGGGGCGGGGGGGGGGGGGTGGTCTGGGTTAATTTGTTTATTTTTGAGAAGTTGTTTTCCCTTTAAAATGTGGGTTAGAGATTTCAACAGCCGTCGCTCTTAATAAAGGCGAAGCGGTGCCAAGCGAGATGAATGGAAGGTGCACGGGGGGGGGGGGGGGGGGGGGGGGGGGGCGGGGAGGGGGGGGGGGGATTGTTCCGCCTCAGTGTTGGACGGGCTCCAGTGAAAACTGGTTGGAACATGGGAAACATGGTGTCGGAGCAGAGGAGAATAAGCTCGTCTGGCTTGTGGTTTTCCCAGTTTGCCCCGTCTCTCCGCAATCGCAGTCCTCCTTCCAGGCCCCCCCCCCCCCCTTTCACTACAATGCCCCGCGGGGGCATCGCGCGCGCACAAGGCCTCGACTCCGTCTGCCAGGGCAGTCAGATTACTCAGCACAAGACGTTAGCGCTCTCTCACACAGCCCTCGCCTGCGTGCCAACTCGGGCTCGTTTTTGCATAGCGGTTGGAAAAAGGAAAGGGAGCGGTCCTCTTCAACATATGGCGCCCTGATACTGCGTCGTGCCTTCCGCCCGCGCGTACGCCTTTACTCTCTCGGAGCGCGACGGCGACGCGGCGGTCCCGCGGCGTTCCGTTTCGCCCGTCCCGCGCCACTTCACTCTGCCCGCGCGTCTTAATGAAAACCGACCGCTGTACTCATTTATGACAGAACCCATCACGGCTGGAGTCATCTAAAACGCATTCATTTACACAGCACTTTGCTCTCACTCCCTCTTCTGAGGAAGGACACAAGGGAGCTAAGTGGAGACTTAATCAGATCGGGGGGCACACTGCGCCCCAGGCGGAATTAGCCTTTTATTTCCATTTTACCTGAGAACCTTTGCTGATCAAATGCGAGCGCTAAATGAAAAGAGAAAAGCTCACCTTGAGGGCTGATTCTTTGATAAATCGCGAGTCAGATCCCTGTGTGAGCGGGGAGCGGGGAGCGGGCGAGAGGAGCCGGGGAGAGCCGGCGGAAGCCGAGAAAATCTTCCGAACGGGGCGGCGCGCATTTGGGGGCGGTGCTTCGGGCCCCCGGTTCTCACGTTGGATGACAGCGGGGGGAAACGGGGAGCGATCACAGGGCCTCGGTTTGACTCCGCACCTTCAGGTTGAGTTCCTGAGGGGCCTGACGTGTTACCCATTTCACACATGGGTGAGTGTGGAGAGGATTGTGGGTAGCGCTTGCGAGGGGCGACATACAGAGGGCTTCACGGGCAGCCAGCTTACAGCTACAATGGGGCTAAAATATAATACACGGGACTAAAAAATAATACAGGAAAAGTAGGAGCCCTCGGTACCAAACCCCTGCCTACCCAAAATCCTTAGTGATTTCTACCCAAAGATGGAACCACCTGAAAAACAGCACATAAGACAACCAGGCCTGCCCCAGAAGAAAAAAAAAATTCCCAGTCCGTTACACTCCAAAGAACTGTGTCACTTCTCCAACGTAAATCTGCCGATTCCCTCCCTACCCCACCCCCCCCCCAGCCCCCCTCTACAGTTAGAGCTGAATTCCTACTACCTGTAAGAATGATGCCATGGTGATATTCCAGAGCACTTTAACATTAAACATAATGGATGTTCCTGGATCCATTTGCACAGAATAATCCCTTTTCTAATGTGCATCAGAGGTAAAACACAGTACAGCGGGAGATCGCTCTGTAAGCAACATTCCTGGATTAACAATAAATCTCAAACCATCCGATTATGCCCCAAAGATACAAAAAACACACACACAGACACACATTTTAACTAGGGCTTGCAATGGTTTAGATGATAACGCTCACATAATACTTTTTTCTGCCTTGGCTTTGCTTTTTTTCTGGCCTGTATTTTTTATATGCTGTAAAGTAAACAATGAATGCTTCCATGGCGACCGCTTGGGGACTTCAGGTTTCCCAGTCCTGTCAGAGGTCCACCCAATTGGAAGTCAGTGAATGGGACACAGACACCATCAGAATGCACAAGCGACTATCCACACGGATTCCCCCACCCCACGCACACACAGACACACAGACACACAGACACACACACACACACACACACACACACACAAAGCGAATAGAACACCTTTTTGAGACTAGAGGGGGAGTATTCCGAAAAAACGAGAGGAAAAACTGCCACACTTCTAGAAAAACATCAAGCTGATATGAGGGACTTAGACCATTTCTGTAGGCTGACCAGACATCCTCTTTCCCCCGGACATTTGTTCTTTTTGGGAACGAAAATATCCGTCCAGGCAGGATTTCTAAATTTCTAAAATGTACGGTCAGGTTTTGCTCATTCCATAGACTGTATATAAACAAACAAATAGCCTAGTATTGTCTTCATGACGCCCGCCCGCCCCATCCACTTTGTTTGAAATCCAATTTAAGTTTACCCTAATTTCTGTTCCTCATTTCTACGTCCAACCTTCATGAAAAATCCACAACAAGCTGGGTTTTGTTTTTTAGCACAGTGGTTTTCTGTGGGGACACGTGCATTTTTAACTGGGTAAAATCAAAGGCTCAATTTACATACGAGGAATCCGCACGAACGGAACAAGTCTGGATGGACCCGGACTATTCTGGGTTGTCAGTAATGTGAAACAGACATGCTGATTTGCACATGAAACAAACGCACGCCAGGCTCCGCCTGAGAATTAAAGCGGAGCAAATGAACCTGACGAGAACCAGGAGAAAACATCAGCCTCCGAAAGCAGCGTGTCAATTAAAAAAAAATACAACGGACAAACGTCAGTTACAGCATCAGCATACTGTAACCTGGAAACACAGGCCTCGCAAGACTCTGGCTATTAAGATTGGATGGCACTGGCCCTGTAAAACAGTTTATACACCTGCCCGGTCAGGACTGAGGCCTAGCTAAACGCATACGGGTAAACTCCTGTTGTCAGGGCAACCCACAGAATGGTCTGATACCAAATTTGAATGGTTAAACTGCGGGAGATTTTTTTTTGTTATTACAACAAAAGTAAAATTAGTTTCACAAATTTTTTCACTAAACTTCTTTTCTAATTTTCCCGTTTCTTTTTATAGATCTGCCACACAACGTTTTTTTCCCTTCCCTAGTTCAGTTAAACTGCTTAAGCTATTGGGTGAAGATGAAGAATATTGCATTTTGAATAAAATAGGTCAGTGACGGGGAGGAGGGATGGGGGAGAGCTATTTATGCTCCAAAATAACTCCAAAATTGATTTGGATGAATTTGGTCGTCGTCCCCGGTTCCCATATCAGCAGCATCTGTGACGGGAAAAAGGTTGTAACAAGTAAGGCTGCCTGTTCCACAATCAGCTACATTTACAGGGGAAAATTGAGTATGGGAAGAAGGAGAAGAGAGAGGTGCGTGGAGGCTGTGGAGCGTGTGTGTGTGTGTGTGTGTGTGTGTGTGTGTGTGCGTGCGTGTGTGCGTGTGTGGGTGTGGAAAAGAAGGGGGTGCGTGGGGGCTGTGGAGCGTGTGTGTGTGCGTGTGTGTGTGTGTGCGTGGGTGGATGTGGAAGAGAAGGGGGTGCGTGGGGGCTGTGGAGGGTGTGTGTGTGTGTTTGTGTGTGTGTGAGTGGGTGTGGAAGAGAAGGGGGTGCGTGGGGGCTGTGGAGCGTGTGTGTGTGTGTGTGCGTGCGTGGGTGTGGAAGAGAAGGGGGTGCGTGGGGGCTGTGGAGGGTGTGTGTTGTGTGTGTGCGTGGGTGTGGGTGTGGAAGAGAAGGGGGTGCGTGGGGGCTGTGGAGGGTGTGTGTGTGTGTGTGTGCGTGGGTGTGGAAGAGAAGGGGGTGCGTGGGGGCTGTGGAGCGTGTGTGTGTGTGTGTGTGTGTGTGCGTGGAAGAGAAGGGGGTGCGTGGGGGCTGTGGAGGGTGGGTGTGTGTGTGTGTGCGTGCGTGGGTGTGGAAGAGAAGGGGGTGCGTGGGGGCTGTGGAGGGTGTGTGTTGTGTGTGTGCGTGGGTGTGGGTGTGGAAGAGAAGGGGGTGCGTGGGGGCTGTGGAGGGTGTGTGTGGGTGTGTGTGTGCGTGGGTGTGGAAGAGAAGGGGGTGCGTGGGGGCTGTGGAGGGTGTGTCTGTGTGTGTGTGTGCGTGCATGGGTGTGGAAGAGAAGGGGGTGCATGGGGGCTGTGGAGGGTGTGCGTTGTGTGTGTGCGTGGGTGTGGAAGAGAAGGGGGTGCGTGGGGGCTGTGGAGGGTGTGTGTTGTGTGTGTGCGTGGGTGTGGGTGTGGAAGAGAAGGGGGTGCGTGGGGGCTGAGGAGGGTGTGTGTTGTGTGTGTGCGTGGGTGTGGAAGAGAAGGGGGTGCGTGGGGGCTGAGGAGGGTGTGTGTTGTGTGTGTGTGTACATCCATTTGTAGCCCAGGCTCTTTGCTCAATGGCATTTTAATCTGACGAACTGTGCCATTACCATAGCAGACATGCCGAGCCCCAGCCAGACCCACATGTCCCCGGCACGCACACACACACACACACACACACACAATCCCCAGGAGTGCGGGCTGCTTAAGTGGCGGCCAGCGAGGGGTCGTCTGCGGGCCGGCCGGGCTTTGTGCTGCAGCCTCTCGGCCCCACGGCCAAGGAGGCTAATGAGGACACCAGGGAGGGCACGCCAACACTATCCCCAGCGTCCCAAAAGCACACCCCAAGCCCAGCCTACAAACCAACCATGGTGGCTGCGGGGAGCGGGGGATGGGGGACTCCCAAAAATAATTGCCCTTTTAAAGGCGGGCTGCCAGAAGAGACCTGCCAGACCTTTAAAAAAACAAAACAAAATAAAAAGACAACAGGCAAACACAAAGGGGCCCTTGTTAGCAGGGGGAAGCCCTGTTTATTAGGCTAACCTGGGAGAAGGACATGGATAGGGACAGGGGACAGAGGATACAAAGGGGACGGACCAGCCGCCACGTTGCCCAAACCGCTCAAAAACAGCTCACCACATCTTGCCGCACCGTGATGACCAAGGAGGAGAAGTATTTGTGTGGTGCCGCCTATAAAGCTTTAAATAGCGCCAATGACCAGTCACCAGAAGCCAAATTACCCCCCTCCCCCCACTGTTAAAATGTACCAGGAAGAGCAGCCTTGCTGTAAAAGACAGAGAAAATGAGGCTTGGAGGGGTTGGGCTCAGGAACACAGAGACTCTGGGACTCTAAGCTAATATTTTTTAAGTTGAAAAATCTAGCCGCACACTAACGCATCCCAATTTTCCAGCTAGCACACATCAATTTTCAAGAGCAAAATGCTCCTAAAAATGGGAGCGCCGTAGAACCCAAAAGTGAGGCGTCGTGGCCCTCTCCCTCACTAACCACAGCCGAAGGGCAGAGAGAGCATGCACGACACAAAGTTTAGGATAAGGTTAATCATTGGCCCCAGTCTTATAATGTTCACCCCCCAGCCTTCCGCTCAACAAAAGCACACACATTATATATATATATATTTTTATTTTTATTTTAAAACCACACTTGAAATGGGTCAATTTTTAAAACTGCTGAGGCGTTAAAAATCACACGCCCCTTTGTAGCTCTTTGTGTCGATATAGATAAATATATAAACCTCACTCCCGGCCGCAGGAGAGCTGCCCTTCCGGTAGCCGGAGGACGGCCTGAGGCAGTGGCTGCTGAAGTAAACGCAACAGGGAGAAGAAAACCAGCCGCCAGCCAAGAGGAACGCACCCGCCCTCCCCCCACCCCCCCTGCCCCTGCCCCTGCCCCTGCCCCTGTCCAAGCCCTGCGCACGCTCAACCCCCACCCCCCCCTGCCCCTGCCCTGCACACGCTCTCCCGACGCAGAAAAAACACGCCAGCCGCTCTTGCCCGCCGCACTTTATTCAAATGCATAATACCATTTTCCAGTCGCTAGCTGCATCTGGATTTCATTTCCAGGACTCCTGGAGGTTTTCAGGTCACTAATAATAACTATTTCAGGCGAAAGAAAAGTTCAGCCAAAGTCTACCTCCACGCCAGGGCCCTTGAATTACACCCATTGACGGTGAATCTGAGACTTCCCTCCTTCCAGTGCAGTTTTACCCCCCCTCCCCCCAAAAAGAGGAGTAAAACACTAGCAAACAAAAAAAACAAAGAATCAGTGTAGGGGCTGACTAGCCAAAGGAAACCCGTCTGCAGATTTGGAGTTGGGGTGGGCCAGCAGGAAAAAAAATTTAAAATTTTTTTTTTTTTTGCATGATTAGGAGTCCCGTTGGATCACCATAACTCCTGCTCCGGGCAACACCGTGACTGACCACGTACTGCACCGCCGGGCCAGAACACTCCATCCGGGGCTCCGGTGGGTCCCCAGTGACATCATTTAGGGCTGCAGCAGGTCCACTCTGCTCTTCACAGACTAATGGCGCCAAGCCCGAAATCCAACACCCTCAACCTGAACAAGGGGATGAGGGAAGCCGTGGTGGAACAGAAGCGCAGCATTTCCTTCACTTGCTCCCCTCTGCTTAGACCTCGCTACAGTGCGTATCCAGAGAGCCTCTGCTTAGACCTCTCACACGGCCGGCCTGGAGCTACAGCGCGTATCCAGAGAGCCTCTGCTTAGACCTCGCACACGGCAGGCCTGGAGCTACAGCGCGTATCCAGAGAGCCTCTGCTTAGACCTCGCACACGGCCAGCCCCGCGCTACAGCGCGTATCCAGGGAGCCACCTGGCCCCAGAGTCCAAGAATGGGGAACGCAGATTCTGCCACAGGCTTAAGTGACATGTGGTGACATGATGCAACCGGGGGGGGATTGGCTTCCGCACACAACAGCACGAGCTGCATCCTATTAGCACCTACAGACCTCGTCTATGCAAGCACGTTCACTATCAGATTTACAATTTTGGAGAGCCCCCAGTGCCAGAATGGCCAAAGTAAAATATGTGATTTTTGGATGCTTGAACTGAAATAATCATTGAAGACATCACTATCAATCAGTACAGCTACAGTTAGACTGTAAGCACAGCACACTTTCCAGAGGGGATGAAAGAACCAGAAAACACCCATATGTGGAGAAATTTGGCAAACCGTTCCATGACCTTTCAACAGGCGATCAGATTGAATTGGAAAATGGCAGGGCAAAATAGAGAGGCAAAATGCACATACTTGCTTTGTGATCAGTGCCCCATCTGCTGAAGCCACTGGGCACATTAGGGGGCACATTAGGTTTTTTGAATATTTAATTTGAGGATCCACCCGTGGTTCTAGCTTCCTCAGAACTGAGAAGGAAGCACCTGCTCTTTATATCATGAGCTACATCAACTTCCTGCTAGTCACTGCAATCCAGTTTCCTCTTAGCGGTTTGCACTGTGGAGAATAAGTTTGGGGAATGGTACCAAGTTCCAAAACATGAGACAAATTAAACATGGCGGCAGAGTAGCGTAATGGCAATGGTTAGGGAACTGGACTTACAATTACAAGGTTGGAGATTTCATTCCCAGGTGGGGGATTGCCATTGTACTTGACCAATGCACTTAACCTGAACAGCTTTGCTAAATATCTAGCTGTATGAACTGATTTATGCATTACAAAAAATTAAGTTCTGTACCTAATACATACCTAAAATTGATGTAAGGCCAATACAAAAAGGGCCCATTACAAGTGACCAGACTATTGACCCTGAAAGTCCACGCAGTCTGCCATGCAAACTGTTTTAAAGAGCTACAGTCCCTAGGACTAGGACCCTAACTATAGAATTTTGGTCAGCCAACCATGAAAACCCTTAAACCACTGGAGCCAATCACAGAGCAGTAGGCATAACTAAAATATATCCGACACTTCAAAATATTTAGCATTAAGTAAACACAGTAGCAGAAAAGAAATACAGGCAGTATTCACTATTCATAAATGCAAGAAACTTTGATTTAAAAACGAAAAAAAATCAATCAAAGCTACCATGTGTGGGAGTCTCATACAGTCGCCTAAATAGTAACAAAGGCCTACATTTATGCGGGGAGGGGGGTTTAAAACAGACCTGTATCCAAGCTATATTTAAAGAGGTCTGGTGTACCACTTGGCTTTCATAAATACAGGCATTAGCTTCAAGAGTCTGAAATACAGACAGTAATACAAACAGTAGAAGTTTGTGTGGATGAGTACAGGTGACCAGAGTTCTTATTTAACTAAGAAAAGAATCCTTAGAATGAAAATCACTTACAACCGGGGAAAAAAGAAAAGGTTTCTTCACCATCACTCGTGGTTCCCCATGCATATGCTTAAATGGATTGGAGAAAGGCCACGTCGTTCCCGTCGGGACTGGTGCACGCTTTACAGTAATGGAATGGAAATCACCAGACACGGCTCGTCATGGTTGCGTAGGGCGAAGTGTAGCAGGTTTTTATTTTTACAGAACAGTGCAGGAGAGAGGAGCAGAAACGTGACATCACAGCCAAATAACACACACATACAGCCGAGTTCATCTTCATTCATACATGTTCCAGAAGGACAGCAATTACTCATATGCCTATGACGCCAAATGAACAAAGATCAAGATTCAACCCATCCTTGCCAGTCCACAAAACATTGAATAAATCTCTTTAAAGTTTCTGTTTGATTATATTCAAATACCACCCATAGAACTTTCTTAGGAGCAGAAAAAAAAGAATGCTGCTCGAAAATTACTATTATTATAATTTTTTTTTTTTTTTTACAGATTTCATTAACTCGTTTCCAGATCTTCTGAGGAAAAGGTGATTTGAATATTTCATACAAATACATTAACTGTTCAAATATGCACATGCACTTCATTGATTAATTCAGAATAAAACACAATAAGCATCTGGGACTACCACCTGTCATGGTCCTTTAACAAGGGGAATGGAATTTTTTTGCGTTTCAGGGTAGAAAGTTTCCACTCCTTGGGGGCGTTCTTTCATCAGGCGAGACTGGTGTTCATGGCAGGGGGAGATTTTATGTAGTGCACCCGGGTGTCTCAAAGCTGCTCTGAGCCTACAGGTAACTCCAGACAGTAAATCACAGTACTGAGGGCCATTTGTATTCTTAGACACAGCTATAATGTTTTTTTCTTCTACCTCCGGTAGACGGCAAGGTCTCTGCAAGTGGAAAAACAACAATTCTAATCTTATGAGTGCCTATGCGTTCAGTGGATGTTTTTGTCCAGGGCGTAGCGTAGCGCAGCACTTACATCGCGCACGTACCACTAAGCGACCATGGTTGGATTTGTACAAGGGGAACCTGAGGTAAGCGCTGAAGGGTACACCAGTAGTGGCACTCCAGAGATCAATCCCATGATCCTCTATTCGCACATCTTCTGCCTTCACCTCATACTGCTCTCGCTCTCTCCATCTCTGGCTGTCTCAATTTTAATAACTTTTTTTTAATATGTTTAAAAAAAAAAAAAGGTGTTATAACATTCAACATAATATTAGAAGTCTGTCTCTAATCGATTTAGGAGGGTTTTCTTTCTGTAAGAGTGTGACGATATTAATGCATCACTGCCGCGGATTGTGTGGACTGGGATTATGCAGCAATAGCACCGTCTTGAATTAACAACTTGCCAAGCGGCTTTGACACCAGCAGTGTCATTGTGTGGTTTGTTTGATTCTGCCAAATATGAGAGGGAATAAGCAAAATCTGCAGAGACAAAACATGTGGACGGCATCCAAATCACAAGTGCTTCCATGCAATTAACACCCACTTCAATTATCTGTGAAATCGCCAATTAGTCCTTTTCAAAGACAAGTGAGAAATACTGCAGGATCATTAAGGCTGACAGCCTTCGCGAGTGAAAAGTAGTAGGCTACGTTTTCTCAGAATCCTCCATCATTCATTCAAACAGGCCTTACCAAGAAACAGACGGTCTTGCTGCTGTTTCCGCCCATTTCATACATTATATAGTTACTGATCCTCTTCAGGGATACCTGTCAGCTACATCGTCGCATCTTAATTTTACAGAACACCCAAACTGATTGACATTCTGGCAAGTTAGAATCACTTGAACCAATCCAGACCTAGATCATAAATTCCTTTAAACCAGATGTACAACATTAATATTCTAAAAATGCAGGGTCCATTTCTGACTCACCATTACATACAATGGAATGAACTGGGGAAGGCTGAGGGACTGTAGAAGCCACAGAAGACTGAAACTTGACTGAATTTTCAGTTGGAGACTCACTGCAATGGCAGTTAGCATGCCAGGTGCCTGCGGCCAAGGTACCGCTTGGCAGACAAACAGTGCACAGCTCCAAGATGTGCAAGGAATAGAAGCAAAATGGTGTTCTACGGTCATAAATTGTTTATTTTTGTTGTTTTGTTTTTTTTAAAGACAATAACATTCTGCTGTAGTTATTGAATCAATGGTGCCTTTTTTGGATTAAAAGTCATTCTGCTGTGTTGGTTATCAGTCTTTTTTAATAATCACATTGTAACGTAATGACTGGTGTCTTCTAATCTACAGTACATCATTGGGTGACACTGGTGTGGAAGCCCACTACTGCAGCTACTTCAGATATCACCTATCAACTGTTTATGTAGTTACTTGATGAACCTCGATTAGGAAACAACTGCATGCTAACTGTTGAGAATTCATGAAAATGCCCAGGAAAACTTCCCTTGGTAATAAGCTAGCTCAGGGGTTCCCAAACTGTGGGGGGGCATGATTTGAGGATGGGGTCACCTGAAATATTTATTACATTTTCTTTCTGAAAATAACAAAGTTTTTTTGTCTCTCCCAAATATGTGAATGTACTACATGTCCAACATTTCAACAACCCAAACATAAAAATGTAATCGTTACTTCATACATTTCAACCAATCACAGATTGCATCTACTGTGATTTATGTCATTTTCAACAGAGGCGTGTGTGCGTACATGCACGTGTGTTGGGTGTTGGCGGTCACGTACATTTGTGAGAATTAATTTGGGGTCGCATCAGAAAAAAAGGTTTGGGAACCCCTGAGCTTGCTAAAGTTATCCAACTGAAAATAAGTGTGGGGTTTTCCTCTTTATATTGTAATGTTTTAAGCGAGGTACTTGCTTTACAAAGTAGTGCAGTAAGCTACATCTAAATGCAAGGTTACCTTCAAGTAATTTAGCAAATCATCCCAGTCAGAAAATGATATTTATGGACTCCTGAGGGGGAAAGCAGCAGAACTGATAAAAGGAAGCAGTTGTTTACATAAGGAGGATGTGCAGATCCTCCAAGAACCATTTAAACGGGGGACTGGGATCTCTCAGCTTACGGGATGTGCGTAACCATGGGGAGTCTGGTTCCTGTTGTAATCAGCTCTTACAGATTGAACATATTACATTTTCCATAGAAGAGAACATTTATTTAGGCCTAGCTAGTAACAGACATGCACCAAACAAAAAATCAAGAGGGAATACAAACAGACAGACTTATTTACCACTTAACTTGTGCGGTAAATCATGATCAGAGGCCACTGTACTCTACACTCCTTTAGCAAAATACAGTTGAGATACGACTATGAAACAAGGGCGAAAGACTAAGTCATGGCGGAGATATCTTTAACGGACAAAAAAACGTTCAAACTAACCTGGACTGCTTCCAGTAAGGGAGTTGTGACATTTTTATGCAAATAGCAGCGACCGCAGACAGAGGTGTAGTGTCATGCTTTCATTCAGGAGACCCATTTCTCTGGATTTGTGGCTAACAGGGGGGGGAAAACAATACGTCTGTGTTTTGCACTGTTCTTTTTTTCTTTCCACCGACTCTCTGTGTACAATCGCAGGTACTGTATCTCAAGTGTGTGGAGACAAGAAGTGAATGAATTCAGTCTAGACATGCCAGGGGACTGAAGTGCTCCGTTCAGTCACAGGCCGCTTAATCAATTCCGCCAGGTTAATAATTCATATGCGGGGGTTGGGGGGGGGGGGGGGATTCTTCTCATGTTTTCGGTGTGTGCGTATGTGTGTGGGGGGCGGGGGGAGGGGGCTGGGCACAGTCTGCGGTTCAGGTTGGGGGCAGGGAGCGTCGGTCTGAGGCGATGCAATCGGTGACAAAAGAGCTTGTGTTTTTTTCGTGACAGGAAACAACATTAGAAGGGTTACTTGCAGTCTCTCTCCATTTCTCCATCCCCTTAGTAACCCCCTCTTTCGACATTGCCTCCATATTAGAACTGTCCTCTTTTGTTTTCTCCCACTCGAGACTCTTTGGTCCTGTATCATTTTTCCTAACCCTAGTTTCCTTCATATCAATTGAATTTCCATTTCGCAAGCTGCAGTTATTATTAATGTATTCAGATGAATTTATATTTTCTAGATTCTGTTTGATATTACAGCTTGTCGTAAAAGGTCAGGTCGCCTGCTAAATGACAATAAAAACTGTATTTATTTTTTATTTTTTTAAAAACCATTAACACCACATTTTACAATGTCACGCACATCTATACCTGAACAGCAAGCAGCTTCTTCATAAGCCTTCATAAAAACACACACAGAAAAAAATGAAAACCAACACCGAGTCTTGTGCAATAGAACTCACTGAAAAGTAGCGATTCCACTGCTGTCACATCCTACAAATCCTGAATTAGCATACTTTTCATGTGCACAAGGAGGAGATAAATCCTGACATTTTCATATGGAGCAAAAACATAACAGAGTTCCAATCACACTGTGTCTTCCCGGTGTATCACAGAGGACAGGACTACAGTATGGAGGGGGGGGGGGGTAATATCCATTTATTTCAATAGAAGTCATACAATAGAGCCCCTTTCAGAATGTGAGGGGAGTGATTTATGAGGCAGTCGAGAAACTTTTCCTTTTGTGTGGTTTTTTAAATTTTTTTTATTGTCGTCACATGGTACCTTCATCACACAATGCCCTTCCAGGCACGGCGCGCAAGTTTCGGCGGGAGAATGGAACGGATCAGACAGCAAGGTGAAGGAGAACAACCGCAGGCTGACCAAATTCAGAGCAAGTCTTCTGCATAACTAACGGCTGCGTCAGCATTCCTGGAGGGCAGGAGGCTGACAGGCGGGGAGCACCAGCCAATAGGATCAAAGGTGGGCACGGCTTGGCCAACGTTCAGGTTTAAAATTGATCGGATCAGTTTATTTCCTATTAACGGTACAATATTCAGGCAAGGTTTGTGCCTAATGGATACAATTCAGACGAACTACACACAAGATTATTACCAAGATCCCTGCTTAACTCCTCCACTGACCTTTTATCAGCCCATAAATACTGACCGGTGCGGGCAGAAAGGTCTAGGACGGTTTAAAATATCAAAAGTTCAAACATGCCCCGGCGATTTGCATACAGAGAGGATTAGGAGGTTAAGCTTTAAAAACATCTGCATTTGCATTAGATAACCGTTGGGCCAGATAACAAAATTCAGGTGAAACAGCCCAACAGCTGCACTTCCAACGGATTGTCAATTCTGTTTTATTGTTTACAATTTTCCCCAAAGGCAAAAAGCTCCATTTGCAAATGAGGATACCTGCCGATTACTACATTACAATAGAGGATTCATTCAGGCCTTTTTTTGTGCATTGCAGGCATGGCATAAGTAAAAAAGGAAGTGCCAAACGGAAGTTATCATAAACAACTTAACTGTAGTTGTTAACAAAAAATTAGTAACATGGATATTAATATAACTAAAAAAAATCTGCCACTGATCAAAGGCCAACATTCATTTCCACAGCCATAACATTATGGAATAAAAAATATTGACACACAACAAAGACACCAAAAATAATTAGTAATTCACATGACATCACAATGGTCCTTGCTTTATAAAAAACATTGTGTGCCATGTTATTATGTTGAGGTCTAAGAGGGGACAGGCGAAACACTTTCTAACCTAGCAAACCAGAGATAGACACAGGTTTTTTTTAAGCAAATGAGGTGGACATCCCCGTGTAACTTAACGCAAACCCGATTCAACATTAATGTGGACATCAGACCTCGAGCAAAAGCACTGCTGAACACGAGACACTCCTGGGGTCAGAGGATGTAAGTAAGTTCAGGTGCATATCCACAGGCGTTTGCGTCAGACTAAATGAAACATTCTCTGCCAGAGATAATTCCAGGAAACCCAACGCGCATTTTATCCCATTTGTACTCCAGTCAATAATCTGACCTTTTTTTCATGCTTAAACAAGGCCGGGGCAATGTTTTCCAACACCCCCCCACCCCCACCCCCAGTGCTTCCCTCCCTCAGGAAGACGGTTTAACCATTCTCTGCACATTTGCTCCTCGCTTGCACTGACAGTCTCACTTTTCAATCATTTCTCAGGGTAGGACCATTCCTGACTGCAAATGGACTGTGCCTTAATGCCCCCCTAGAGCAGAGCTCTCTGATTAAAATGGCCTGAGAGCCAAATAATCACCAAATAAGAGTCTGATCGCTCTTGGAACACTTACAGGCCCTCTAGGGAATATGCAGGGGGAAATGCCCCCAGCTCCCTCAAAAAAAAAAAAAAAAAACAGAATCAATATGTTCAACTTTGCAGAAGTACTGCCTGCATATGTGGAGATGTTTGGATTGGGGGGGGAGACAGAAGAGTAGATTCACAATTTCTTAGAAAACAGTGAATATCAGGGGAATGCGCACTGTGGCTGGCAGTGAATGCTCATGAGACCTTTTCTTTTTTAAGACAAAAAAAACAGTACAAACTGAAACTACATGGCAAGACCTGAATTTGCTCTGAAGGAGTCAATACAAAGAAACCAGAAATCCTACAGTGTGTGTGTGTGTGGTGTTCAGTACCTCTGAGCAGAGCTCATAATTCAAATCAAATCAACGATTGGAGGCAGGAAGGACGATCTGACCAGGAGCCGCTTGTGAACAGGGCGTACAGCCGTCAGTTCTGTTCTGTGAGACTGTCGGTGATGTGTAGGGCGTCGGCCATATACCAGAGAATTAAATTCTATGGAGGAAATAGTGAGGCTCTATGCATTTTACTGTGTTAACAACGAGCATGTTTTTTTGTTTTTTTACCACGCTACAGCAGTTCTCTTGGGATACAAGAGCATTTAAATAAGGTATAAAAGATTGAAAGAAATAATGCTCATTAGATTTGGGAAATGTACGTTTGTTGTTCTTCTGGCTTTGACCTTGGCGATGATGCAATTCTCTACAATGCCTGCAATAAATTGCTACGGTGCAGTTAAGTTGCAAAAATCTTCTGATGGTAATACGATTCCATTATTTGTACTGCTCATTATTTTCAACACACACTCAGCTGAAATAACATTTCCGCTAAACGTGTCAAAATCAGTGTGATAGTTTGAAGTAAAACTGTGCGCCCATCATCCGGAAAGTTTAATCAAATCATTTTGGGAAATGACATTAAAAATTTAGCTTCACAAAAATATCTTTTGTTTAATTTAGAAGTCATCCGTGATGAATACAGAGCCTCAAAAAACTGTCCCCGACTAATCCTTTAAGGGAAAACTAATTGATCATCGCAGGGAACAAAGCATCTAGACAAGAGTGGGCTCTTGTATTGGAAAAGGTGAATAAAGCGTTGGCATCATAATAATTTAATAACAGGGTTATCACGCAGCACTGCTAAGTCAGCTCCAGCGCTGCTCTGCTGAGCGTTTTCTATTACTGGGGTCCTTCACTTCATTTAGAACTTGTGGGACCTTTGGGGAGAGAGAGGGAGGGAATGGATTTCTTTCCCATAGCTTCTGATTCCCCAAGCACTTCAGAATCCCCTCATTTTCTTTAAAACTATTTCCAGATGTTCCTGCACAGAAGCAGATAAATCGCTGCACCCCCCCCCCCTTTATTTTATTTTTTTTCTAAACGACAAAATGGCACCATCTGGATTCTTATACAGATGTTTTTCTTGTTTTTTTTTCTTCTTGAAATGTTGGACTACTTACTAGGATCACTTTAAAAAAAATTTACACAATGTTTTATGTTGGTTTTACTTTGTAAAGGGCTGTGTGTAAAAATATCTGTCTTCCTTTGTGATTTTTTTTACATGTGGGGTGAACTCAGTAGTCTAGTCCAATTATCACGACAAAAATGTGAGGCCTAATCTATGGGAACAGACTGCAAAAAGGCTGTATCTTTTTTTTTTTCTTTTTTTTTTTGCAGAGCTGTATTTTCATTAAGGCAACAACGGGTCATAAAACCCTGTCTATGGGTTTAATAATAACATACCTTGCATGTGCTTTATTACACTAACCGTTATATTTTTCTACACGGCCTTTAAAAAAACATTTCCCAGACAGCATAAATTCAAACTGACTTTTTCACCATTTCATAACCACCATTTACAAGACTTGTGTGGAGAAAGCGCCATTTGTGCCCCACAAAAGACAGTTTTCTCTCTTCTAGAGCACAAGCTGATGCAGGTAGCCTAAGACTGACACTGACAGAGTTTACAGAAATAAAAATACATTTTTATTTCTATAAAATACAGCCACTATTATCTTTATTCTTCCTCTGAAAACATCAGAATGGCTGGGTTTAAAAACAACATCAGACACCAGACTCCATGTCGCAGGAGCCCACATGGACGCTTCATTAGTCACACAGAGACTATGTCTGGAGTCACAAAAAGACCAGGAAGTAAAAGGGGGTCTAACCTTGTTCACAATCACTCAAAGCACAAGCAGCACCAGGGCCTGGATCCCTAGGTAAAATACGGAAACCATTTAACTCTTTACACACCGGTAAAATTCAAAAACAATCCTGCAGATCCCAGAAAACATTCAACAAAACTTTTCAAAAATTGGCAGCAATCTGCAGGAACTTTACTGCTGTCTAAAGAGTTTAAGTATTTTGAAATAAAGTAATTTGACCCAAATATGCTCACAAGAACCATTTTATATTTGATCACAGAGGAAAGGAGAAGCTAAAAACATTATTTTACTCTTCTACAGTTTCATCAAGTTCATCAGAACATGTTTCAGCTCCATCAGGAGTGCTTTTCTCCTAAACAAGCTTCCCTAAATTAGCTAAACAACCTTCATTTATTTTTCAGTTTGCAAAACGGTTAAAAAATAAATAAAAAAAGAACAGTCATGTGACCGTCAGAGTGGAGTACGGTGTCTGAGATTGACCAGAACAGTACCAGTGGAAAACCGAACAGAAATACACATTTTTAAAAAGGCATAGATGCCCCTTCACAGGAGACAGAGACGTGTCCACGGGGTGCTTGGGCAGTCTCGTCTGTGCTCTCTCGAAAGTGGGAGGGTTCACCGTCGCCCCCCCTCTGCTCCCCTGCTGGAACGGACAGCGTATCCCAGGCTAATTATGCATCTGGCGTCAGGGCTTCAATAAAACTGTGTGAGGCAAAGGGGCCCCTATGAAACCCCAGCTCTCAGACGGGGGGGCGGCGCAGCCAGTGAGGTAATGAGCAGGATGGGGGCGTGAGCTGGCTCTGAGCCTGACCCCTCTCCGCACTCCCATGCCCAGAGAGACGCTCCTTGATAAGGCCAGAGCCAAACACATTAGACTCTCAATCCAGTCGGCCACCAGCAGCTCAATACTATAAAAACAAGTTTCATTTATTTATTTATTTATTTTTAATAAAGAGGGAACCCCCCCTCCCCTCCCCCCGACTCCTGGAGAAGCTAAAGAGGGCTGTAAAAGTTTTGTAAGCAAAGCATCACTTTCCTTCTTGGTAGCAGCACCTCATCAGCTGCTAGCATTGAGCAATCACATTGTTCACTGGGCTGGGACCGATTTTGGCTAGGGGAAAAGAAAAAATAGAAATAAAAGATGGCATAGTGGATTCACAAGTTCAAATGCAACAACAACTGGAGCAAATATGAACTTGTGACATCACAATATCTTATTCCATACATCCTCAAATTATTCTGTAGTAACTTATAAATGTGGCAATGTAGTAGTAAGCTAGGAGTTTTTACCTCAGTTGGCCTAAAACTGATACTTTCAAGTGGAACACAATCTGTTATTTTTAGACTGTTGGTTTGAATAATGGAGTGTCTTGGGATATTGTCAAGGATGGAGAAAAAATAAACAAAGTGTTTTGTTCCAAAATACCTCTGAAAAAGGTAGCTACAATTAAAATGGTGAAGACATAGGTTACTTTGTAAGTGGCACAAAGGTATAAACCGTACAACAACAAAAAAAAAAGGCAAGCAACCCATAGCATGTATGAAAAGCATACATATTAAAAATATGTATTTGGATGTATATGAAGTACTGCAATGTAATATGTTCTGTGCTTAATTACTTGGATAAACTGCAAGGCTTGAGGAAATTAAATATTGCCTTTATCAATCACATACATTATACTTGAAAATTCAAAAGAAATGAAGATGTTTATGACTAAAATATTGTTAAAGACTCAGTTGAGATTGAATGCTGACAACAGGAAAAAAAAAAGCATGCAAGAAAACTAAAATAAATGAATGCATTTTAAATAAATGACCAATAGTTTCAATTTGAGAGAAATATAGTTTTTACTCTTCTGAAAGATAACAGTGCTCAAAACGAGCATAAAACATTAAGATTATTGAATTTCAAAAAAAGTTCCCGTTCAGAAGTGAACTCCATAATATGTAAATATTAAGATAATGCACATCTTCCTTGTTTGTCAAAATATATTGTAATCTACAGTAACTGCACTTGCAACCATTTACACATACATAAACACTAGAAAGTCATTAAGGCAAGGTACTTTGTGCAACACTGGTGTTACTGACCGTTTTCACAAAACTAATTAAATGCAATCAGGAAACTGATATACATTACTCAAGAATTGCTAGTCAATTAAAAATGTCTCCATTTTTTTTGTTACAAAACAATGATCAAAATTTTCATGGAGATCTGTAATAACTTGACCAGCGTAATATTTCCCTTTTTGTAATGCTCACCTGGAAATATGAACTCAACAACAGTGTGTGTTCCAACTGACCTGTTAATCTGTAACAGTAATTGAGCAGAATGAAGGAGCACCAGCGATGATCACTCTGGACTGTTTACATGTTTTTACAAACAGATTGAAACTGTGGCTTGTCGTCCAAGTCAGACAAACAGAATGTAGCAAAAATAAATAAATAAATAAAATTTCAATAAAGTATATTCTTTTTTTTAATGCTGGATCACAGATGCGACAGTAAACCTATAAACACTGCCTTTGCCATCTTGTACTGCAGATACAAAATCCCCCAAAAAAGATGCATATGAACACGAGACACTTGTGGCCAAACTTGGCTGGGGATATGCAAATGGTTGACTTGTTTTTCTGTGTTGTTTACAAGCTTGTTGAGGTTTGAAGTGGTGTGTACATCTGACAAGGGAATTCACAGTGTATAAGGCGGGGGGGGGGGGGGGTTCTGTTGCAGTTTTTTGCTGCATGTATTTCGGCATTGAAGAGTTCTCTAAAATTAGTCTGGGGCAAAGTTTCTGGGTTTTTCACTAAAAAGTAAGAGTCAGGAACTTTTTCAGGAACTGACATGGAGCAAGCTAGCTACGGTGCATTATAGGGTCACTTTACTGTCAATTTCAATTCAATGGTGCTCCTTACCTTTTCTATACAAACAAATTTTTAAATCCTTCTATGGCTTTTGCAATGTTCCAAGGATGTCAAATCCTCATACAACCCAGAATGTGTTCTGCTCCACTCCTTATCTAGAATCCAATGTGCTGGAGTACAGAGCCAAAACAACAAAAATTGTGTCACTGTCCAAATACATACTTGCACTGTATGCGGATCACTGCAAAGTACATGAGTGAATCTCACCATTACCATGGCTATTCTTTGAAACAGTTAAGAGTTAAATGCATAAAAAGGCTCAAAATTCTTAAGCTATACTATCATTTGTACACCAAGATTGTTTCTTACAGTTACATTTTTTTTTTACCCATTTTCAAACTGCACTTGGTTTGGGATTACAGACAGTGACCATAACAAGCTTCACAGTGCATTCTGGGAACTGAAGTCAGACAAGAAAGTGCAGTAAGTTCCGTTCGAACCAATAGCCATTTGAAGAAAAATCTCAACATTTCAACATTGGCTTAAAGGTTCCAGGAGTCACCTGTATATACTTTAGTCTCCTTCACGTAAGTGCCCATGTATCGCCCATGCATTAGAGGGAGAGAATGTCGTGCACCAATATCAAGTCAAAGAAAAACAACACAGAAACGGATTTCTCCACTATAAAATCAGTTACATGCTTTTCAATATGCATACATACCAAACTCTAAAGCAGGATAAGCATTACATTTTATATGAAAAGAAACTGCAGAATATAGCTACATCAACTGTGCAGCAAACAGATTTTACATTTCTAACTTGATCACACTAAAGAAAAGCTTCACAGAGAAATGAAACGGCAATACACTATAGTATCAATTTCCATTTTAAGTGTCCAGATGGGCCAGTGTATAAGGTGCAATAAAATAACAATGACACCAAAAAAAACATCTGGTTTATGACTACTTAAATTTGATACCGCATGAGTTATTTAAACTATAAATCCTCAGCGTTCATCTTGCAAGAACACACCAACTATGGCTATCAACGCTTACAATAAAAATACCAGGGGCTTCTGGCAAGATTCGATTAAGCCTTTCCATCATATGCCTCGATATTCCAGCATTCAAGGACAAGCAATAGACCTGCGCATGGTACCTTTGCCAAGAGACAAAACCAATGGCTGTATTCACTGTGCACCGGAACAACTCCAGTACTGAAGCAGGGGAATGGACGCTTGGGGGATGTCTATGCCTACACAGAGGGAGCAGTCAACGTGACGCAACCCCCCCCTCCCCCCCAACAGCCAGCGTGGCAACAGGGAGGTAAAAATATCACAGGCACGCAGAATCCCCGTCTGCATCGACCGCATCATAAATATCAAAAACAATATGCTCACAGACAAACGGCAAGCCAGCGCACGTCAACAAAGTGAGCCTGCTCAGATCTGCCTCGGTGCGTACCCACGGACCGCGTCTCTTCCTGCACTAATCCCCCGACGTTACTGTGCGCGAAATTCCGGGACCACACACACAGGCAAAAATGCCTTTTCGAGACGCCGCCTCACCTGTACTTATATCTCTTCCAACCACTCTAAATCAACAAAAGTAGGCAGGGGGAAGCGGTGCAGGCTCCGTGTAGTTTAAAATGGCTAACTACCTCCTACCTTGAGAGAGTGCGGGAGCCAACTGGTATCTGTGCTCTGTGGGCTGGTTGAGTGGCTTCACTTTAGCCCACATCTAATTAAAACACACTGGGGAGCTCCAGCACCCTGAGTCCCACTGCAATGTTGCCAGGCCGGTCCCCACTTCTCCAGGGCACACATGCCCAAGCTGCCTCTCTCTCGATGAAACTGGGGAGGCTCCATGAAACTTTTTTTTTTTTTTTTTTAAGGACACAGACACAACAAATTTTAATGACTTTGAGTCATGCCTCCAGGATCTACTGTGCAGTTTTTCCAGACCAAAGTTTACTGGGGATTCAGAAATGAGCTGCGAGGGAGCCGTTCTTATGTTCAGGCCCGTCTTTCACAGAGACTCAAAGAACAGAAATCTGCTAACAGTTAAGCAGAGGAAAAGGCCACCGTCATCACCATCACTTTCTATACCAGAAGAAACATTTCTTAAAAAAAAAAAAAGAATAATAAAAGTTCTGTCGTTTCTAAGACAGGGAAAAAGAAACAATTGGAACGGAAAATCTGTAAACACTTTAAATGAACACCACCTGTCAACGATTCGCCAAGCTTCCAGTCTGGATATAAAGTGCTTGGAATATAGAGACTAATTAAAATCAGATTTTTAAGAATCTGACACCAGGACACAGTGTCCCTTGCATTTGCATGGCAAGAAAACAAATGCAATTTAAACATTATTGAGGGGGGGGGGGGGTTGTTGTAGTTTTTTTGTGCAGAGTGGAGCATAAACGGCTAAATCAAACTTAATTATGAGAAAGAACGACTAAATAGAGGAGTGCACACCCTTTTAAACTACAAAGGAATGCCCGTAACAGACCCCTTTGAAAGTTTCTCACTATAAAAGCTACTGTATGTGGTGCAGAAAAAGAGTTCCTTGAAGGCTCTACAAGAAACCCTTTTATTCACAGCTTCATCAAAGAACAGACTGCAGACGCAAACTCCTGTGGGCTGGATGTCAAAGATGAAGGGAGAAATACTGAGAGTGACCACATCTGAAGGAGTGACTACTAAGGGCAGCGGGTGCAGTAGCAGCAGTAGTAGTAGTAGTAGTAGTAGTAGCAGCAGTAGTAGCAGCAGTAGTAGTAGTAGTAGCAGTAGAACCAGCAGTAGTTGCAGTAGTAGTATCAGTAGTAGTAGCAGCAACAGTTGTACTAGTAGTAGCAGCAGTAGTTGTTGTAGTAGCAGTAGTATAGTAGTATAGCAGTAGTAGTACAAATTGTATTACCTGAGGAGAACTGAGCGAAAACTAAAAGCAGAGTTCTCAAACAATGTTCAACCACTACTCAGAAAATCAAAAGGACAGAATAAGTGAACGTTGGATCTGTCACCTGCTGGTTCCACATTAGTCATGTAGCATGTGATCTTCCCAGAAGAATACAAATGTCTTAAGTTTATGCATCGACTGCTACTATCAGTTGTGACCCAGATGACTTAGCCTGGGAATGGGCATTGGCATTGCCTAAACATAAATTATGAGAAATGTGACCAACTGAAATCGCTGTCACCATCGACATAAAAGTTCACATCTTTCATTGTTGTGCCACTGCCATTCTAATGCTTTTACCACCTGAAAGTATGGAGGAAACATCACGTGTTCTCTTGTTTTTAAAAGTGAAATTTGAAAAACAAAAAAACCAATTGGAAGAACCAGTTAATTTGTCGTGGAATTTTTTTCCCACATGTGGATAATGTATATGAAAAGCTCAGGGGGCGTCTCCATGGCGTAGCCCGTAAGAGCACCGCCCACAAGCTCATTCCAGCCTCGACATTGGCGTTTCGAATCCGGCCGTGCGAACCTCATCGCATGTCCCTCTCTTGCTCCCCATTCTTCTGGTCTCTCTACACTGCGCGGTCCAATAAAGCTGAAAAGTCCTAAAAATATTAACTTTAAAAAAATAAAAATAAAAGAGCCCAGAAAATGGAAAACAATGCACTGGTTTCTTACACATATATATATGGTATTTTTATCAATTTTATTTTAGGCACTCAATTTAGGTAAGCGTGACCCGGTTTGAGGTCAGTGGTAATGAAAATGCCATCAGGCAGGGTCTGACAAGCCTCAACACAGACCATCAAAAAGATTATCCTCAAAGAGCAAGTCTCCAGCATAAGATGTAAATAAGTTGTCATCAATAATAGACACGGAATCTTCAGAATACACAGTTCTGTCTGGCTTCCATCCTAGAGACAGACCCAGCAGCTCCTACAGTGCAGACCGAGCCCTGCTGTCGTGACTAATGACATTTGACGGGTCATGCAATTATGACTGCCTTTTTATTGCAATGTTATATGTTAAAAGGCTGTGCAAAGCACTCAATACTGCAAAATTGTCTGACACTGGAAATAACTTTTCAAACATTTTTTGACCATGTGTTCTATGACTACGTGGGCTGACAGTGCACAAGGTAATATTTAGAAAAGAGGAGAGTTTGTATGGTAAGCAAGTAAGCATAGAGATATTGTTCTTTACTGAATCACTAAGGAAAATAAAGATGCAACAAAATGAACAAAAAGGACAATACAAGGCCATGGCAAAGAACATTTGTGGGGGTTGGGGGGATACTGTAATATCCTGATTTAGCCTCCAGATTTGAAGACTTGTTTGCCTCGAGCAAAGTGAACGCACTTGCAGGAACCAAATCTGGATTTACTTGCAGTTGTTCACGAATCAAGGTAGTATAAAAAGAAGAAACGTTTTATAAAGGAGATTCAGCTACTTTTCAAAAGTGCGGACAGAAACAGTTTGAAGACACTCATGGCAATAAGGATTTAACTAACGTCTGGTTATAAACGTCCGACGAACTGTGGAAAGGCTCATATGTACAGGGAATATTTCAATAAATACCAACAAAATACTTGTCAACTTGCAAGGGGGTAAAACAACGTCACTTCCAGAAGAATGCGCCCAAGCGTTATTGAAACTGCATGTCCAGACGGATAAATACTTGACAAACAGCCTATATTTGCGTCAGCAAGAGAATTCCCGGGGAAAGCGAAATAATACGAAATCAATTTTTCATAATAACCTTGACCCCCTCCCCCCATATAATGGAATGCTAGGTTAAACTGTAGCTAGTTAGATAACGTTACAGAAATGTGTAGATTCTCAAAGAAGTCCATGATTACTAGAACTAAACATATGCATAAACTGCTTTATTTTCAAATGACATTCCGGGGAAAAGGCGAAGTCCATGTTAAAGACACTCAGCAGGAGTAATGTTATACTCGGGAGAAACCAAATTGCTTTGTGATCGACGCCGAGATCGACCTGTTCCCCTGATCCGAGAAGTAGCATCTTGCTCTAACGTTAAGTGTTATAGAGAAAAATGACAAGTCGGTCACAGCGAAGAACTGCAGACAAAAAAGAATAAACGCCGACATCCATTAAAACTAGCTTCGATTAGTACCGTCCGATACAGTAGCATACAACAGAAGGAAAATAACAGAATGCGCCCCCCCCATCCAGCTTTCCGTGTGATACAATACAAGACGTCCAAAGCCCAAGAGACTCCTGCTAGTGACGTGTAAATCTGAAACACATTCCTGCACTTGCATCGATGTTTTGTACCAATATCCATTTTATGTGGAACAATAGTTTAAGAAATGTATAGAATTCGCGCTGTGACGGGTAATAGACGCCAAGTTACTACAATTTTAAGTAATTTTAATATTATAACGTTACTAAAAGCTTTGCTTCGTGGAGGCATTTCAACTAAGCAGGCAGTATTACCTAACGTTAGCTAGTTACAAACACATCGAAACTAAGAAGGTTTAACACAGAAAACTCGAAATTGCATCCAACATAGTTAGTTACTGCTACTAGCCAATAAAAAATATATATTTTTATTTTTATTTTAATCGCTAAGATTAGCTCCTGTAACTTACCCAGCAAGCTACCAAGCAGAGTACCTGGCCAATTCACGACGTCGTATGATCTGCTTTGTGGTCTATCCGCGCTTACACGCTTGATGATGGCAGCCAACAAAGCACTGCAACTTTAATTTACGAAATAAAACGAAACGATTAACCTCCACTTGTTAACTAGTGCGTGCTGGTTAGATTACGAATTGAAAAGCAAATGAACTAAACAAAAAAACTACTCACTTCCTATACGATCCAGCTACGTTTAACTGGCAGGCTACAATAATATTCCAAATAAGCCGTTTTATCGACGCAGCGCTAGCGAAACAAAACAGCAAGCTGGATAGCAAATAGGTCAAAATTGTTTTACAACCTACCAACCTGGATAATAAGCACAAAATTAAATATTTTGCGACCCAATATGAAAAATTAAAGACCACACACACTTCTCAAAAAGCAAGCTAATGTAACGACTTTGCACTATGGACACAGTATATAATAGTTCCCGTTAGCTAACGTCACTTCAGCAAAGGTTAAAACTTCACAAGTGGAAAGCTGAACAATGATGAACTTCAAAATAAAAAGTAATTTAACAGACCAACCAACCCGACAGTTCGCAAGCCACCAACCTGCTGGAACAGGGGTCTGAATCAGGTTGAATACATGAAGATACCTTTCTGAATTTGCTTAGACTAAATAACGAAATATACCTAGCAAGTTGTTAAATAGCCTACAATTTCCAACAAACTCAAAATATGCAGTTTCATATTCAAACAAACGTCACTGACTGAGCTCGGAGAAATGTACATTTTTAGCCAATCTTTGCTGGCATGCCAACTAAATAACAATGTATAGAATACAAAAGACTAAAAAGCCACTCAACTGAAACACAGCTCTTATTTATCATCTAATTAGTTACATGAAAACTAGTTTCGCTATTTAACGTTAGCTAACTAACGAACGTTAGAATTTACCAAATTTCGCTAGCATAACTAACTGTTAGCTTGTCAGCTATGAACTTCCCTAAATAAAACGCTTCACACTTCCAGAAAAATACAGACAAGTACAAAGGCATAACATAAATCCAGCAATCATTTAAAAATGCTAATAATGTTTACAGATGTTTAAGTTAAATATTGAAATGTAGCTTGCTAAACATTAGGTATCTAACAAAAATAAGTCCCAACTCTTTTCTGCCCGTGTTGCAGCTTCTGTCACCACAGCGCCACCCGCGAGCCGAAAAACAAGCGCATTTCATTTTTAGCTACAAAATAATTCAAACAAAACACAACAAAACCCATCAAAAACATCCTCTCGAACGAGCAAAGTTGGCAACGAGGCATTAAAGCCTCTTTGGAGAGTGTTTGGGTTGGCTTTAGCCCCCAAATAGCCAAGGTGGCCGTTTCCCCCGCGGCCATGATGGCTGATCGATGGGAATTGAACAAAGAGGATCAATTTCCGATCAACGAGAAAGCCGCTTTAATCAATGGGAGAGGAGAGCTCGGAAAGCGGCCCCAAACACCGGCAAAGAGGGGCGCAAGAGCAAAGCCGCAACTCTACAACGGCTTTCCTAACACCGGTCTTCAAGAAAGCAAAGCAACTTTAGGGAAAAGGGCTGACCTGCAGCTGCTGTAAATCAAAGCGCTTCCAATATTGAAACATCGATCCCGCATTGGCCGCCATCTTGAGACATATTGAGACGGAGTGAGAGGCTGATAGAGAGAGAGCGAGGGGCTGGAGTTCAGAGGAAAGGAGGGGGAGCGCGCGCAAAACACGGAGCGGACTAATCGAACAGGGCCTTCGCTTATTGAATATGAGAACGGAATGGAGTTATCGAACAGGAACCTGTGCTATTGAATAGGGCTACGGAATAGAATTATTGAACGGGTGTTGGCAATTTCTTTAACTGGTAAAACGCGGAATGGATTACTACATAGATGCACTGAAGGAGAACTAAAATGGTAACGTTTAACGAACGTTTCTTTTACTATTTATATAATTTATAATAAACAATAAAATATCGACCAACAACAGTAACATTTAAGGTACATTTTGTGTTATGAGATATGTTTTTTTTATTGTATTTCCTGTCATTTATTCATATTTTGAAACAGTTTTAATTGACAATGCACAGCTATGTCACTATTATTTTTGTTATTGATTTTGTTGTCATCCTGTAGCGTTGTTGCTTGTATGTTCGTTCTTTAATACTGGGTATAGTATGAGTACGCTATATAGATGCAAAGTTTTCTGTACCCACACAACATTTACTGTAATTCAACAAAACGTAAATCTTTTATTTTCGATATTAGGCTACTGAAAGTATTTAATCTTTAATTAACGCCCATATTTAATTTTATAATTATAGTATTATGTTTTCGAAATCTATAAACAAACTTACTAATTCGCAAAATATGCTATAGAAAGGAACACGTATAATAGAAAGGACCAAATAATGCTACTAAGCCTTTAAAAATGTATTTAACTATAAACTGAGTAAAATATTAATTAAAGCTGTTTTCCAAACAAGCAAACGGAAATTAACCTGGATATTATTTTGTGTTGCATTACTTATACGTTAGCTACTACAAATCAATATAATGAATATAATAAGTCCTAAATTATATACTTTTAATTTAGGGTAAACATTTGTGTGAAAGGGTAACGCTATTATTACCTTTCTATGAATATTTTCATTGGATCGTAAACAGCTCGTGGATTTGAACTTGAACTTGAACACTGGAGAACAGCGCCCCTTCGACCAAAATTTCAATTACAGCGTCTTGCTTCTCCCCCGTCGTCTTTTTCTACCAAGAGAGCGGCACTATTATTTTATGCATCATTGATCTCTCCTGCTTTTATTGTTCCTAGAGTCCATTTTCAGACTCCTCTGCAACATTGTTTTGATGAAACATGGATTGGAAAGGCACAACTAATAGACATGCATGAGGCTGACAAGCCCCACAGGGGGGACTCCACTTTCAAGGAGACAGTGGTTTGCCCTGCCAATTTAATAGAGATGAAGTAATTTGTTCAATCATTTTACACATGTACCCCCCGCCCCTCCTCCTTCCACACACATACTCCCTTCTTGTTCTTGCCTCTCACAATCGGCATCCCAAATTATGCCATCCTCTGTCCATAATAGAGATCCAACCAGGATCTCATGTGCATTCACAACCCAAATGAACAATTGAAGATGACTTACACAGTTTTGCTCAGGACAGAAAAAATATTGATTTTATTTCACAATAAATTGATACAATCCGAATTCAGTACTGTAGTTGAATTCTGTATATAAGGTGGCCTAATAAAACAAAACACAACCAATTATTGATAAAACTATTGACATAAAACTATATTCACAGGAATATTGCATTCTCTATACAAGTGTATCTCTATCAGCAGTTCCGTTGTAAGAATTGCCTTTCTATTTTTTTACTCATTTACTGGGGCGCCATCAGAGCTGTGCCGCACATTATGCATTGTTTATTTAAAGCATTGCATTGTTTTTATTTTTGGAGTTTTGTGAACTGGAGTAATCATTCAATTTTCCAATTGAACTGAACTGGAGAATGCCTCATGGCTGGGCATAATTTAGGGTAATGAGGCTAGTTACACCAGAGATTAATGGCTCCTTTGAAAGTTAAGCTTAGAACAGACATCTTTGATTTAAATTGCGTTTTTTGTTCCCACCATCTTTATTGAAAATGTTATTAATTTAAAGGCCAATAGACTGAGAACCAAATGTTAAAATAATGAATGTCTGTATTTAAAGAATGAAGAAAACCTCACCTCTTTAATTGGTTTTATATGGTATGTATGGTATTTTTACTCAAGTTCAAGTAGGAAGCTATTTTATCTTTTTTTTACTGTCATTTAATGAATGCTGCTGACAACCCTAAAATCACACTACTACATTTTCATGTGAAATAAATCAATGTCTTCCAGTTGAACCTGGCAAACAAACGCTAAATGTGACCTTTTTATCATGTTCTTTTCACTCACCTGCATCTACAGAATTGTGTAACATTTGCTGACTTTGCTTATTTTTGTGTTGTGCAAGCACCACTACATAATAACAAGGTGATAAATATACCCTATATTCGTGAGAACTTAAAATAAAAAAACTGTAATAATAATAACAATGCTCATGTGAAATAAGAAAGTAAATTCATAATCTTGAATCTTGAATGCTCATAAGTCATTTTAGTTAATCAATGATTTACCAACAAATTATTCCACATTCAAGTGTGAATGTGCTACACAATAATGGAGCTGCACAGGCAGTACATAAAATAGGAACAATTAATTGCTATTGACTGTTTTGTCATAACCAGTGCGTAATGGAGGCAGAGCAGCACAAATTCAAAACACACTGAGAAATGCAGAATTACCCTGCCGGGTAATCTCTAAGGCGTTGTCCTGAAAACAAAAAAGGACACAGTACAATAGGAAAAGGTGTTTAATCCTGTTCAAGCAGTTGACAACTGCTTTGTTCAGGAAGAAGAAAATTATCAATCTACATTTGTCGATAACAATTGAGGCCTTCCCGGGAAACTATAGCTTCTTAAAATTGCTGTGTTCTGTAATTGACAAAAGTGGTTCATTCATTTGTCAAAAATTGGAACAGAAAGTTGGAGCATTTGAAATGATGGTACACTTCTTTTATCACAGCTTCAAAACATAAAAAAAAATTATTTTTTATTTTTTATTTTTTTAAGCGAGGCACTTACTTGTTTGAGCTGCTTCAAATAAACGGCTCTAAAAATTAAGATTTTAGCAACAAATTTTGAGGAGTCAAACGTGGGATCTTGGATCAAAATGTAAACAGTCCCTTATTAAGTGTATAATTCGAGTTATTGAGACTAAATTGTTACAAAGCAGTGCAGTTCCTTTTTTGTAACCCACAAATTGAATGCTATTTAAGACTACCAAATGATTACTGTGATCATGCAATTGTGGTGCATTTTAAACCTTTTATTCCCCCATTTACAGTGACTAGACTAAACTGTTAAACCAACTGTTCTGTTATACAACATGAATGGTTCTCACAATGGCACTCATAACATAATGCTCCACAGGGGTAGACAACCCTGTTCTTGGAGTGCTTGAGGCGGTCCTGGTTTTTGCTCCATTCAAATCTATAACTACATAACTCCATTCATTTTAATTAATAAGGCTTAATGATTGCAAATGACCATGTTGTGGAGGCACTCAGCATTTCACCATTCATAATACTGTGATCAAAACCAGAAATGTCACTGGCACTCCAGGACCAGTGTTGCCTATACCCCATCATCCCTTAATGTAATATGTCACCACTGCATCTGTGGGTGTGGGTCAAATAAGTAGTGACAGATAAGGATAAAAAGGGATATGATGATGTGGTATATTTAACAGCACCACCCCCCCCACCCCCCACCCCCCCCCCCCCCCCCCCCACTCACCCTATTTCAAGTACGCTGTAATGCTACTCTTAAAGGTCGGTCCTAATCAGGTTAAAGGTTATTTTAATAAAGTCCCTCAGTTAAGAGACCAATTGTACACTGTGTCAACGTCCATAGACCTAGCTCTGTGCTTACAGTGTGAGCTGTACCAATTCTTGCATAGCTCAATTTTCCCACTAGGAGTGGCTCTTAGCTCCTACTTAATTACTCTTCCTGTCAGCTGATGCTTGTCTTGGGTGGAGTGCACCCAGCGATTAGACGTCAAACCTGAAAGACAGGCCTTCTCTGCCTTTCCTTTGCAGCCAACAATTAATGAGAGACACCTTTTCAGATTTATCTAATCAATTCTGCAGATGGTTGCACTTTCCCCCACATTAGTCCCACAAAGGACCAGCACTGAGAGACAGTAAAGAACATTTTGATCTATTAAGTACAGTGTGCGCACACATGCAAACGCATACACACTCTACCCATCTGCGTCTTTTTCCCCCCCCAGTCTGAGAGACCTCTGTTACATCCAGTATATATTCAAGTGCCGACCTTAAGCTTTATAAACCGAGACCATGGAAGCAGTCTCCATGTTAGATAAGTGGATCTGGTGAACAGAAACCACAGTTTGAACAAAACACAAAACACGCTTTCACTAAACCTGTGGCCCAGGCTCGTCTAAGAGGCCACATCATTTTGTGTCTCTCCCGCTTTCTCTTTCTTGCTCACTTTCTCTTCATCCCCACAAAAAAATGAGGTGTCTAATCCACTGAGGGAAGAAAAAAAATCTAATCAACAGCAGAACCAAATGGAGAGGATATGGTAAGGGAATCCACCGGTGGCATTTCATGATTGCAAGCTAGGACTGCCCTGTCAGCCCTCTAAATCATACATCGCAATCCGAGTTTTTCAGGGAGAGTAAAACCAAATAAAAACAATCAAAAACAGATTCACACAGCGGCCGGCATAAAGCACAGCTGGCCTTGGGTGTTAAATCTACTCCATTTCCATTTGGGTAATGCTGACAGACTGGGGATTTACAGCTTGCTGTGCCTGTCCCCGTCAACCCCCACCCCCAGAGTAAACACGCACGGCCTCATTGTAATTTATAGCCTTGTCAATCCAGAGTCTATCATCCTCCCTTTAAAAGTAATCATGCATGCAAGTGTATGGGCGCTGTGAGTGGCTCGGAGCACTGGAGAGCCCGGGAGGCTGAAATGACAACAGGAAACTGCACTAGTTGCATGAAGAGTGGGGATCAGGCCTCACGGTGTGTGTTGCTGGTTGCACCCACACCGAGAAAAAAAAAGCGAAACTACAATGAATTAAACCTGCCACTGCAATTGCTTCAGTTGGACCTGTACAAGAGTGACCTGACTGACCTCTCTCGCTCTATCACCCTCCTGTCACTTCCGACGGGCGCATGTAACAGTAGGGGTGTGTTCCAATACCCGAAAAACGGACCCTCATTTCCTCCACTACCACTTCTTCTCCTCCGTGCCCCAGAAACGGATCTTTGCGTCCTAATCTAATGTTGCTGATTTCATTAATTACATATTAATTGTTAAATATGAATTAAAGTCTCAACGCGAACCGCAATGTCAGGTATATTGTATACTGTACATGCAACTACTTGTACTTGAAACATACAGACAGTTTTGCATATTTCCGGGTAGGAGAGGAGTGGAGGAAAGGAGGTGGGGAGTGAAGTATATTGGGACGTAGCCTTGGATACATGTTCACCACCCACAGCCCATCCTCACGTGATGAGGTTTAACGACATAAATAGTCTGAGCAGAGAGAGAGCCTATAAACGTGCAATTACACAGTGCTTTTATGGTATCTCCAAGGGGGCATATTTGCCCGAGGCACGGCATTATTAAGCAATATCCACGTCTTCTGAAATAAAATTCCACCATTGTTATTAATTCACATGCTTAATTCGAGAGCTATAAAGACACGTAAACATCCTCCCAAAAAGTACTGTCGTTCAGCGGTGAGAGGAGCGAATGATTAAAAACGAACTTCCTTCTCCCAGGACAGGAAGAAGGGCAATCGTCCTCCGAATCACGCAACTGTTCCATTCGCAGCCCAGCTGTAGCCTACTCTTGGCGCGCCGCAGCTCTGTCAACTCTGTGAACAGGAGGTGGGGGATAGCTGTGAGCCTGTGAACCGGGTGCGCTGCGCTGAGGTAGGTACCGGGAGTTGAAGGCCTCAGTGGGACTGCGCTTGCTGGGGGACTCCTCTCAGCGATCTTTCCTTCCCCTCAAAGATGAAGCTGTGGGAGCACGGAACAGGCCTGTCCCAGCGGCAATTTGTTTTCCTAACCCACCGGAGTCTAGCGTTTCTCCCCCGCCAACCGCAAAGCTGCCGGCTCCTTCTCTCTTGGGAGCTCAATTAGGGCTGTCTTCCCTTCACGCCAGCCTGTCCAGGACTCACGCTTCTTCTCAGATTTTTTTTAATCAAATAAGGTTTCTCCGGAGGCCAGTCCTAATTTTAAAAAGGACGGCATGCAGGATTAAATTTTAATTAAGAAAATGCTAGCCTTTTAGAAAACGTTATAAATTTATATAATGTGGGAAATAGGAGAAACCACCTGGAGAGCCCTATGTAGCCTATTCGGTGTGTGTGCACAGTGGGAGTTCAAGGTAAAGCAAGTAGGCCTACCTTGTTCAAATCAACAAATTAAGATGAAACGAAAAGGTATGAATATGATATAAATATTCCAGCGTATTTACACAATATTTGCACTTTATACTCTATGGAACTATATTACAGAATTCATATATGAACTTTCAAACGTAAGACTGGGGAATAAGCACGTGGACAGCTGCAAAAGATAGGCTAATACCATTCGAAGGGTACCTTGGGACATTTCTTGGAAAAATAAGAATGGGTTCTCAGGGCCCAGTTGTTCAAAAAGTTTAATCTGGATCAGAATGATCCGGATTTGGAAATCCCAAGTTTTGATATTCAGGATCAGGTAATCCATCTTACTTTTGTGCCGGTTTTTCAAAGCAACATTGGATTGGATCACCCTGATCCAGATACAAACTTTTCAAGATTACCAAATCCGGATTACCAGTGCTTTAAATGGGACTACATATCACAATGTAGGCTACTGGCTATGTAAAGAATAACAGGTAGAATAGGCAGCATGGGGTCACTTTAAGTGTTTTTATTTGAAGAGACAGAAAAGAGCACAATAAAACAATACAAACATCCCCTTCCATTTTCAATTTCTTTTAAACAGTCAGACCCCTCATCTGACCCACAACAAATAAATAAAAACAAACAAATATACATTATTCACAAATACATGTTTTAAATCATACAAACACGTGTTTTAAATCATAAAAAGGCCAAATGTCCAATAGTTAACAAAATAAAGAACGTTTATGGATGCAATTGATGCAGTTTTTAGAAACTATTTTTGACTGGTTCATCTCTGATGATTGTGTCATTGTAATTAATATACAGTGATAAATGACAATTAAAATTAAATATATAATTTTTGTTTGATATTGACAGCTGTTTGGGGGATTGTTGTATTATTTAAATTTTAAAGTTTTATTAGATTTTGTTCCTGAAATCCACCCTGAATCCACCCTTCTGCTGGGATCAGGATAATCCTGATTTTTTGTTCAAAGGTATCCCAATCCTACTAAAAAGTTTTGAACAACACATACTGAAGGTTTGATCCAGATCAAAACCAAGACTGGATTACGTGATCTAATCCGATTTCAGAATTTTTATTTTCTTTTGAACAACCCATTTTCAAGATTTGACCCAATCCGATAGCGGAAATCCGATCAGATTACTTCTGAACAACTGGGCCCAGGAAATTATTTAACAGATACATCTATTTCGAACTTTAAACCAATATCAAGATGGCTGAAAAAGTTATGAATTCGAAAATGGGCTTTCAGACAGCATTCATTTGGACCAGTAAAGGACCCATTAATTAATGACACTTATAGTTTAAAAGCCTGGTCAACTCTTTCACGTTAGTTTCTCCTCCAACAACCCCCTAGCCTACTTGTCTTTAATTATCAAAATACAACTGGCTAAATATTTTTGGTGCATACCTCAAACGTGTTTTTGAAATGAACTTACAAATATTTACCACTCAAACATGATTTGAATCCAATGTATAAGCAAGAGAGTAATATATTCTTTAAAAGCAAAATGATGAGTAATTCAACTGCTTGTTTGTCCCCAGTGAAGCTGTGGTCATTGTAAGAGACGCATCTTCAATAAAATCAATAAAACACATAATAAATAGGAGTGAAGTATGTGTCTGGTTGAAATGTAAGCGAAGTCAAGGGGGTATAAAGAAACTTATAGGAAGCATTAGTCCATGAAACAAATATTTGGTGGGTGATGGGGTGGAAATGAAACAGAGCAGAGGTCATTCTGTATGAATGGGCTGCCATCTTGTGGTGACTGACCAGAGTTGTACCCTTCTTTCCATAACTGATCCACGGAAGGCAGGATTAAATATAGCCAATGAGAATCCAGCACTCTGTATAAGAGTTTTACTTGTTCGAAAGCAAATCCTTAAAAATCAACTTTGCATGGATTTGTTAAATTCAAGAGCATTCCACATGACAAACCAAAAGTATATGCAAAAACATAACCAATATTCTAATCCTTTATCGTCACAGGAACACGACCACGTACATGCGGCGTCTTGGTAAACGGTCTACAAATTTACACGGTCTACACGTTGATTTTAAACAATGTATTGACACAGTCGGAGTCCAAAATTAAAAACCACAAGTTTGATTTTACCTGATATTACATTGCATTGCAGGCATTTAGCAGACGCTCTTATCCAGAGTTTAACACCTTCTGCAATACAACATTCAAAGGTGCTAACAAAGAATGTTAGTAGAGTGATAGCTACTAGACAATGAATTCCATAAAATGATGAGTTTCTTCAGATTCAACCCAAGTATAATTTTGTTGCCACTGATTATATTATAATAGCAAATATTACTTTTAATTGTAATTTTAAATATGCATGTCTTATGCCACGGTGTATTAAAATGGATGTTTGGCTTATTGTCTTTGCTATTTAATCATAATCATTTACACACAGAAATTCTGAGTGCGTAAATTGTCTTTGCCTCATCCCTCCAACTTAAAGGTTCCCAGGGCACTGTGTTCACACTTCACAAGGCTGTCCTCATGGTATAGAAGCATGTGCCAGGGCACTGTGTTCACACTTCACGAGGCTGTCCTCATGGTATAGAAGAATGTGCCAGGGCACTGTGTTCACACTTCACGAGGCTGTCCTCATGGTATAGAAGCATGTGCCAGGGCACTGTGTTCACACTTCACGAGACTGTCCTCAAGGTATAGAAGCATGTCCCAGGGCACTGTGTTCTCACTTCACAAGGCTGTCCTCATGGTATAGAAGCATGTCCCAGGGCACTGTGTTCACACTTCACGAGGCTGTCCTCATGGTATAGAAGCATGACCCAGGGCACTGTGTTCACACTTCACAAGGCTGTCCTCATGGTATAGAAGCATGTGCCAGGGCACTGTGTTCACACTTCACGAGGCTGTCCTCATGGTATAGAAGCATGTGCCAGGGCACTGTGTTCACACTTCACGAGGCTGTCCTCATGGTATAGAAGCATGACCCAGGGCACTGTGTTCACACTTCACAAGGCTGTCCTCATGGTATAGAAGCATGTGCCAGGGCACTGTGTTCACACTTCACGAGGCTGTCCTCATGGTATAGAAGCATGTGCCAGGGCACTGTGTTCACACTTCACGAGGCTGTCCTCATGGTATAGAAGCATGTCCCAGGGCACTGTGTTCACACTTCACGAGGCTGTCCTCATGGTATAGAAGCATGTCCCAGGGCACTGTGTTCACACTTCACAAGGCTGTCCTCATGGTATAGAAGCATGTCCCAGGGCACTGTGTTCACACTTCACGAGGCTGTCCTCATTGTATAGAAGCATGACCCAGGGCACTGTGTTCACACTTCACAAGGCTGTCCTCATGGTATAGAAGCATGTGCCAGGGCACTGTGTTCACACTTCACGAGGCTGTCCTCATGGTATAGAAGCATGTGCCAGGGCACTGTGTTCACACTTCACGAGGCTGTCCTCATGGTATAGAAGCATGTCCCAGGGCACTGTGTTCACACTTCACGAGGCTGTCCTCATGGTATAGAAGCATGTGCCAGGGCACTGTGTTCACACTTCACGAGGCTGTCCTCATGGTATAGAAGCATGTGCCAGGGCACTGTGTTCACACTTCACGAGGCTGTCCTCATGGTATAGAAGCATGTCCCAGGGCACTGTGTTCACACTTCACGAGGCTGTCCTCATGGTATAGAAGCATGTCCCAGGGCACTGTGTTCACACTTCACGAGGCTGTCCTCATGGTATAGAAGCATGTCCCAGGGCACTGTGTTCACACTTCACGAGGCTGTCCTCATGGTATAGAAGCATGTCCCAGGGCACTGTGTTCACACTTCACGAGGCTGTCCTCATGGTATAGAAGCATGTCCCAGGGCACTGTGTTCACACTTCACGAGGCTGTCCTCATGGTATAGAAGCATGTCCCAGGGCACTGTGTTCACACTTCACGAGGCTGTCCTCATGGTATAGAAGAATGTGAGATAATGACCTTTGTTCTTGGTCAGCTGCGGGTCCACCAACACCAGGGGACACAGTGACCTATGGTTGTGGATGACAGAGAAGCAGTGAGAGTATTGCAATTAGGTCAATCTAATGACCCCCTCCCACTGTAATAGAGACCACAGTAAACATTGTGACTTTGCAGTGTACAGATGTGCTTGCTTTGACAATGGGAGGGAAGGGGAACTCCAAAGCCCCACTGAGATATTTGGGACACAGCACATGCACATTTCCCAAGTACACAGGGTAGTGGAAGTGCTGGACACGGGTGGAGGGGGCGTCCAAAGTGAAACCGGAGAGAAATGATTGGCGGGGTGGGCTAGTTTTAGATGTTTATCACATACCTGGCAGGACTCCAGCTGCCCATGTTATTGGAGGAATGTGTCCGGACCGGGTTTCCCAACCCCAGGACCCACCCTTGCAGGGACCTTGTCCGCCCATTCTAGCCGTTGCATGACCTAACATGGGCACAACCCTTTGGCGAGTCACAGAATAAGTCACCTGCGCCATCCACACACACGCCACATATGACCTCAGCCAGGATCTTCTTTGTCCCATTCTGAGAGGGACGGCGCTGTTACATGACCCGCTGGTCTGGCGCATATCAATCAGGTCATCGTAAAAAAAAAGAAAAATCTTTTCAACTGGCCTGCCAGCAGTTGTTACTTGCAGATGAGTAACTGCGGCCTGACAGCGCATTGGCCAGGTGCTTTCAAGTGCACGACACGCAAATAAAGCCGTCCTCGCACAGCATGCTATATTTGTGTTGTTGAGCTTTATGGCGAAGTCCTGCTTTCTGAGTGTGTTCTCAGCATGGGATTGAGCGGGTTTGTCGCTACCCAGAATCCCATGTCATCTAGACAACGTCATGTTTGTTCCCCTCAAGTGACTTCGTTAGGAACAAACAGCACTCTGAACCCCGGCGCTTTTGTAGTTTATGTTCACTTACTGGAGCTAAGTCAAGTGGAAAATAATCATAATTGGCCCAAAAGAGACTGCTCAAGTTTATAATCCTTTTTGGTTCTTCTTCTTCTTCCATTACGGCTGCCACCTGACGTTTCCCCCTCAGTGATTCCCCCCCGAGAAAAATGACTGAATTCAGGCTCCTCTCCGACTCTGATGAGTTTCATCCAACTTACATCGAGCTACAATCAGTCCCCGCAAAACTGTGCAATGAGAGGCATGAACAAACGCTCTTCTCCAGAGCTGCCATAAGCCTGCTTATAGGCAATTTGTGAGTTAGCACCATCTGGCTGGGCCTGGGTTTCCCCCCACATCTGAACATTCTGTTGCCTCTTGGTCTGGGACTGCCGCCCGCCCCACGGCGCCCCGCCCCGCCCCGCCCCGCCACAGTGAAAAGCCACACCAGCTGCTCTGGAATGTCCTCTTGGACCACAAACTAGACAAGGGCATCAATTAATTAACGATATAATCTCATACACAGACACGCATGCATCGATACAAATGAACCCTTTGTACTCAGCTTAACCGCGACCTGTGAAATCTCAGCTATTCGCACTCCACACCATCTAGACACAGCAAATAACACCACATTAGCTAGTCTGGATTTAACGATTGGACCAAAGGCCTGCAGTCTTAAGATAGCAGTACCTTGCAGCCAGACCATGGTGAGCAGCGGGTCTTTTAATAGGGGAGAATGCCCTTTATGCACACAGCCGGTCCCTGGACCGCACACCCCATTGTCTAAACATAGCACAGGTACTCCATTGGGCCAACAGTGTCGATATATAAAAACAAAAAGGGTCACGTTATATTGTCCTTTTCAGCCTTTGCTAACAAGAGACGAGATAAGAAGCTCTTCAGAATGGTATGGCTGCTCTTTGTTCTTTTGTTATCCACTTTGAATTTCCCCTGTGGTGAATTCACAACTCATTGTGATATCAACTGTTTAAGTATACCTATTATACTGTCTTCTCAGAAATTATCAGTAGTCTACTTTACATTGAAATTAATTATTTCATGTGTCTGTCTGGTTACCTGGCGACCAAAAACATAGACTAAAGTCTATTCAAGTGCCTTTAAAGTGGGTTTTGTTACTTTTGCACAATGCATAACACTACCTGCATTTGAATTTAAAGATGTTAGCAATGTTATCCTGTAAAAAATGTTTATCAACGTGGCAACACAGTATGGTAACTCTAGGTGTGTACTGAACTGCATGCTACTTAATGTACATCAGGTATTATTGAGCAGGCAACATAGAACTTGTGAATAGCTTCCACTTTGAACTTGTCTCCTGACTGGTTATTAAAGTTCTTGTTTTCTGCAACATAATTATAGTTTTGTATTACTGATCTCATTTGATTTAGACTTTTGAGAAATAATTATATGTTTATTTTATACTTTTCTACATGTTCCACCAAGAACAGAATTAAATTTTCTTTAAAATTTCCATTTTCCTGCCCATTTGGACAGTGCCTAATACAAAATATCAAAGTCAAGGTCAAAATTGACTACAGCCATCTAGGGGCAGTGTGCCCACTGCTAAATTACGTTTGTAACGGTCTTGTGCTGTACTTACTTCACGTTCAATATTGATGCGATTTTGTTAGGTGGGCTAAATTTATTGTAAATGGAAAGACTTCATATCTCAGTGTGACTGTGTGCTCCTGAATGTTGTCAGCCTTGTGCCAGCTGTACCCATATTTCATGCCGTTGTGCAGAGTGCCGTCATGGGTTTCATGTAAATGGGTTCCCAATGCAGAGACATCCAGTGTCTCCACTTCAGACCTGAATTCATTAAATATGTGTTTAAATACTTCATCTCTTCAGATGGCAATAAAATTTGAAAACACTCCGACAGTTCCTTGAGAATTGCTTGATGAAGCATGGTGTTATACAAAATGTGCATGAAAAAATAATTTTGTTTTGAACATCAGTGAATGTATTTTGTAAGTAATATCCCAGAATTTTACTTGCGTCTAAAGTACTGAAATGAACAGGACAGAATGTTCTTCAACTAACAGTTTTAAGTTTCTTGTTTTGTTTTTTTTGTTTTGTTTTGGTAGTTTTACCAATTCCCTGCAAAAGGGGGCTCGTAAAATGACATATAGTTTACAGTATATTTTCACTTGGTGACCATCTCTGTCCTCTCTGTGTGTCTCAGTCACCAAAGAAAGCCAAGAAGAAGGAGGGTGCAAGCTCAAATGTCTTCAGCATGTTTGAGCAGTCCCAGATCCAGGAGTTCAAAGAGGTGGGGCAGACCGGGGAAATGACACACTATTTGATCATGAAGGCTGATGTCACCGCAGTTACTCGTTGATGTTGGGAGATAATACTGGGGAGGATGTCATGATAGGGCCCTGATAACCTCTCTGTACCCTCCCAGGCCTTCACCATTATGGACCAGAATAGAGATGGCTTCATCGACAAGAGTGATCTGCGGGATACCTTCGCTGCCCTGGGTAAACCTCTGCCTCTCTCCTGCTCAGCTGCAGTCAAACTATCCTTGTGTAGAGGAGCCTAATGCTTTAGGATGTCTACTACAGTCTGGTCCATGTTCTTTGTTACTGTCACTATGTAGTGAACAAGAAGGTGTGACTGCATTGGAACAGAGAACAGCATGGTGGTTGGACAAAAAACTGAAATAAACAAGAGAAGAGACTTCCCTCCATTTCTACAGTCCCACCCCAGTGGTACTGTGGCAGTGGTGAGATTGTAGAGGGGAACAATACTGTGGAAAAGGAGGGAAGGCCCAGAATACATACTTATCTGCATTTCTTGGTAGGTCGTCTCAATGTTGGCAATGACGAGTTGGATGAGATGCTCAAGGAGGCATCCGGCGCCGTCAACTTCACTGTGTTCCTCACCATGTTTGGGGAGAAGCTGAAAGGTAGGCCCAGCATCTTCGAGGCATTTGGGGCGGGGGTACAAAATCTGCTTTAGGCACACAGTACTAAAGGAGACTCAAGTGGAGCTGACTTCTCACGGCATGGGCCTCTAACCCTTCCAACACCTTTTTTGCTTCACTAAAGACTTTACACGACTGCAAACTACAGCTGATACACTTGTTACACCTTTTGTGGATTAGAGGTACAAGAGGATATATCCCAACTGAAGACAAGTCTACAATAAATTGTGCATTTTTTGCACTGGAGTTCCCCTTGAAACTCATTAGAACTTTATTTTGGTAGCCCCCCCACCCCCATCCTGCATTCACTTTGATTTGTCTCTAAACAGTCAGTCATCCAGGCACCAGTGGTGTGCGGTGTCTACTGGTGAACCACACACGCAGTTCACTGACAGGCCTCCAGGGCCATCTTCAAAATGGCAAACCCTTTGGAGAACAATTCCTACAACACAAGTTTCAAAATGAAAGGAATCCAGAAGTGCCACATCAAAGGGACATGGTGAAAGCACACAGGCTAATGCACTTCACACAGTGTAGTCTGATGAAAGCCAAAGAACAGCCGCATAATATGTTGCACTTTGTGTTTTACAGTCATGTTTGTGAGTATGACAATAAATTATGAAGACAAGGAAAAAAATAACCAGCCTGTATTATTTACAAGATTGTTTTCTTTCTATTTATTTTTTTAAGATTGCATGTTAGGATTTAATTTCCTCAGGCTGAGCACACAGACCAACCCTTTAAGTAACTTTTTTAAAATTTGTAACTTTGGGGAATAACATTTTAATTAAACATTATTAAAATGTTCCGTTTGGCAGCTTAGAATATAACATGAATTCATGTGATACATTTATAAAGAGGGTGCAGTACTTCAGCTTTGTTCCAGATGGTTGATATTTTGCGCACATAATTTCTTCGGTCTGATTTTGTCTATGTCTTATGAGATGCCTTAACTTGACACCTCAGCACCTAAAAACTGAAAGCCTGTATGTTTTGACAGTAGGCATGAGCGGGTCTCTGTTCTAAGAGGGGTTTGACATAACATCTACTTTAATCACATATGTTTAAGCGTCATTGAGTAGAGAAATGCAGGGATTTACACTGATTTAATGTGCGCCATTGTGCAGTCTTTTGTCCACTCTTTGTATCCGATGGCATATGTTCCTCTAAGCCATATGTGTAGGTTTGGGGGGAGAGAGGGAGACATGTCACCCTCAATATTTTCATATGAGTGGGTCCCTAGACTAGCTAGTATGCTTGTGAGACTTGACGTTTGACTACACAAGACTCAGTGGTCCAGCAGTCTGTCTCCCCCAAAGTGGAAATGAACCCTGCGCCTATGCTCTGAACTGTTACATGAGTTTGATCTGGTCTGCTGGCTGTGTTGACCTCACTCTGCAAGTGGTCTTTCTACTCTCTACTCACAGGGACAGACCCTGAGGAGACCATTCTCAACGCCTTCAAGATCTTTGACCCGGAAGGAAAAGGAGTCCTCAAAGGAGATGAGTAAGAACTGGCCCCCGTGCCTACGAATGAAACCAGACCTGCGTCAAATAACTATTTGAAATACTTCAATTCCTTAGTTAGCTGGAACAATGAAGCTTCAATGAAGCAAGTTACTAACCAAATCATATGAAAGAAGAATCTTGAATACTCGTGAATTTTCAGTAATCTGCAGAGCATTGTATGGTGTATAAAAGTATTTCAAATACTTTTGTGACTCAGGTCAGATCCAAACTGCAATTTTCCATTTATGTATCTGCTGGCCTAATTCTGGTTTAAAAATTCAGAGTACTCTTGTCCATTTTGGCACAATATAACGTGTCAAAAGACACATGCCCATAAGTATTTTTGCTCTGTTTAAAATTATATCCTTGTTGCTATCCTGTCTTAAATGTTACGAGAGCACACAGTCACTCAGAAGTGAAAGGATTTTTTTTCAGGGAAGTTCTAGCAGGAAAAAAAAAGGTTTGAAATGACGGGATAGCGTGCAGAGTCCATATGGACCTTGAGAGAGGAGTGGCACCAGCTCATAAATCACTTCTCCCCTAACCTGCTCCCAACCTGTTCTCACTTCTCCCTAACCTGCTCCCAACCTGTTCTCACTTCTCCCTAACCTGCTCCCAACCTGTTCTCACTTCTCCCTAACCTGCTCCCAACCTGTTCTCACTTCTCCCTAACCTGCTCCCAACCTGTTCTCACTTCTCTCTAACCTGCTCCCAACCTGTTCTCACTTCTCTCTAACCTGCTCCCAACCTGTTCTCACTTCTCTCTAACCTGCTCCCAACCTGTTCTCACTTCTCCCTAACCTGCTCCCAACCTGTTCTCACTTCTCCCTAACCTGCTCCCAACCTGTTCTCACTTCTCCCTAACCTGCTCCCAACCTGTTCTCACTTCTCCCTAACCTGCTCCCAACCTGTTCTCACTTCTCCCTAACCTGCTCCCAACCTGTTCTCACTTCTCTCTAACCTGCTCCCAACCTGTTCTCACTTCTCTCTAACCTGCTCCCAACCTGTTCTCACTTCTCTCTAACCTGCTCCCAACCTGTTCTCACTTCTCCCTAACCTGCTCCCAACCTGTTCTCACTTCTCTCTAACCTGCTCCCAACCTGTTCTCACTTCTCTCTAACCTGCTCCCAACCTGTTCTCACTTCTCTCTAACCTGCTCCCAACCTGTTCTCACTTCTCTCTAACCTGCTCCCAACCTGTTCTCACTTCTCTCTAACCTGCTCCCAACCTGTTCTCACTTCTCTCTAACCTGCTCCCAACCTGTTCTCACTTCTCTCTAACCTGCTCCCAACCTGTTTGTTCACTGTTGTCTCACAGAATCAAATACTATCTCATGTCTCAAGCGGACAAGTTCACAGAGACTGAGGTAAGTCACATTCCTGGGCTTTCTAAGACTCTGTGGAATCACGACCTCTTTGAAATACTAGTCTGGGCTCTTGCAAAGTTGATCCATGTGTCACATTACACATAGGTTCCGTCAGTCAGTCAGATTTATTTCACAAGTCTACGTTTGTAACGGATTGAGTCCTGCCAATGAGCATTTTGTTGTGAACGACAGGCCATAAGGGCATGCTAAACCAGCAGCAAAGAGGTTTCCTTCAAACCATCTGCAGCTGACAAAAGAAATACTACGGCACATGAAGCTGTCAGAGCGTGGATCCCCCCATTCCAAGCACTGCAATATACATCAAATTCCAGCATGCCAGGGAATCCTGAGTGCTTACAATTGACTCATATTGTGCTATCATTTCCCTGTGTGATTAAACATAATTTATCACACACATTCCCTTACTACACACACCCAAACCCAGAGAGATCCACAAAGACAAACACGCACACACACACACACACACACACACCACACACATGCATGCACACACACACACACACACACACACACACACACACACACACTCCTATACACAGTCACTCATTTAATCTCCCTTTTCTGTGGCAGCCTTCAAATGTAATGTGCCGAGGTGCAGAAAATAAATGCCTTTGCACAAAAACAGGCCAACCAATGTCCCCATGGTGGTGCTTTCACGCAGAGAGCAGAAATTTGATGGCTAGTTTCCTGGCAACCCAACCAAGACCGGCCACATGCTGGCTTCTGCTCAATATGACCCCGTGGCCCATTCCTGAGTTCCTCTGATGGTTTTTGTGATTGAAGTACAAAAACAAAAAATAGACCAACCACCTTACTGTGGTCCACAAGGGCCAACAAAAGAAATGATCTGTAACATAACAAGAGTTAAGATGACAGTGGGACATGCAGGGGGACTGTGGTTTTCATAGTCAGAAGCGGTATAAAACAGTGGTATGGTAAATTTAGGGTATCTCAAGGGGGGTTTTGCTCCATAAGAAAGAATGGGACAGTACAGGAGAGCCATATTGTTCTTTGTTTTACAATTTGTTGTACATCTGGAGTCACTGAGTTCTCAGTCTCTCACAGAATAACCATTAGACTTGTTTACCATGTGAAATGCACTTTTGTCAGTCGGTTTGGCTAAAAGCACCTGCTAAATAACTAAAGTGTAAATCGTAAAATGTTTAAGCCCTTGGTTATTGTGCAAAGTTGTCACCAATCCCAGACAATCAATCACTAACTGCTCCCCCCACCAATCCCAGACAATCAATCACTAACTGCTCCCCCTGCTGTTGTGTAATTGTGCGCAATGTGGACCCTCAGGTAGAACAAATGTTCTCCAACTTCCCCCTCGATGTCGCTGGGAACCTGGACTACAAGAACCTGTGCTACGTCATCACCCACGGAGAGGACAAGGAGCAAGAGTAATCTCTGCTCAGTTCCTGACCGTTACCTGTAAATAGTATTTTAACCATCCCTCCACGTTCGACTCTTCTTCAGTCCCGTCAATAAAACCACCCATACCAATCTCTGATGTCTGAGACTTCATCACTGAAACTCTGACATGTCTGTCCTTCACTGTGCCTTCAAATGTGCTCAAGTGCCGTCCGGAGAGCCTTGATTGTAAATCTCCTCTCATCAGGCTACTGGAGGATACTAGCCTCTGATGGACGTCCTTGCAAAAATGAATCGAAAAATTGTATAGACAAGAAGCGACAAAGCTTACGCAAGGCGACAGTGTTTTACAAAACGATGGGTATGCAGTATAGTGCAAGTACTTTAACATCACATTGGCTTTATCCCCACGATTGTGTACAATTTCCATAAAGCTGTGCTTCTTTTTTTCAACAAGTACTTAAAAATAAAGGCCATGACCTTGGAGTGCCTGTTTAAAGAGGAGATAACATGCAAACGAGGCAACGAACACTTTGTAGGAGTGTGTTGAAGAGTTTATTGGTGCGGCAGTGCCCTGAAGTGTACCCAAAGAACCTGGTCAAGGTGAAGCGGGGGGGAAAAACAAACCGCTCAGAAAGACCCACATAAAAACAGCCAGCAAATACCAACAATGAACACAGATTGTGTTGCAGTCACTGTTGCAGTGCCAATCATTTCAAGGAAATGAATTATCCGTTTGTAAATGAATCAACCAGAAGAGAAATTACAGTCTGTGTGTATCCAGCTATGATAGCAAATGTTTGTAAATGAATCAACCAGAAGAGAAATTACAGTCTGTGTGTATCCAGCTATGATAGCAAATGTATTTACACGTCACACCGTAACAAACTAAAATCGATACACAGCACATTGCACATACAAGGAAGCAATATAACAGGTTCTAGTGGCCATTTACTACAGTTCAACCATTAAAAGGGCCCGTAAGCCTAAAACTCCATAACATCAATTCTAGTATTAGACACATAAGGTCTGAACATTCCCTACTGATGAACTGTATACTGGTATGCTGGGGGATGATGGGTAATGTTTCTGAAATCTGTATTAAAAAAGAGGTCACATTTTCTGTGAAAAACAAGCACAGGTAGGCCTACACTATGCAGAAAGCTGGGAGCTCATAGAGTCATACTGTAGCACTGATCCAAGGTAAATGTTCTTGCTATTCTGTTATTGTTTGTGAAAACCCATGGGGAAAAGCTGTCAGGAGCTCTTCACTGCTTACCCCTCTGACTTACGCTCACCAGCAGCAGTGCATAACAACCTTTTTTCCCGCTGAAGCTGAAAAGCAAGCTAAAGCCGCACAAGTCAGTTTGAGCGCTACCTAATGAAAGCTATCCTTTGCACCATGACATCACCATCAAGCACCAGGACTAAATATATTCTTGTGCTGCATAGATAACAGCTGATGAAACTAATACTGTCCCTGGGAAAAACTATATTATTTAGTGAGTCTGTTTCCTCCAGGAAGCGTAGTATTTTTGAGAATCAATAAGCACTGAGCAAGACAAGTAGGGAAGACAACAGCAAAACTGAAAAATAAAAGAACAAACAACTGAGTCAGCAAATTGCCTGGCAGGACTGAATGTAACTAAGCCTGTCTCAGCAGTGCCAAAATACAATAGATTTTTTTTCTAAACCAGATTAACTTAATTTTATTCAATCTAAATATAGTTACTCTCCATTGTCACTCTTGTGTTTTTGTCACAGGTGTCAACCCCCCGTCCCATTGTCCTAGAATGAGAACAATGACAGATAAGATAGGAATGGGCCAGGAATCCTATGTCTTACAGTAGGGAGCACACTCACTTCATCCTGTTACAGATGTGTGTCTTACATAGTGGAACCTTCTGAATGGGGGGGGGGGTGAAAGCCTGGCAGTGTCATAGTTAGTATTTCATAGGGGAGCGGGTGGGTAGCTTAATGCAAGTCTGACCAAAGCAATGAGCAAGGCACACAGTCAGTTGAGGTACATACTGTATTCTATTGAGGTTATACTGGCTCCTAAAAAAATACGCCCCCTGGTGGATTTGAATTGAAAATGCCACGAACAGACAGACTGTATTTGAATTCCACATTTGGTCATTTCTTTATATAAAACCCCTCTGCTCATGCACATACATATATGTAATGTAGTTTTTAGCATAGGAGCCATGTACTAAATGGTTCACTTAAAATATTTTTCTGAAACAACAATAACAACAACAAAACAAACAGTTAAAGCTTTTTTTATCATAAAGTGTAAAATACCAGTGAGTGTAAGTCTTTACTTTGGAAAGATTACTTTCATTGTAAAAATGTTTTTTTAAAAGTCAGATTATTTATTGCAAATTTAGACACAATTCAGGAAAAGAAGTCAGGGTCATATGCCCTTACATTTAATAGCAGCACCTATCTGAGGAACTACACATACAGGAGGGAAATACAGGGGTACAATTTATAGAGGATATCCAAGGGACGGTAACTGCTCATTTGTATCATTTCTAAATTGACATGACAGGAACTTGCTCCTGAAATAGAAGTCGATTTCTATCACATAATCATGCACTATGGATGTTTTTTCACACACTAAAAATGTCCAGCATTTTTAAAAGCACATCAAGTCCCGCCCTAGGTGGTCCTTCAGAAATCACCTTGCCTATAAAAAAATGGCCCCTTGGACCTGTTGACATCATACACCATGATTAATCACCATTGTTTTAAGCTCTCGGGGGAAGGAGTCAAAAATACTCAGAACTGGTCCTCTGCACACACTACATGGGGCTTTTTCTCACTCAACTCACTCACTCAGGTCACTAAACTCACTCACTCACTCGCTCACTCACTCACTCACTCACTCACTCACTCACTCACTCACTCAGCTCACTCAGCTTCTTACCTTATATAAGAATAATTGCGCTAATATCATATGGGTATTTAATTCTTATTTAAGTGCATTTTAAGGCCATTCTGTGAAATTTAAGTCAACACCAGCAGGGCTGGGCTTATACCTGTGTCTAAATAAGAGAAAGTATACAGCCTATACGTGTACGACTATGGATATTGTAAAGAGCAAGTTGCAATGTGGGAGAAAAAATAAAATGTACAACCTGAAAATACTACGAGTAAATGCTTTCTTAGGATGTTTAAGACTCTCAAGGTAGTGCCATTTCTGCTGACACTTGGATAAAACCAGAACTCATCTTGCTGAACAGACTGAAAAAATACTTCAAACCTGAAAGTAGAGCAAGACTGCTGTGCTTTGCTACCGCCTCCCTCCTCCACCCCAGACTGAACAGCACCCTGAGCATTACCCTTGGCCCTTCCACAGCTCAGACACCTTAGCATGACGTGATTGGCTACTTCTGATGCCTCCTGTCCCGGTTCCTTCCAATCAGGTTGCGGCCTCCCAAGAGAAGGGAAGAGAGGACGGCACCAGGCCTTGACTGTTTGTTGTTTATTGCGGGCAGGGGGATAATATCTGTAAGGATATCTAGCCCAGAGCCCGGCTCCAATGGGTTTTCTGCACAAAGATTGAATGTGGAAGATGGAGAGAGAGAAAGAGAAAGAGAGAGAGAGAGAGAGAGAGAGAGAGATTAAAGCATTTTCATTCAAATACCCAGTTTAAATTATTCCTAGTTAATTACCCATTTAATTTATTCCTGATATCAAAATTATGAGACATGATTGTTCTCTCTATGACTGCACTGCTGTCATTGGCACAGCTGCAAAATTCTACTGCTTCTCAAAGAGAACATAAGCTGTATGGGCAGGAGATTGATTAGTTGTGCTGTTTTTGTCAACAAATTCCTTTTCTTTAAAAAAAAAAAGGAGAGCAGAAACTTCACCCTACTTTCATATTTATTGTTTTATTCAGACAGGGGGGAAGCAGAGAGGATAATAGGCAGAGATGGGATTACAGCTCAGAATGTGCCAGAGCAGGGGATCGAACGTCTAGCCGCACGGAGAGACCTGTACGTGGCTCGAGAGTCGGCCACCCTACAGACTGCGGCACACGTCCCATCAACAAATAATTTTTCTTAGGCAAGACGGAAAACTTCTTAAAGCCTTTAAGCACAATTCTGCTTGAACATTTTCACAAATTGGTGAATTAGCACGGTGCTCTTTGCTGAGAAAAAAATATATTTCAATAGTCCGGTGTTAAGGTCCCTCAAAAATGCCCCCCCCCCCCCTTTACCCTTACCCCAACCCCAACCCCAACCCCCTGCTGACCCTGGAATGGCACTCTTGTGCTCTGGAATGAGAAAAGCACTTCCCGGCACCATCAATCACAATCGTACATTTCGGAACAAGAGGCCCCTCCCCCGCCATGCTGTCAATGCCAATCAAATCCTGCGGAAACGGGAAGCCGCTGGCGCTCACCGTGAATGCCGATCATGTGCTCCAGAATGAGAACCCTCTCGGCCAGGATCTTCAAGGCCTCCCTCAGCTGCTGGACCCCTTCACCCTGCATAACAGGACCCCACTCAGGGTCAGTACACTGACCATCAATCACAATGAGTCAGGCTGGCAAAAAAAATCATATCAGGCAAACAGTGACTTACACTGTATGTATGCTTCCTAGCAGACGCTTTTATCCAAAGCGACATACAGTATACGAATGCATACATTTATTCAGTGTATATAGTCACCTGATCGAATCCGCAACCTTTGCATTGTTAGCGCAATGCTCTAACAGCTGTGCCAACAGTGCCATAGGACTACTACTAAAACGCCTGTAATGTAACAATGGGCTGCAATGTATTAATCAGCTAGGATGATAATGTGTGGTAAATAGTTTACCTAAATCTGACAATGCGTGTTTTGATGCAAACGCTGATAAAAAACTGCACCACGTAAACTCTTCCAAATTAAATTCCGGTGTCAGCAATAAAATGAATTTACAGCTCGCGAGGATTCAATGGCAAAATACGTGCTCCGGCTGTCAATGAGAACTCAATGACACTGGCATATCCTTCCCTCACCTCTGAGAGGCTATCTGCAGGCTCGCCCTTGGGCCCCGGTGCACCCTGTGAATGCACACACAGACACACACACACAAAAACACACACACACGCACGTTGTTTTCAGACACGATATCCTATTTCCCATATTGCATACTGTACAAACAAGCTGCATATGCTCATGGAATCATTGGCATGAAGAACACTTTTGATTGGGCCGACAGTATACATGTTAGGAAACGGCGTTCTGCGCAGCCAGGTGAAATATGAGCGCATGTACGAGATGTGTTTGCCCTACTCACTGTCTGGCCTGCTTCTCCTGTGAATCCCGGAGGCCCCTGGTACAAAACAGGAAACCAAAGTCAGCATTCAGTTACAGCTGGAAAACACGCACGTCAGCTCAACGTTGCCCGTTTAAACTGCGCTGTTTCTCGTAGCAGATCATTTCCTTTCCTCCTGCAGATCGCCTAACAATGGGAAGAGTTCGCGTCTCACTCCAGAGATTCAAAGACCACTCGTCTCATCGCTACTGATCAAAACGCCTCATTCTGATGACACCGGGATTCCTTCCTTCCATTGGCCGAGTGTTACTGCTGGTTGCCCGGTGACCTGACCTACATACGGTAGCGTAGAGACACCGTATGACGCCCTGGCCATTTCTACAGGTGGATATTATAACGGAGGCATTTCATGTCGAGCACCTGGGGTTCTGTATGGGATTTCAATCTCAGACCTCTGGGGTTTTTTGTTGTTGTTCCCTGGCCATTGCTGCACACTGATTCCCTGCTGACGGTACGGTGTTATGGATGGGCAGGATGACTGGGAGACTGATGGATTAGATCCCCAGTGTTCTCTGTGAGGCCTGCATCATCAGTCATTCAGGATGACTTTTTCTTTCTCCATCCTTTCTTAAAAAAGAGATTCCCATATTTTTTAATTAACCTGTGACCACCAACACTGCTGCTCTTTGGGGACTACACAACATGGCATGGTTGTATATTGATGTTTGGAACTGTGTAGGTAAAATACAAAATACCAAAAAGAACACACAGAAGAAAGAGAAATAATAAACTGTCCCTCCCCAACCACTCACCAAAATATAAATTGAACAAGAAAAAAAGAAAATCATTAGAGAAATGTAAAAGTAAACATAAAAATAATAAGAAAAGAAACACATTAAGGTATGGAATACACATGTAGCCTGCCTATAAAAAATCTTTTACCTTTGTGAATTACTACTGTTCTTGTCAAATAACCACACATTAAATGTAGCCATGGTGGAGAGAGTTATATTTGACTCATTATTTTTATTCTGAAGGACCTTTTTTCTCATACGGTTGAGAGACAGGAGAAGGAATTGTGAGGAATGCTTTGACACTGAGGGAGTGGGTAGTTCAGCAGTAGACTGCAGGCTTTACCGGAATGTTCTGACCCGTGACACATGGAAAGTGTAAATGTCATTGTGTTCCAGAATTCTGTGACAGGCCTGCAGTATCAGGAGTCATGTATAAGGTTGTTGACTGGCATATTTCCGAATGAGGAAAGGTTTTCTTTTGAGTGAAGTGCCTTTGATTATTTGATTTAATACTTTGGACTGTATGAGTCATATCCTCGAGTTGGCTGAGAATGAGAATGTGTTTGAGCAAATGAGATTCTACAATCGTGAGCAATGGCTGATATTGATGTCTCCTTGCCATTTTACCTTTGAGAGACGTATGTTTTCAACGCTGGAGATAAGAGTTTGATAAATCTTAGCAATACGCATTTATCGGCGTTCCACTTGTTATCTCCCCTTCTCAAAAGCATGCAAACAGTGTGTCAAAGAAATCGACCTCCACGGTGTACTGAACATGCATGACACACGGTGGAAACAAATGCACTACAAAGTGTTTAAAACGAAGCCAGCGATAAGAACCCCTGGGTGAAAGGCATATGCAAATTGTCTTGATGATGATGATGATAATGACGTCAGTAAAAAATGATAGGAACATCAATAACAACTGATCTACTACAGATAGGTACTCACAATGAACACACAATTTTACATGATGGACGCTCTGACGGAGGACACTTGACCGAAAGCTCAGCACGAGCACTTTCAATAAATGTCATATGTGGAATTAGCAACGGAGAAAATGTGTGGAAGCTGTCCTTCTTTCTGAACACAATGTATTCCTAAAATAAATTGAGCGGATATACACTGCCTGGCCAAAAAAAAAGTTGCACACTCTAATATTTCATTGGACCGCCTTTAGCTTGGATTATGGCGTGCATTTGTCGTGGCATTGTTTCAACAACTTTATGCAACGTCACCACATTTATTTCCGTCCAGAGTTGCATACATTTTTGGCCGAGATCTTGTATCGACGACGGGAGAGTCAAACCACTCCGTAAAGTCTTCTCCAGCACATCCCAAAGACTTTCAATGGGGTTAAGGTCAGGACTCTGGTGGCCAATTCATGTGTGAAAATGATTCCTCATGCTCCCTGAACCACTCTTTCACAATTTGAGCCCGATGAATCTTGGCATTGTCCTCCTGGAATATGCCCATTGGTAGGATAACCTGGTCATTCAGTACATTCAGGTACTTAGCTGACTTCATTTTATTGCTGCATAATGTTGCTGAGCCTAGACCTGACCAATTGAAGCAACCCCAGATTATAACACTGCCTCCAGAGGCTTGTACAGTGGGCACTATGCATGACAGGTGCAACGGCGACTTTTTTTTTTGGCAAGGCAGTGTATGTAGCCGCGTGTATTGAGGAGGCTATTGGCACTTCGGATAGTTTGATTAAGCCTTACCCTCTCACCAGGATCTCCTTTAGTCCCCGGGGCCCCAGTCTTCCCAGAGTCGCCTCTCTCTGCCTGGAAAGCAGAGAGACACAGTCAATCCACCCTAAAATCAGTGCACCCATCTGGGCCCAGGACACATAAGCAGGTTAGTGCATACTGATTACTGCAGTCTGGGGAACGGTTGTGTTGTGCTCACGTTTTTTCCCGGGATGCCTGGGATCCCCGGCTGCCCGTCTGATCCTGGAGGCCCTATGAAACAAGGGACAACTGAACTGGAGGCCCTATGAAACAAGGGACAAGTGAACTGGAGGCCCTATGAAACAAGGGACAACTGAACTGGAGGCCCTATGAAACAAGGGACAAGTGAACTGGAGGCCCTATGAAACAAGGGACAAGTGAACTGGAGGCCCTATGAAACAAGGGACAAGTGAACTGGAGGCCCTATGAAACAAGGGACAACTGAACTGGAGGCCCTATGAAACAAGGGACAAGTGAACTGGAGGCCCTATGAAACAAGGGACAACTGAACTGGAGGCCCTATGAAACAAGGGACAAGTGAACTGGAGGCCCTATGAAACAAGGGACAACTGAACTGGAGGCCCTATGAAACAAGGGACAACTGAGAGGGAAACTCTAGGGTCTTACAAATCCTTCTAACAGATCCAGTTTAATCACAATGTGTTATCCCCACTGTTAAACTGCTGAGTCTGAGTCTTATGTAACCGATATAATTACGTGTACCTCTTTGTTTTAAGAAGGGTTCTCTTAAGAGTATCTGTAGGTCATGGCAGTACACACACACACACACACACACACACACAGACAATGTTTCAGAAACATTACAATTGTAAGACTTGTCTACATGAGCCAGATCCATGCGAGGGTCAGTCCAATTACCTGGGAGTCCCGGGGGGCCGGCTGGTCCGGGGGGTCCAGGTAAAGTCCTCTGGTTTAGATATGCATCTATAAAAAGAAAAGGTGTGCTTGACTCATATATGAGGAGTGATTAACCTGTTGATAACTTAGATAACAGAAAGCTGGTGACCGATGGATAAATTACAGTGCTGGATATAGCTCTTGCTACTGGTTCACTTCCCTGTGGGAACTCCATTGGGACCAGACCTGCGTTCTGCGACCTATGTTCATAACAAGCACACACTAGAGAGCTCCTGATTGTGTGCATCATAGTTGACTTTCAGCTTTACTTTATGCATTTACTAAACATTTTCTTTCCTTTCCTGCTTTTTCTTGCATTTCAGGCTAAATAAGTTTTCAGCCCAAATTTCAATTTCAAAGAATTCAACTGCTAGAATTTGCTCTGAGATCCTCCATTTCCTTAGCTCTGTCATTGACTCAGATCCACAGATTGTAGATTTTCTTGATTTAAACTTTAACACAGACATACAAAACACCATAAAATAAACCACAGAATATACTCTGCCAGGCACTTGCTGTTCTCTTTGACTTGTTATCACATTAACACAAGGCCCAGTCATTCTCAGTGGAAGGAGTCTCCTGTCAGAACCTGAACTGGTTGTGGAGCGCTCCCAATATCTCTGGATCAGCGGCCAATCGGTGAGACAGACAGGCCTCGGCGTAGTGTTGTACACGCCCAGGCAGAGACTTCAAATGAGGTCAAGTGTGAACAACAGCTTTTTGAAAAGGTCAGCTTGGGATATTCATGTTTGCCCTTTCAGAGGATATGTGCTGTGGTAAACCACCCAGTGAATGGAATTTAAAAAGCTAAAATGGCCGAAGTTCTCTGTGCGTCTGACAGGGCGTGCCCAACCACTTCTGTGAGCCTAAAAACCAACCTATATTGGGGCTGCTGGGTATCTCAATCCATTAAGGCACTGGTCCAGTGTGTGAATGGTCCATTATCAAATTCAGATTGTGCCAGTGGCAACTAGCCAGCAGTGCTGCAGGGCAACGCATAGTTGGCAGCAGCTTCGCCCAGAGAGGCCAGCCAGGATGCCCGTGTCTCTGAACAGTCGAGTGCCCTCAGGCTGCTTCCGTACAGCTGTGCATTAAAGTGTCTTCCTCAACTTGTGGACTGAGGCGTGAAAACAAGCAGTGGCTTGACATGATCACATTTTTCAGAGGAGACCATATGCTTGCCTGTGCCCACCTCATTTGATAGGGGTCGCAGCAGCAATGAGCGCGGCTCATTGGAGGGAAAAACCGTTTAAAAAAAAGCCAAGGCTACATCAGTGGAGCATAAGCTGTCCTGTATTAAGCAGCCTTTCCCAGTGTTCTCCAGTGACAGCTGACACGCTATAATACCTGTGTGGTCAGCTGTGGCTCTCTCCTGGCCATTGCTTAGGATCAGGAAAAAGGCTCCATTAAAGTTCAAAGCGCAGCCACAGTCACGATTAACATACAGAACGCCCCCCCCCCCCACCCTCCAAAATCCCTGCAAATGGGGAAATGGCTCGTGGGAGACATCCCTCTGGAACTAATTTCTGGTACCCCAGCCGACTGCGAAGAGTACCCCGTGAGCATTATGGTTTGATTTGAGGGCCTCGTCTTCCCCTTTTTATAGAGCCAGTTTTTTTGGCTCACAGGGCAGCCTTCAGTTGCCAAAAATCAGACTGACGCGCTGACAGGTTACAAATTGGGTCTGATTTACTGCAGGCTGCCTGCAGCCAGTGCACAAGCTTAAACAAAGCCAGTTTCTCCTAATTAAATACAGCTTGCCAGACGGGACTGCCATTGTGGGCATTTGCTGCCCTCTGGTGTTTGAAATTGGGAATGACCTCAATTTGAAGATCTTGAGGCATGCACACCACAATATGTTCTTTTTTCTTCAGATTCTACAAGATGCACATGATAACATCTTGTTTCAGTAATGATATATTTCATCCAGGTTTTATTAAATGTACACATAGATACTTTTTTTATATAAATGTCAAGTGGCCATGATGGCCATGACTATCTGCAATGTTCATGCATCCATCCATTATCAGAGACTTTCAGATGGTGCATCCAGCTACAGTATGTACACTCTCTGGAATAAAATCTTGACCATGCAGCACCTACTGTGGCCTGAAGCCCAGGGGGCAGGAATACAGTTGGCCTTGGCATCAGGGAGAGAGGGTCAAATTGGCAGTGTATTCCCTGTCTGTCCATGCAATAGCACCTCCTCCAATGGGAGCACAGCACAGCCAATGGGAGCACAACTCAGCCAAAGGCTGCACAGTTCAGCCAATGGGTGCACAGCTAAGCCAATGGTGCACAGCTCAGCCAATGCATGCACAACTCAGCCAATGTGTGCACAACTCAGCCAATGGGAGCACAGCTCAGCCAATGGATGCACACAGCTCAGCCAATAGATGCACAGCTCAGCCAACTGGTGCACAGCTCAGCCAATGGGAGCACAGCTCAGCCAATGGATGCACACAGCTCAGCCAATAGATGCGCAGCTCAGCCAATGGGTGCGCAGCTCAGCGTGCAGAGTGAAAAGAAACTGTGGCAGGTTTCATAGGACATGTTATGTGCTAGCCTGCATTTGAACATGACTGCAGACACACATACAGCCATTCATTCATTTTCAGTATTTGATTTATCCTGTAGAGGGTTGTCAGGCTGATGAGATGAAACATGCACAAATGCATATGCGCGCACACACACACACACGCGCACACACACACACACACACACACACACACACACACACACACACACACACACACACACACACGCGCATACTGTACAAACACACATGCACACACAAACACACACACAAACACACGTACGTACGCACACACGCACATTGGGTATGATTTAGAGATCTTAGCAAAGAAAGATGGTATTTCTTTGACCCAGGGGAGGAAGCTGGATTACCCAGAGGAAACCCACACAGACAGGAGGAAAACATTCATACTCCATATAAACAGAGTGAGATCTGAGTGCCTACACCACATTACCCAAACAATACACAGTGTGCGCAAAACAACAGCTTAAGGGGAAAGGACTGGGAAGAATAAAAAAGGGCAACTCTAGGGTCTTACAAATCTTATTTTATTAATTTTTTGCTGATTTTAATTGTGATGTTAAAGTTTGACCAACAAAAACAGAGTCGTACTCAAGCTACCCAGAAAGGTTAAAAATAGGCTGGGTTATCTTTGGCATACCTCCACAATAAACAGCCATGAGAAAGGAGAATTTATTCAATCTGGAAAATAAATTTAAACAAAACATTTTTTTCCATAAAGAAGTGTCCTTCGGATTTTTACTTCACATGGGTTTATTGTGTGGAAGTCTTCAGTGACAACGATACATTCTCTTCTTCCATATAAGGTCATGGACTGTAGTTTTCAACATCCACAAAAATCACGACTAATCTTCCCCTCTCCCTGCTTATGTTTTTTTCTTATCACAACTACTCTCCATTTCGGATTTGATTTTGAGTGTGATTCACATGGGCTGTATCAGGCAGGAAGTTCAGAAGTGCTTTGATAGCTAGTTAGACGGCTACATTATCATAAGACTGGAAATCACGAAAACAACTGCAATTCGCAATAAGGGTCTGGACATTTGTGACCTGCACTCCCAAGTTAAAAAAGACATTATCAAAAATATACAGATGAAAACTTTCTGTGACTATTCACCGGAAAATAAAGTCGGAGCACTCTAAAGGGGACGTTGGCTAATGTTTCGACATGGATTATTCCTTCCCCAGAGCACTGGGAGGGAGTCCTTGATTATAACTTAGGGCACATGTATAGAGGGGGTTTTCTTTACTATTTGGCAAACGGAGCACAAACGGATCTGAGCCATGGTCACGTGTTCAGACTGAGGAAGGCGTCCTGCCATCCTAAGGGATATCAGCCCATTTATTAAAATATATCTTCACAGCGACGGGAGGCCCATTCCAGTCTGGTCTGATTTTGTTCCCAAAATGAGGCCGCGACTGCGACACTCTGGTACACCCCCCCCCCCCCCCCCCCAACACAGTGAAGTTCAGAGTGAACTCTACGCGAACAGAGTTTACATCATTGCAGCAGCGATCACATGTCTTCATGCCATTCTGTATATGTTACTATCCTAGCCCCTAATGCACATCACTGAGATACTTGTCTTCTCTGAGGCCGAGGTTGTACAGTACACTGTTGTTATGACTCAGACCCATTTGTTTCTCTGTGGCCTACTATCCACTTAATAATGTGTGGGATCCGGTTTCCTTTCCTCTCCAGGCTCCCATTTTCTTCAACAGTAATTAGGAAGTTAGAAACTTCCACTGCAATGACACATGGTCATCATTAATAAAATGCCGTTGTTCAATTTCCCACATAAATCTCAGGATGTGGGAGAAGCGCATGACTGTTGGTTTTAAGCCTAATTAAGGTACGTCGGAGAGCACGGTAACAAGAAAACAAGAGAAATAGTCAGTTAGACAGATGCTTAAACAGAGGGCCCGTGCTGTCAAATATAATCTAGTTAAGAATTAATCCTGACCCCGCCTGGGCGGACTCTTCCAGGAATACCGCAGAGTGATACTTAAATGGCTACAGAATCACCCGATTCAGCGAAAAAGGGTATTTATTCACTGGCTCAGTGGTGGTGGCACAATAGCCCCTCCCCTGGATGACTGGTGAATGGCGAAGCCCTCCGCACAGTGACAGTTCGAGGACTGACTTAGCTTCCTACACAGACTGACTACATTGCTGTGATGGGATGCTGTGATTTCATAGGCCATTTCAAATTAGGGGGAGAAAACTAAAATACCTTGCTGCTTGGTGGTCAGTCCAAACACATCCCCCCTGAGGGCAAAGGAAGAGACGCCCCCTGGTGGTCCCGGAGGCCCTGCCAGGCCTAACTCCCCTGGGAGACCCCTCTCCCCCTGTGGCCCTGTGAGAGAGGGCAACAACAAAAAATACCATTAAAATAACTTTCAAAAGAAACAGAGGTTGTTAAAAAATGTATGAGGCACACAGAGTTAGGACAAAATCTGAGATGTGAACACACACACACACACACTGCAAGAGGCGAATATAATTCAGACCTACATTTTTATAACGTTAACAATGCACAGATGTAATAACGTAAGAATTTTGATCTGACCGTGAGACGCATTGTTCATTGTTATATTTCCACAGTGACATCATGTTTGGAGAGTGAGGTGATGGAACAGATAGGATGTGGGGAGGGGGTTGCCAGGGAAACAATGGCAGGAGGAGGGGGAGGGGCAGGGGACTCACCTCTGGGGCCCATGGGCCCTGGCTTCCCTATAGGGCCTGTCTCCCCTGAAGGTCCCGGGGGCCCGATTGACCCAGGAATGCCTGGAGTCCCAGCAGGCCCTGGGGGCCCTCTAACTCCTGTGTGACACAGACATATTGGACAGAAAGTTACAGAGGAGCATATTCAACAATAAGAACAAGTAATGTAGAAAAACAGGAGGAGTGAATGAAATATATAAAAATAATATGAAATTAGGGGCGGCACGGTGGTGCAGTAGCTAGCACTGTCACCTCACAACAAGAAGGTACTGAGGTAGTTTCCTTCCACAGTCCAAAGACATGCAGGTTTGGCTAATTGGAGACTCTAGGTATGAGTGTGTGGGTGAATGGTGTGTGTGTGTGCCCTGTGATGGATTGGTGAAATGTCCAGGTGCATTACTGCCTCTCGCCCAATGTATGCTGGGATAGGCTCCAGCCCCCCGTGACCCTGACCAGGAATACGCGGGTTAGACAATGGATTTGAACATAAAGAGGGCTGTGTAGCCACCACTTTGCCTAGTTCTCCCTCTGGATAAACCCCCCTTTAGAGAGTTCAGCCTGTTTGAACAGCGAACAGACTTTGCTTTAAAACCACTTAAGATACTTTTAATTTTGGAAACTCTTTTTTTTTTTCAGATTAAAACAGAGCTCCTTGAACAACTGAGGTAAATATAGAGAGACAGTTTAAGTACACGCAGCCTAACCATATAAACTTCTCCTGGGTTACAACTGTCATGTCAGTGCCCTCAGAACATAACCACCTGCTAATCTGTCCACCGGTTTAGACCCAAAGTGGCAGTTGGTGTGAAACACGGAAGAACACTGAAAACACAACAAAAGAGATTAGCGCCACATGCATTCATATTATTATACGACTGCTCCAATGCTTACTTGGCACTTGTGTCTTCGGGTTGCTAGCAACAGCGTCTGAACTGAGGTGATAGTTCAATGCAATGCTCTTAAATGCAATGCTCTTAAATTCTGACCACTTTTTTATGTCACTGTGGGTAAAAGCATCAGAGCCAAATGGCTAAATGTACTGTAGATGTGGAGCCGGTTTGCTGTTCTTCAAGGGCACTTTTTTATTTGGAAAATGAACAGCATGCAACTACTTTCACAACGTTGCTAGACATTAATTGTTCTCTGAAAACATCTGGTTCTACTGTAAATTAAATTCAGGGAGGCGAGTATTGGGGTGTATATACTGTACATATATGGTACTTGGCCATTGTGGCTGATTGGTGACTGTTTGCGTAGGAGTTTGGAAGCACGACTGCAGAAAGAAACGTCACCCACTGGAGCTTGAATAAAAGTGCGATTCGTTTCCCGGGCCGGGGGACCTCTCCTCGTTAGCTCAGCCGGCTAATTGAGCCCACCGCTCCTGCCGCAAAGTATGTCCAGCAAGGCCTGTGGTTCAAATCCTGCAGCAGACTTACACCTGTTATCACAGCTGTTATACCCAACCAAACGCTTTCCCTGGCATTCCTTTCCAGAAATTTCTCTTGGCTTACCTTTCACACAACAGCACAAAAAAAACAAACTGCTCAAAAACCTAGCCTACCAGCCTCCATGAGGAAACATATTTGATGTGTAAATATCAGGGAAACAGGGGGGAACACCTGTTTTCTCAGCGTCCTGTTTGTATGTGTGCGCATGTGTTTGTGTTTGCTAATGTAGCGTATAAGCACACAAGCATGTGCAGATCTCAGTGTATCTTGGGAGCTGAATAAACCTCATTACTGTTAGAGATCAGTGAGGCTGTAGGATGCTGCCCAAGGCTGTGACAGGGGCCTCCCTGCTGCATGAAAAACAATGTGCAGATGTGCTGCATGTGTTTTACAATGCGCCTCAAAGAGGGAATCGCATGTGTGCCTGCAAACTAAATTAATTATACGGCAGAGCAGCGGCAGCGTGCAGCAGACTTCTTTTCTTCTTTCAGCTCTCATGTATTGGTCCAGACGTTTGCGTTTAATTATCTTTTACAGCGCCGCCTACGTCCTGTCGGAGACGTGCCCGTGAGCATGGTTCAAGGGTACGTCCACAGGTGGTCCTCCCAGAGCAGCCACACTAAAGCTTGGACGCAGTGCAGGAGAGACATTAGAAACAAATGGGCAGTGTGTCCTAACAGGGCCGCTGAGCTGAGAGTTCTCAGAGATTATGTCGCTGCCCATGCAAGTTACCAAAAGTGGGATCTGGGACATAAAATATACTGTCCAGTTAGCACCTATTGGACCGGTATTGGCCATGGCTGTTGGGAACATTGCAAATCAGCACGGGAGCAGTTGACTAGCAGCAGGAATAGTCACCAAATATTTCAAACAGCTGATTCTCATCTTTACTGCCTCATCTCTCACCTCGTCTTCAATCGCTGCAATGCCTTTTCGCAAATTGCTGATGGACCAACAACTATGACAATGGCGGGCCTCTAGTGGACAGCTAATGTGTAGTCTCTGCTGTTTGGCTGAGCATGGCCAGGCATAAATAGGAAAAATAGTAGCTGTTATGAAGGAAGTAACAACGTCTTTCTTACATAACCTCATCGAGTGTGAGCAAAACAGCCCGGTGTAGAAAAAACCTCATTCAGGGGAAACGTAATGCACCACATTCAGATAGGTGGGGTTCCCATTCTGAATGGTAAAGAAGCTCCGGTCTCTTCCAGAAGAATAAACATTGACCTTTGACCCCTCCCCCCATTTTACTCCTTTGGCTCACCTGGTAGGCCAATGGCTGGAGAAACAATGGAAGTGGGCTTGGGTGAGTCCACCTCGTTGTCCGTCGATCTCTCCGGCAGCACGGGCGCTGAAGGAGGTGGTGGCCCTGCGGCTTCCAGCAACATAATCTGGGACAAAACAGCAGGAGTTCTTGACCAGAAAGCCCAATAAGAGCACGTCTACATCTGTCGACAGGGCTCAGGGAGGCCTTTCATTACATCTCACACACAGTAATGGATTGTGCTCTAATTTCAGCCCTTTGGGTTACAAAGGGATATAAGGAATCCAGTGACTACATTGATGGTTTCTGATGAAGGCAGTATGCTGAAACCTTTGAATCTTTTAAATGTATGTAGTTACTGCCTTTTTACCACATAAGAAAAATCCTACATATGGCTTTTTCAACTGGCAGTGATGAATGTCTTTTGTGTTTCTGTGCAGCGCTCTGATAGAATCCCTAAAAAATATCCTGGCCTAACCGCACATAAAAAAATGGTTTGTCCGTTGGGTAAATTCTTACTGTGCAGCCTAGCTTTACGCTGATTTTTTTTGGACAAACTACAGTGCTCTCTGCCCTCTGCGGTTAAGATATTTATTTTTTCCCTCCAGTACTGTGAGGAAGGTGGGATGAGATGAGGTCTTGTCACTTGGTTACAACGGTCTTTCAAGAACGTCTGGTGTGAACAGACAGGGCTTTTTGATCTCTCTGACCAGTTGAAATGGCGCAGTGCATGACTTACCTTTGACTCAATGAGGCTCAGTCTGTCATTCATGCCAGCATAGCCAGTGCAGTTCATACACTCTAAAGGGAGGAGAGGGAGAGAGGGAGAGAGAGGGAGAGAGAGAGAGGGAGAGGGAGACGTCATTCTGTGTAGGATCCAAGTGCACGATGGCAGCAGTTCAACACCCTTTCTAGATAAGTGAAACTTCACTCCCCTCCATCTTTCAGAACAAACTATTTAGACTTCAGTTTAAGGAGGGATTACGCTTAGCTTGTGCCTAATGTGGCTTTCAGGATGAAACAGCTTCTTATGGAGCCGAGAAAGAAAACAAGCCGACAAGCAGAAGCGGCCGAGGCTGAGCCCGGCAGCACGCCGCGCTGACAGCACACGAACAGACCGCAGCCCTCCTGCTGCCTCAATGCCTTCTGGGTAGAAAAGGGCAGAACAAAAGTTGGCTGCAGGCGGCGGGGCCATCCCTCCTGCTGCTCTGTAAAGTTTTGCTTTTTCGTCGTTCTGCCCACTGGCGCTGCCCAGCGTGTGTTCAGACACGCAGACTGGAAAACACACGCGCCCGGCCAATGGCCGCAGAGCAGACGCCTCTCACGCCTCGTCTCCTTCCCCAAACACCCGCTCACCCTGCCCTCGTCTGCACTATGACCGACTGTCCGGTGCCAGGATGCCCTGACGGCGCCTCGCTTCTCAGGGTGCGTGGCACAGGGCGACGACGAAATCAGGGAAGGGAGGCCGCGTAGCAACAGGCCGTTTCATAATGGCGTACGAGCACGTTCTGTCAAACAGAACCAAGAGTTTAATAACCAAAACACAAATTATTCATATACATGCATGCTGATCTGGAGATGAAATAGGGTGAAAGGAAATAGGGTCTCTCAAAAAAGCCAAGAATTATTTGAAAAGGGAACCCCGGAGGAATTGGCAGTGACAATACTAAGGTAAAGGCCATAACCTGGTGGGCTGATAAATTATTAGCATTAGGCCAATTACTGAAGCACAGACTGCTATGTCACAACCAGACCCATGATTTTGGAGCATTTTCTTGCACTCCAAAAAGGTGGGGGGTTTTTTCTGCTTCCTGCATTTCTGCAAAAACTATAAGCATTATACAAATAAATCAGGAATGGTAGTCTAGCAGCAGCTTAATCATGCAAAAGTGTCTCCCTCAGTTTGACTTGTTACCTTCAACATAAGCCACTCTAAATCATATGTATGTAGGAAAAACTACTGTTTCCCACTGGTATGTAGGGGTTGAGTCAGGAGTAGCTCACCTCTGAATGACCTGCTGAAATGGGTCCAGGGATAGGGCATATTTAAATAAAAACATAAATCACCATGTTGAGCACCCCCGAGCCGAGCTGACATGGTACGCTCCACCTACACCTGAGCGAGGCGCAGGGAGAACAAGGCGTGGATCCAAAAAAAAATACTTTTCTCTGGATTTAAACTCTGTCTCAGTGGACAACCCTAGGTGCCCTCTGACTAGTTACACTGAATATATCTTTCCTCGGGTTGCATTTTTCCCCAGATGTTGATGGATGAGTATGACATCACACCACAGGTGGTGTTTTTCTGTTGTTTTTTTTTGAGCTGCACTACTGAGATGGGCCTTGGTTCTGGTTCGGTCCACCAGAGCCTTCTCTCCTCTCCAGCTGAGTGACATGTGGCAACCTGAGCTGATGTCACACTCTGACAGGACAAAGACACAAACAAATAAGACAGGCTCAATAAACAACAGAGAGGGGGGAAAAAAGGCAGACGAAAAAAATAAATAAAACACGGTTTGGTCACCGACCACAGTATTGAGTGTCCTGCCGAAAGCAATTCACTTCCCTCTGTCATGAATTTCAACCGTAGCATTGGGTGCTCTGGTTTTGTCACACTTACAGTTGCTGTTCATTGTAGGAGTGTGAAGACCGTATTTTCTGGGCGCATTACTGCCGTGTCCTCTAAGTGTCCAACGGTACGCGAGGAAAATGTGGGATGTGTGAATTTGTTAGTTAGGGCCATCTCCTGATCGACACAGGAAGCCCACCCTTCACACCACGAGAGAGGATGTATGAGCAGTTACAGTGCAGTGCTCACTTCCCTGTTTAAGGGAATCAAGAGCTTAGGTCAGTGCGCCAGTACTCCAGACATGAGAGCCTGTGTCACGGCTTTGTTAGACTCTTCTGTGGGAGTTATGGAAGACCGGGGGGTAGAGTGAGCGTGGGCGGCCGCGGGTGATTCTACATTACATTCACTTGACAGATGCTTTTATCCAAAGCGACGTACAATAAGTGCACACCGAAGGTCATTGAAACAACAACCAGCAAGTCAGATAAGGTACAGCTCTATCATAACGCAACAGCAATCCATAGACATGAATGTTGAGTCTCGTTCACATAGACAGCTATGGATAAGTCTTAAGGCTAAATCAGTAAGACTAGTGTAAGAAACTACAACATCACAATCGAGACACTAGAGTTACGTGTGTCAAAGAATTGATTTATTCTGTGTAATTATTTTGGGTCTATCTGTGCCACATCCTGCAACCAGCCTCAGGTGTGACGTATTCCAGATGTGTCCTGTGACGATTGAGTGAAGGCTCGACGGAGTCAGACAGATTGATAAAACAGATACAGCACATCTGTAAAACATGTGTTACTGTAGCGGTTTGGGGGGTGGGTGGGGGGGGGGGGGTGCCTCACTAATATTTAACAGTAATGAGGGTCATTTAGCTCCCAAGATGCACTGGCTTGGACTGTTCTCTGAAATGATCATGTCCAGGGAAGGTTTTTTGGTGGGATGCACCAAGTATTTAATAATCAGCCCCTGAAGAGCCATAGATATATTGTGACACAAGCACTACATCCACAATTTACACAAATATGCCAAACACATGTTTTAGGTGTTGGAAAATTATCATAGATTGGTTGAGGGCAGGAAGCATCAGGAATCATCTTGGTGTGAGTCATGTGTCCACCAAACACTTACTCTTTGTTTATTTTATTAACACTTCATGACTTCCTGAATAATTAAAAAAAAGTTCAAGCTCCCTTTTAAATAAGTACAGCTAAGCTATCCATTGTCTAGGTAAAAAGCATGGTAATTTAGTCATCGCTTCCAGAGAACACACCTACGTGCTCTCGAAAACGATGTGACTTTCAAAAGAATAGCAGTCCTTCTCTCTTCACACAATTGCAGCTCAACATAAACCGTCATCACTGTCAGCACTTGGCAGGTCAGGGTTTCTCCCCAGCCTATGTATGGGTCGGTTGCTGTGGTAACCACAATGACAGGTTTTCGCCACTTCTCGCTATAGAAAGAGGTTGCAGAAAACATCAGAAACTCGAGGGCTTCCATTTCTGAAATCCTAAAAAATCACGCACACTCAAGCACATTATGTGTGTGTGTGTGTGTGTGTGTGTGTGTGTGTGTGTGTGTGTGTGTGTGTGTGTGTGTGTGTGTGTGTGTGGTGTTATACACATACATATCTATATACACACATAAAAATCCCCACATGAATCCCCACAGCACACATATAGATAGTTTATAGGCAAGAGAATTTCCTGTTGACTTTGTGGAAAATTTGCTTGGGAATGTTGAGTTTCAAACTGTCATCAGATGAATGAAGACTTAAAACATTACCGATGCAAAAAAAGAAAAGGCCAACCACCCATAGAGTCAGTTAATTGTTTAATAATAAATAAAAATGCAAGATAAGTAGCAGACATTCTACATACCTTTGCCATATACTTTGTGTAATGTCATACATATTTCACATGTTAAATATTCGGTTTACGTACTTTCTATATAATAGTAAAACATTACATTCTACATATACTTATCTTATCCGAGTAATACAATTACTATACATTTTATTTAAATAGCTTTTTGGTAAGAGTGATGTAGCTGAAGGATGAAAGAAAATGGGGGCTTATTTTTACAGGTTGGGGGGGGGGGGGGTGGCATGCCGCAGCTACCCCTCCCCCGCCGCCCCCCACAGTCAAGGAGAACCTGCGGACAGCTGGGATTGAAATCCCGTCTACAAAGACCAAGGCCAAGGATAGGAAACGGCAGACGAGACAACCCCAAAAAGAACAAGCTATATATAATGCCAGGGCTGACACGGAGAATCAGCAAATTGTGGATGACCCAATCAGGGAAAAAAGAAAGCCTAGAGACTGCCTTTTCACATCCCCCCGAGGGGGAACCGCACCCACATCCTGACCTGAGGTACACGGGCTACTGGGTGCTGAAGAAAGACGATACCAAAGAGAAACAAAAAAAGCTCTTTCCCTGAAATCTCATCCACATGTCCACAGCAAGCTGGCAGACCGGCGGACAAACTGTCACCTGTTTTATGACCCCCCTCGTACCCCCGCCCCCACCCCCCCCCTCGTCTTACATTCCTCTCCATCTCAAGTTCCTCATAAGAAAGGCATTCACATCTTCAGACCCTTCCAAAACAACCCTCCACACAAACTCATTTCAATTCAATTTTATTTGTATGCCGCTTTTCCCAGAGAACTGCTGTCACAAAGACGCTTTTCAGCATTTGTTACCACCACTACCTACAGGCAATATACAGTATAAGACAGCCTTTAAAGGGACTTGGAAACAGTGCAAATTTGTGGTGCTTTGCAGAAATCCATCTGTAAAACAGGCACAGCTCCACGATGCCAGAAAAAGGTCAAATTGAAAATATCATCATGCTCGTCTACCCACGGTTCTCACTCAGCCTTTGCGAGCGCTACACGGGAGAGCACCGACCCGATGAGAAAAGAGCATGTCCAGAAGAGCTCGTCGACAACGCCTGTCATCAGACAAATGCTCTTAAACCTCAAAACTCTGTTCCCACACATTTTCTCCCTCCCTATCACTGTGCCAGAAACATACATTAAACAGGTACTCAAGCCCAAACCTGCGATCGATACGGTGTGTGTCACGTGACCAAAACTTTGATGACTGAGCGAAACGCTTCCAGAACCTGTGTCGGCCAATGATTGACACTTTTCCTCCTGACTGGGAATGGAGCCTCACACTCTGAGCTTCTGAGCTACAGTTTGTGGGTTGGAGGAATGCCCCTTCAATGACCTCACTAGAGAACAGTGTGGATCCTGTTGCTTGGGTAAAGGAATTGGACTCAGATTTTAAGACACATGCTGCGGACTGGAATTAAGACATGCTGGCATGACCTGCCCGGTCTTTACAAGCAGGATGAAGTAGACCACTGGGTGAGAAGCACCTTTGGATCATTAGACAGCATGAGAAAGGTGGTAAATTTCATATGATCCCTTAAGGATTTGGCAATAAAAGGCCACGAGGCACGATCTGAAGACAATGGAGATTGCAGACCTAGTGGCCCTAAATGTGTCTTCCAGATGGGAGGGCAAAGGGGGAGATCATCTGAAAGCTTCAGCAGAAAATCCCCAGGGGCCACAAGAGGCTGAAAGTTTAGAGGGACAGTTACTGTCTTAAACATAGATCTGTCCCCCACACAAGCCTGAAAAACACCAACACACACATATACATTAAGGGCCGCAGACTGGGGCGCAGGCTTTACTCACTGTCTACAGACACAAATGCACACGAATAAACTCACTGCAATTGTGGGACACACCCTGGCATGCATAGCTGTGGACAAGAAAATATTTATTCATTGACAGATATATAAATATGCGCACTCCTTTCAGTGCCATAATAGCAGTATCATATTTGTGGTTTGGCTGTTTTGGCAGAGTACCGGAAATACTGTATGGAAATACAGAAATGGATCTTGCTGCAAGCACAAGCACAAACAAACACACACACACACAACACACACACATACACACCTGGCACCATGTGCCATCCACAGTAGCCACAATTGTTAGTCTCATAACCTTACAGTACCATGAGCCTGACCAGGATAATACCATGACGTGAGATCGATAAGTCCACCTAAATTCTATGGATGTGTCCAATGGTCAATTACCTCTTCTGATAAATTGTTGTAGTTTAAAAAAAAACTTTCAGATTTTTCCCTGTTTTTCTACCAATTTAGCGGCCAATTGTACCCCCTATGTTATTCAAGTGTGGCAATTAACCGCTTGAGAATTCGCTGCTACAACCCCGTCAGCTGGTAAGTAGGAAGGAGGGGCGCCGCGTCCTCTTCAGGGTGCGACTCCTCCGACTACCTGATCATGATTCCAAACTCGCCCGGGGGCCGCTTGTGTACACAACGATACTCCCCCACCCCACACTAAACCACTGTTGAGCCAGAGAGAGCTCTCCATATCCCATGTCCAAAGAAGTTCATTTTTGAATTGTATAAAAAGCCCAACAACTATAAATCACACCAAACACACATTCAACAGAAAAAAAACTCCTAAATCCATCTCCATAAATCATTCATTGCCACGCCCCCGCCCCCCCCCCCCCCCCCCCCCCCCCCCCCCAAAAAAAAAACCCAATGCTGCTATCCTGGCTGGAACCTCTTAGTGGAGGATGCAACATGCCATCCATGTCCTGCATACAAACCCACACATGTTGAAACTGCCATAGCTCGAAAAAACCTCATTTTGGCTGTGCAAGTACCCACACCCACATCACCCATTCAGAGGAAACTGTCACGTTTCTCTGCAATTTCACCTTACAGCACTCTCTGTTATTGTCATCATCAGCACTATTGTGAGGGTCACAGAAATAAGTAATGCCTCATTTCTGCCACTCAGCCAAAAACCAATTGAAGAAAAACAAATAGATTTAGCAGGCTTGTTTTGTTACAAGCACACCGCTGTGCATAAATCTCACAGCGATGAAAATTATGTAATTTTTCAGTGGGATTTTACTTTTTGTTTTGACATACATGAGGCATTTGTTTCTTAGCAACATTTAGTATTATAACCACTTGATAAAATAGTTGGCAAATAATGCAGAAAGGCAACATTACATACACTGCCCAGCCAAAAAAAAAGTTGCACACTGTAATATTTTGTTGGACCGCCTTTAGCTTTGATTATGGCGCGCATTCGTCGTGACATTGTTTCAACAACCTTATGCAACGTCACAACAGTAATTTCCATCCAGACTTGCATTAATTTTTGGCCGAGATCTTGTATTGACGACGGGAGAGTCGAACCACTCCGTGAAGTCTTCTCCAGCACATCCCAAAGACTTTCAATGGGGTTACGGTCAGGACTCTGGTGGCCAATTCATGTGTGAAAATGATTCCTCATGCTCCCTGAACCACTCTTTCACAATTTGAGCCCGATGAATCTTGGCACTGTCGTCCTGGAATATGGGATAACCTGGTCATTCAGTAACATTCAGGTACTCAGCTGACTTCATTTTATTGCTGCATAACGTTGCTGAGCCTAGACCTGACCAATTGAAGCAACCCCAGATCATAACACTGCCTCCAGAGGCTTGTACAGTGGGCACTATGCATGACTGGTGCAACTGCGACTTTGTTTTTGGCCAGGCAGTGTATATTTCCATTATAAGAACTTTATTTTTATTTCTGAATGAGTGAACGAATGAATGGAGGAAGGAACAAATAAATGAATGAATGAATGAAGATATTATGAGCATTTTAAACACTGATACCCAGGTTGTACTGTAATGTCTCTGGAGGTCTTTGTCTCCAGGCAACGTGCTTAATTGGAGCCAACATTCCATTGATTGGGTAAGTGAGATACCTCCCCTCCGAGGACAGAGCATAAGCTCTGTCATCAACTGAGAGGTCTTCTGGGGAATTAAAAAACTTGAAAATGTCCAAAGGCCTGAATATAATTACACATCGCAAGTAACTGAGACCTCATGTTATGGAAACCAGAGAAGCCTGTAATTTTCACAGATTTCTGCAGGACTCTTGGATTAATCTATACTCAATATAAAGCCGGACTTGGTATGTCTGCATACAGGCAATTTTTTGGGTGGAATGGCTGTTTTAGAAGAACTGTTTTTGCCAAATAGAATCTAGCCATCTGTCATTATATTGTGTTCTGCATAGATTCTTTCTTTATGGGCTGAAAGCAACAACAAAAAAAATACCAAAAAATTAAAAGAGAAAGCTGACTGTAAACGCATGAGAGCAATCAGGGGGTCCATCGGGACTTGGGACTGCATGCCTTCCCAGCTGTCTCGGCTCGCGGCATCACCTTTCAAACAGTTGCTCGGAGGACATGTGGCAACATGGCAGCGGTTTCTGGAATAACAGGATTATTTAACATGGGGAATGCGGGCTGATTAAACGCCTGGCTAACGGACGGCTTCATAATCAGATGGCGCACTTTGTTCGGTGCTAATTCCGGCTCCCTGGTGAGAGGGGAGATTCCAGACAGAATTCCGCCGGCACCCGAGGAGGCGCTGGCTGCACCCCTGACCCGAGTCGCTGGACAGATTTACTCGGGGAGACGACGTTAACTGCAGACAAACCTTCCCATGATGCTCGAGGACGCAGAGGGAAGGATGTACACTTCGCAGACAGCAAAGAATAAAAGGTTAATTAACACTAATGACACAACACTGACTGGCACTGAGGGAACCCAGCTTGGGTAAAGTCACAGATCCTTACTGGAGTTTCCCCTCCAGTCTGTGAATGAGACGTACAGGCAGGGTGTGAAATTAACACTGGCCACCAACCAAATGCTGGTAAAATTCTGATTGTGACTGGTAAGATTTTCTACTCTAGCAGCCACTTTGGCAGGCAACCAACCAGACTGTGTTATATTGTAAAAGGTAATGTGGGTGGTAAAATGTTGAAAATTTTTAGAATCCATTCTGGCCAGTGGGTGAGAAGGTCAATTTCATGCCCTGCTTACAGGGTAGTGAACATGTACATAAACAGCGTCGCTCACCGAAGGGTACTGACAACTGGGTGCAGTACTTTACGAGTCGTGTGTCAATTTAGTGAAGGAGGCACGTTAAACCCAAGCACCAAGTAGACTTTTGTTATTCAACTTGTGAAAGTGAACACCTGTTCAGTTTCAGTGACAGAATAAAATGGGTTGCCCTCCACTCCACACTACACAAGTTACACTCTAGTCTACAGCATACCCAAAAGACCAAGGTCATACTAAGTCTCCTCAAGACCTGGTGAGCACCTCACCTTTGCTACGTTGCAATGTGCAGACCTCTTGTACGGGTGGTTCTATAATGGTGCAGGGAGGATCTAAATCCATCCTTTCCATGCTTGGCACTGGTGTTAACGGAAATGGTTTCAGGTAATAGCTCAGCGATGAGCTGGTGTCTAGTCTGGGGGGTGTGCTGTACGTCAGGCTACATAAACCCGCAAAATACACTGCACTCTCATCACAAAAATGCGAGCAAATTCATGGCTCTTCTCCCAACCGAACTCTGAGCCAAACTGGGACAGATGTGCACCAGCCCCCAGAAATGGACGGCAGGAACTGCCATGTTGGTTCAGCCTGTTCTGACCAGGTCCAACTCCGTACCCTGATGTTTCTCTAATGCTCTCCTGTAGCACTAGTGCCTTCATTGTGATGTTGTAGTTTGTCCTGTCTTATGACTTAGCCTGAAGACTTTGCCATGGCTTACTGTGTGAACTAGACTCAATGTTCATGTCTATGGATCGCTGCTATGTTACGATAGAACTGTACTTTATCTGACCTGTTTGTAGTTGTTTCAATGACCTTCGGTACGATGCACTTATTGTACACTTAAGTGCACAATAAGTGTCACTTTGGATAAAAGTGTCTTTTTAATGAATGTATTGTAATGGATGAATAAAATCATTCGCACAGGCAGTAAACAGACAGAAACTGCGCATTGTGGTGAGAGTCTGTTGCTTGGAGAAGGTGTCTGTCAAGGGCTCCAGCCAGAGAGGCCCAGTTTACACAGCTGCCCCCATCAGCTGTCAGCTGCCCCCGTCGTCTGTCTGGCAACCCCCTGCCCTCCGTCACCCCTCCTTTAGGAATGGCATGACACTACACACTCCGTCAAAGTCACGGCTGGAGGAAATGGCCATAAAAAGGCATTCTCTTCTAATAATCAGCTGTGGACACTAAATAAACGGTGGCAGCTTGATATGCGATACTCGTACACCGTACCGAGCGAGGCGTACGCACGTAAAATACTGCTGCGTGTTCCTTCACGCGGGCAACTTCCTGCTCACCCAAGATACCGTGTAAAATGGGGTTTTACTAGCCTAAACGTGAAACAATATATTGAAAGCAGTGAATCGTTCCCTTTAAAATTACTCTTGTTTTACGGGTGTCTACGTTCCTTCACTTGAGGAATGTGAATGCAGCAGTCTATGATGACCTCATCAGCCAAATCTAGAGAAGAATTACAGCGTGGTGTGTTAATGATGAGGAGTGTCTCACTGCTGCATATAAAACCTACGGCCTGTGAGGAGAGAGGGACGCTAAGCATCTGGGAAATAATTCAACAGTAAATGCAGCTGTCGGAGGGAGGAATTGATGGGAGCCAGACTCTACTGACCACATAATGGCCGCAGGTGTTCCCAGACTAGGAGAGGCAGCATTGGATACAACATCGCACCAACATGGAGCAGGACACCTGTTCATTTGCCCTCTAAGAGAGATCTAGCAACAGCAGCCATGCAGGAATAGAATAAGAATCCAAACAACTGAAACTTACAATTTTTGGGTTGACCCACGAAAGCCTAACTTTCATGTCAGAGCAATAATCTGCGTACATTCATCCAGTGGATCCACTTGCCGCAGAACAGCCCTGTGTAACCAGGGGCAACCAGCCCCAAAGAACCAGAAGAAGAATGGATAAATTTACAACAATTGACAACAATAGTGTAGCACTGAGAGAATTTCACCTCAGGAATAGGATACTTTATTACCCTAGTACAGATAGTTTAACTTCAGATGGTGACACCTGACAGATTTTTTTTCAGTCTATAAATATTGCACATACCTCCTTAAAGTGACAAGCATGTAGATTAAACTAACGGCACTAGCGTCATAATAAGGGCTATCATCATCATCCCCATTATCATCATAGATATGAACAACCCAAACTGGTGACATACAAGGCAGGAATCACATGACCAAATCATAAGAATTCACTCATCAGCCACGACAAATACAATAAACCAACCGCACAGCAGATAATGATTAAGAAACTGTGCTGCTGACACAGAGGTTGCAGGTTTGATTCCTAGGTGGGGCACTGCTGTTTTACCCCTGAGCAATTGCTTCAGTAAATCCAGCACTGTAAGGACTGTAAGCACAAAAAACATGTAAGGTGGTCTGGGTTAGAGCACCCGCTAAATGCCTGTATGTAAATCATTGTCAGTTTGCATATTGTGTTTGTAGGTACAGACTAGTTTGTGATTCTTCACTCTGTTTAGTGCAAGCACAAACACAAGACAGACATGGCCACCCCAACAGTTCTTAAGCTGTGCTTACATAGAGTACAGGTGCGTGCAATAAACTAAGGCATTCTAGTTTAGGGGGGAATCTATTAAACCAAACATGTGTGATATAATCAGTGTAGGTAATGTAACGATGGCATGCTGCAAAAGCATAAAGACCACCATGTTGCAGACAGCGTATGGAGCGGGGTAGGGGGGGGCAGAGATTTCATACCCAAGGGTCTGATTATAGCATACATGTCCATTATTTGAGTTCAGGACCTTTGATGTTGCATTATAAGTTACAAAGCTATTGTCAAAGCCAAATTCTTGTCACAAAACAAGGCTAAAATAACAGGCCAAGATCAATGGGGTCATAAATCATACCAGAATCCTTTACGGTTGTGAAGGTTTTGATATAATTTTACACCTGGTTTGACCAACGAACCCTGCAAGGAGAAAAGATTAAGCATGCATGAGTGTTATCAAGCTTGATGTTATCACTATGGATTTTTTGTTCTAATCATGGATTTTGGACTGCAAATACAAACAGATGAGTGACCCGAATAAACCCTTTTCTGAAAAGGCTTCAAGGCTTTTGGTAAGAAAAGTGAGAAAAGCATTTGAATTCCAACAGGAATTTCAAATAAAAGATGAAATTGTGACAGATTTACAACTATTTCAGTAATCCTGAAAAATAAGAGCACTGTACGTTGTTCAAACATCAGACGTGGGCATGTTCATCTGACATGTTACACCACACCAGAAAAATGCATGTTTCTACTCGACTTTCCATAACTGCAGCAACTAAGAAGGTCATCCAATAAAATAATGAGGGCAAAACATATTTCCACAGTCTATGCGATCAATCTTACTAAAAAGGCAGTTAAAGCTCAAGCCAAATGTGCTTTGGAGATATGGCATGTGCAAGCCTAGGGGGTGAGTGATAGAGTTCAGGACAAGCACCCCGCCATGTTTTTGGGAAGGTAAGGTGCACACCAGGGAGGTCCTGGCACGGCCCAGGTTTTGGTTCCTTCAGTACTGGACATTAACTGCTTTCGACACGAGCAAAAAGGCATCAGGTCTAGCGTAGAGATAGCAATCAGAACTGTGGCACAGGAAAGAGGGGCGGGGGGATGGGGTAGGGGGGGAGGCAGTGGCAGGCAAACGAGAAACAGGCCCTGAATCTCCCACAGTCCTGATTACTCACAATCAGAGCAGAGTAAGAAGCCGCTGCGCTTAACACAACACTCCCACACGCGCAGAACTCAACACCAAAGAGCCGCGTCAAATTTCCAATCGGCAACTCAAACCACAACGCAAACAATTTCCCTCAAGAGTAAATGCGTGCTCAGCAGATATCCCGCTAATGATCTGCGTACAACAACAAATACGTATATATAGAGCAGGCTTCAGTCCTGCTTTAACAAGACTCAAAATGCTAATTACTTCACGCACAAATGTGTTCAATGCACACTGTCAGCAAAATAAAAACAAATACCTGCTAAGTTTGCATGTGTGTTTTATTTAGGGGGGAGTTTTGCTCACAGTGGAAAAACTATGTGGAATCAGCACAACTTGTCTTTGAACATGTTCTAGCCATGGTCAGCAGGGAGACTAGTGAGAACTGTCATATGACATGAGCAGTGACAACAGAGAATGCAGAGTAAAGCGCTTTTCAGACGATATTTCACAACACAGTTTCAGTTCAATAGCATTCTGTCAGCGGCTTGTTGCCAAGACATCGACGAATATAAACAAAGTGAGCTGTGAATGTTGTTTTGCGATGATGTTGCCCTTAATTGGTAAATAGTAGATCTGCAGTTAATGATGTGTTCGAGTGCTGTCTCTGGCCCAGCGCTTGCTGTCTCTCCAAGGGACATCCTGAAGCACTGCTACTTGGATGGGGAAAGACAGAAGGAGAAGGAGGAGGAGGAGGAGGAAGAAGAGGGCACTTGTACTCCGCCATGCCTGTGCCTTGTGCCATGGCTCACTCGGACAAGGCCCAGATAAATTTCATGGAGGGGAGAAGCCCCGTCCAATGGGGAGTACTACAGTCACTGCTGGCTAGGACAACCAGCCCTTGGGCTCTTGCCCCTCTGTGACTCATAATGCCCTGCAGCAGTGACTCCTAAAATAAAATTCTGATCTATCGCAGGGTCAACTGTAGAACCCTGTGGGACAGCACACAACTGGCCACGGTGTCACCAGGGGAGGGAGGGTTTCGGTTGGAAGCGTTTCCCCTGTTTCACCATGTAAGAGACAGAGTGACTCCTTTGGTTGACCTGAGGCCTGCCGGCCTGCAGCAGCTACACATAAGGTGCAATGCCTGCTCAGTCCAGCAGGTGGAGTGCAGAAAGAAGAGCGGGGGGAAAAAGCAGTGGCTGGCGTTGTGCGATTAAGATGACACGCGTGCTAGTCCGTGCTCTCCCAAACTGAGGGAGACAGAGGATGTTGCAGTGATAGGACATAGCAAATGGGTTCCACTTCCAAATTGTGAGAAAATAAAAGATCCTACTTTTCCATGTGCACAGTACATGTTCATTACTGGCTGGCTGCTTCATGCTGAGAAAATATGGAGTCATATGTAAAAGTGACCTGGGCCACTGGCCAAAGTTACTTTGATCAAGATTGTAAATACTTTCTCAATGAAGTTTTTCATTAAGAAATGAAAATATTTTTTTGGCAGTGTGCTTGTCTTCAGCACACCTTTGTTTGTTTAGTTTTTTTTAGGAGTTATGACAGTTGGAACGAGGACACTGCCCGCTAAGTCCACTGGAAAGGCTTCTGTATGAGGGGAAATTCTGTTGCAGAGCCATTCGCTGCCCCTATTACTCGAGAAAGAGCAGTGAAGATTAAGACACAGGCAAGTGCTCCTTAACCATCCCCAAATGGCTTTTACTATCCTATATTTTAAACTATCCTATATTTTAAAAAATACAGTAAGGAGCACTTAATGGCCTTGACTGTTAATACTTCATGAGTCCCCTCAGGTTCTCGCATGAAATATTCAGCAGTGCGGTAGCATCCCTGGACCACGGCCAAATGCAGCCTTTTAAATCCATTACCCACGTTACACCACTGACTTTATTACATTATAATGGGTCTATCTTCACAGCCGCTTTAAACAGGCCATTTCGTGGCCCCGTCTTCATTAAATACCTTTTCCTCGAGATCGACTACCTTACGCAAGAGCCGATAGCGTCGCGTATCAAGTTAAGTAATGCTTTGTCCAATGGGGATAGGGGAGGTTTTTTTGTTTTTTTCCAACGTGTACATAATTTATGGAAACGTCAATATAACAGCAGCGCCGCTCCGCGCCTGAGTGGCAGATGTAATTAAGGTTTCAGATGGCCAGACAGCGAGCGGCAGGGGGATTCTGTCAGCCGCTATAAAAAGGGCTCTGGCGGTTGGAGTGCACAGACGGCTCCTCGCGTTCATCTTAATGAGCGGTGAAGCACGGCTAGCTGTCTGAGCGCGGGAGCAGGGGTGAGCCCAGGCTGTGAGATAGCACGATACATGGGGTGCGTGCGCACGACCCCGGCCTCGCCCGACGCAACTGGGGAGGAACAGACGACCTGACGAGAATGGAAAGTGGGTAAGGGGGGGGGGGGATAGCGCGAGGCGGAGCAGAGCTGCCCTGTCTCATCTGGAAGCTGTTAGGTGTCTGGGGCTGGGGGAGATGAGGCAGCCCTTAATCACATCACTCTCCTACTCCCACTGCAGCAGACACGCAGCGCAGCACACCTCAGAGAAGTGAGGGCTGGCAGGACACTGCACCATCCTACACAATCACTCACACACACTCACAAACACAGATATGCACATACACACACACACACAGATATGCACACACACACACAAACACAGATATGCACATACACTCACACACACACAGATATGCACACACACACTCACAGATATGCACACACACACACACACACAAACACAGATATGCACATACACACTCACACACACACACAGATATGCACACACACACTCACAGATATGCACACACACACACACAAACACAGATATGCACATACACACTCACACACACACACAGATATGCACACACATACACTCACAGATATGCACACACTCACGCACACATATACACAGACACACAGATATGCACACACATTCAAGCACACACTCGCACATATGCACACCTGTATGCACACCTGTATGTACACACTGTACTCCAGCCTTGAGTACATACACACACAATTTAAAATTATACTGACTGCATATGTCCCAGTGTAGGACTTGTGTCCCTTGTAAAGTAAAACTTGTACAAACCCTAATTCCAAAAAAGTTGGGACAGTACATAAAATCAAAATAAAAAAAGAATTAAATGATTTGCAAATCCCTTTTGACCTGTATTCAATTGAAAACAGTACAAAGACAACATATTTAATGTTTTAACTAATCAACTTTATTGTTTTTTGTAAATTTGTTTCATTCTAAATTTGATGCCTGCAACACGTCCCAAAAAAGTTGGGATAGGGGCATGTTTAACATTGTGTTACACCACCTTTCCTTTTAACAACACTCAGTAATCTTTTGGAAACTGAGGACACTAATTGTTGTCGTTTTGAAAGCGGAGTTTTTTCCCATTCTTGCTTGATATAAGACTTTAGCTGCTCAACAGTCCGGGATCTCATATTTTGTGCTTCATAATGCGCCACATGTTTTCAATGGGAGACAGCAGGCAGGCCAGTCTAGCACTCGCACTCTCTGACTACGAAGCCACGCTGTTGTAACATGTGCAGAATGTGGCTTGGCATTGTCTTGCTGAAATAAGCAGAGACGTCCCTGAAAAAGACGTTGTCTAGATGGCAGCATATGTTGCTCCAAAATGCATATGTACCCTTCAGCGTTAATGGTGCCTTCACAAATGTGCAAGTTACCCATGCCATGGGCACTAACACACCGCCATACCATGACAGATGCTGGCTTTTGAACCTTGCATTGGTAACAATCGGGATGGTCCTTTTCCTCTTTGGCCCGGAGAACACGATGTCCATTATTTCCAAAAACAATTCGAAAAAAAGGACTCGTCAGACCACAGCACGCGTTTCCACTTTGCGTCAGTCCATCTCAGATAAGCTTGAGCCCAGAGAAGTCGGCGGCCTTTCTGGATGTTCTTGATACAGGTATATGGCTTACGCTTTGCGTAGTAGAGTTTTAACTTGCATTTGTAGATGCAGTGATGAACTCTGTTTACTGACAACGGTTTTCCAAAGTATTCCTGAGCCCATGTGGTTATATTCATTACAGAAGCATGTCGGTGTAATGGGGCGTGACGTGTGAGGTAGGAGGAGCCAAACGCAGCAAGGGGATTCTTTAAGCCCTAAGGCCACTAAGGCGGGAAACCCCGCAGATAAGGGAGGAGACAAGACAACAAACACGCCTACAGACGCTACCAACCGGCTAACTGTCCCACGCCAAATAAGTAGAAGCACAAGGACAGGTCTCTGAATAGCCAGAAATAATACGCGCCCTGTCTCGGTAACGAGACACATAAGAAAGGGCGAGTAGCGTAAAGGCACAAATAAAACACAACAATAAGTACAAATAAAACACACAACAAACAAACCCTGAAAACTAATGCGAATTAGTAAACGAGGAGGCGAAAAGGAACGGAGATATAACGTTCCAAGGCTACTTTCAAAGACTCGTTTGTCAAATGCAAAACATATCCACATATCCTCCCTATAGGAAGACGTACCGAAAGACGAAACCGGACCATAGTTCCGAACAAAATCATCAAACTCCATATACGGAGACAGGTACCAAAAGGAACGAACAGGACAGGCTGCACCGGACAGTTACCGGCTAAAAAGACCAAAACGAGTTAGTATAGAATAAACGCCCTGCCTCTCCATGATGAGAAATATAACGAGGCGAACAGGAACAGGGATTTAACGTTCCATGGCTAGTTTAATAGGCTTGCAGTCAAATGCAGAAAACAAAGGGGTAAACACCCGATCTCCCAGGAGAGAGAAACATTTTACAGGTGAGCCGACGGAGCACCGCCGTCCCATAACTTTACTATCCAAAATGACTAACGCAAGCTTAATTGAAAACACACGCCCTAGCCTCTCAGTAAAAGAATATGTAACGAGGCGAAGGAACAGAGAACTAACGTTCCGAGGCTATTTTCGGAAACACGCAGTCACACACAAACATGTCCACAACATCGCCCAAGCTCCATACGAGGAGAAACATACCCGGAGAACGAACAGAACAATAGTCCCAAACAAAATCGTCCCGCAGGTAAAAAAGGCGAACAGGACAGCTGCAACAACAGACCAACGCAAACTTAATCGAAAATAGCAAGCACTGCCTCTCAATATAATACAAAACCCTGACTCACAACAAAGGGGAACGCAGTCCACGAGAAGGAGACAAAACCGGGAATAAACGTACCAAAGCTACTCACTGGCTCACCGTAACACGGAAATGAGTAGAAGCAAACGCCAGGACTCTCAGTTGGAACCAATAACAGGCGAAATGGAACAAAGAACAGCTACTCTATACTTCTACAAGCTAAGCAACCTAGTAGAAGCGAAACGCCCGATCTCCCCATGAGACGACATGCACCGAAGGGCGAACAGAACTACAGTTCCGAACAGAATCGCCCAAATCTCCATGCACGGAGAAAAAGCACAAAAAAGGCGAAATAGAGCAGAGATCCGCGGTCCCATACTTCTAAGAGATAAGTAACTACCAAGCCAGCAAGAAATAAGCCCTGCCTCAATAAGGAGATGTTAAAATAGGCGAGTCGCCCAAATGGTACGAATAACTCACAGCCAACAAAAACACCACAGTACAAAATAATGAACAAACAATCAATATAGAAGCCCCGATAGAAGGAAACTGAAGGCTTAAATAGCTCTGTGACCACGCACAGGTGTAAACGCTAACAAAAGCTACGCAAACTCAGCAGGGCGGAGCAAGCATCTACCAAAAGGGCAGCGCCCTCGCGTGGCCACTGAGGAAAACGACCACATAGGGAAACGGGGTTAAAAACCATGACAGTCGGGTTGTAATGCAGTGCTGTCTGAGGGATCGAAGGTCACGGGCATTCAATATTGGTTTTCAGCCTTGCCCTTTAGGAATGGACATTTCTCCAGATTCTCAGAATATTATGGACTGTAGATGGTGAAATCCCTAAATTCCATGCAATTGTGCGTCGAGAAACTTGTTCTTAAACTGTTGGACTATTCGCTCACAGTTTTTCGCAAAGTGGCTAACCTCGACCTCGACTGCTCGTAAACGCCCATGCCTTCGTGGATCCTCCTTTTATACTCAGTCATGATAGCATCACCTGCTACCTATGCACCTGTTTACCTGGGGAATGTTCCAATCAGGTATTTTTTGAACATTCCACAACCTTCCCACTCTTATGTTGCCCCTGTCCCAACCTTTTTGGAACGTGTTGCAGGCATCAAATCAAATGGAATTTTGCGTATATTTACAAAAATCAATAAATTTGATAAGGTAAAACATTAAATATTGTTTCTTTGTACTGTTTTCAATTAAATATATGTAAAAGAGAATATACAAATCACTGCATTCTGCATATATTAGCATTTTACATACTATCCCAACTTTTTTGGAATTGGGGTTTGTAGTTCTTTTTTTATTATTATTATTTTGCCGCCAAATCCAGGGCTGTATATATCCAATTGCCACCCCAATCTGGAATGTCCAACTGTCTGCAATCGCAGCCACGTTCCATGTACGAACGAACCTGCCAATTTGGGAGAGCTGGGACCATTCTCTTCTGAAACACGTGGTGGCCAACAGCTGCTTCTTTTCGCATCGCAAATCACAGCTAAGCTCACACAGAGCAGTGTTAGAGGAAGACCTTTTTCATATGCTGCTTTGACATGCAGTCTTAGGTGCCGCTCAGCCAGTATTAAGAGCGATTAAACGTGGATCCCTGTCCAACTGAACCCTCCCATACCCAGGGCGGTAATGGTGAGTCACCCTGTGGAGCTACCGGCCACAGCCAGCACTGGCACGGTCCGGATTTGATCAGAGACAGTGAGGCTCATCTATGCACCACAGTGTGGTGCCATAACCAAATGAGCTATGTAGCAGCCTATAAAACTTGTACTTCCAAAGTTTAGGTCAAAAACTATTTAATAGTGGCACCGCGGTGGTGCAGCGGGCTAAGGTTGCGCCCCGAGGATCAGGGGTTCGATCCCCGGTCCTGCCAGAGCCGAGCATGGCCGGTGCCCTGTGGGAGCAGCAACTGGCAGCTGCTCCCAGGTTGGGGGAGGGCCTCGGAGAGAATCGCTGTGCACAGAACAGCCCAGGGCGAGTTGGAATCATGGTCAGGAGCATGAGGAGTGCGGCCCTGAAGAGGACGTGGCGCCCTCCTTCCTACTACCGGCTGACGGGGTTGTGTTGCGGCGATTCTCTAGCGGTTGCTACGCGGGGGGAATTGAAATAGAATAGGGGTTCAATTGGCTACCAAATTGGGAGAAAAATTTGAAAAAATCAGAAACAAAATTTATTAAAACTTTTTTAAAAACTATTTAATAACAAATCAAACATACGTAATATCCAAGTAATGGACAAGCAGGTAATTACCAAGAAATGTTACAATGTCTCTCTCATGTGTCTTTATACTTTGCAGGATTATCCATACTGGTCCACCCTGTAGCAATCATCACTCTCCTATGAGAAGACCAGTTATTATAGCCATGCTAATGCTAACGCACAGTACCAAAATCACTCCGCATCACAGGAACACGATCACTGTCGTGCTAATGCTAACGCACAGTACCCTAATCACTCCGCATCACAGGAACAAGATCACTGTCGTGCTAATGCTAATGCCCAGTACCCTAATCACTCTGCATCAAAGGAACACGATCACTGTCGTGCTAATGCTAACGCACAGTACCAAAATCACTCCACATCACATGAACACGATCACTGTCGTGCTAATGCTAACGCACAGTACCAAAATCACTCCACATCACATGAACACGATCACTGTCGTGCTAATGCTAACGCACAGTACCAAAATCACTCCACATCACATGAACACTATCACTGTCGTGCTAATGTTAATGCACAGTACCCTAATCACTCTGCATCACAGGAACAAGATCACTGTCGTGCTAATGTTAACGCACAGTACCCTAATCACTCCGCATCAAAGGAACAAGATCACTGTCGTGCTAATTCTAATGCCCAGTACCCTAATCACTCCGCATCACAGGAACAAGATCACTGTCATGATAATGCTCAGACCAAATGGCTATCTGTATGTCCTGCAGAGATGTAAAGGAGAGTTTGTGAGACACCCTCTTCCATCGTTTGCAAGCCAAATGGCCCAACAAGGACAGTAAATGATATTGCCAATACTGCTTGCACCAGAGACTGTTGTGCGTTTCAAACTGCAGCCACTACACAACAAGAAATTAGCCCCCCAAGCAAAAGACCAAGGGTCCCCAGTCAAGGGAATTCATCATACGCCTAATTAATCAATGAAACACCAGGTGTTGATGCCACCTTCTGTTGTGGATGTTCACATGTTCATTAACATCTCTCAACTGCACTGCATGCAGACCATACAATCAAAACTCCCAGAGAGTTGTAAATGCTATATCCTCCTCCCAAGACCTGGCAATTAATTTTTATCCCCTGTAGGGGACATGAGTCTCTGGTCTTAAAGGAGTGTTTCCCGTCTTTGAAAACGAGAGTTTATGGTGTTTTTTGAAGGATTTTCTATATGCCCATCCAGATCCATTGTGTAAGTTATCTGTGACATGAGCAAAAAGCAATATATCTGAAGACTGCAGAGTTTGTCAAAATGTTGATATGGACCGTTGTATATGATCGTAAATGCTAAATTAACATGCTAAATACCGAACTTCTCCTTTAATCTCTAGAACCATAGAACTACTATGTTGAAACTTGTTGTAAATAATATAAAAATAAATAATAACAAAAAACATATATTTTCACTGAAACATGTTTGTGTCATCCAAGAAACTTATTATGTCAAAAGTACTTAAATACTTAATTTTTCTTTTCTGCCAGGCGTCAGGAGGATACCGGTATATCATGAAATATTTAAACAAATACTGAACAACATGTTTCTTTAAAAAGGTCTCACAGTTCAGTGCAGCCCTTCCACAGAGGACTTGCGTGCCCCAGTCTGGGAATGGCTGTCCTGGGATAACGGGAGTGAGATTCCAGCGGCAGCCCTCGGCCCCGGCCCCAGCCCCACTCCGCAGGCTTCAGGGAGGCTGAGACGGGGGGGCAGCCCCTTTCCCACAGCACTCCTGAGGCTGGGGTAGGAGCAGGGCCAGGCCAAGGGAACAGCCGGGGGTCCCATGGGTCCCCCAGCCGAGGACTGAGAACGAACGTGGGGACTCATTGCCCTACATCTAGGGCTAGACTCTAATCTCTCTCTATCTCTCTCTCTCTCTCTCTCTCTCTCTCTCTCAGCACTCTCTCTCTCTCTATCTCTCTCGCTCTCTCTCTCTCAGCACTCATACTCTCTTTATCTCTCTCTCACTCTCACACTCTCTCTCTCTCAGCACTCAGACTCTCTCTATCTCTATCTCACTCTCTCTCTCACTCACTCACTCACTCTCTCTCTATCTCTCTCTCTCTCTCTCTCTCAGCACTCATAGACTCTCTTTATCTCTCACTCTCACACTCTCTCTCTCAGCACTCAGACTCTCTATCTCTCTCTCTCTCTCTCTCAGCACTCATAGACTCTCGATTACTCTCTCTCTCAGCACACTCTCTCTCTATCTTCCTCCTCTCTTGGCACTAGGCTCATGTGGACAGGAGGGGAGTGGGCTGCCAGCCCGTTTGGCAGGTCCCTCCCACAGTGATGAGGACCAGACCAACCCTAATGCACCACATGGATGCAATTTTCCATGCTCTTTAACCGTTTTGGAAATATTTGCGAATGCATTTACCAAAGGTTAAGCAAACAACGAATTGCATGCACATTTGTTTCTTTCATGCACAATTAAAACATTTTTGGTTTTTATGTGTTTGTTTTTCCTTTGTCTGTAATGGACCCTCTTGATCAATTATTTAACCCCTTAATTAACTGGATGGCGTATTTAGCCATCCGGCAATGGTGAAGACTTCTGAAGCATAATGTTTTAAAATATACTCTCACAGGAGCAAAGGTAGGGTAACTTGGACACCATCAGGACTCTTAACCAAAGGCAATATCTGGCAAGTATTCTCCATAAAATCTTCTCTGTTAAAAGTTTTTAATCTGTGACGTTGGTTGAAGACAGACATGCTTGTGATATTTTGCAGCAAGTGCTGAAATCCAGACAGTTCCCCGTAAATATTTTACGTCATACCTTTACTTTTCTGTCTGTTAAGTAATTGACCGGTACTACCAAGCATCATCAGTTCAGCACTGCATCATTTATATGCCTACAGAAATCTAATTGGTATCAGTTACAGCCCTGGGTTTTCTCAACAGTTTATAAGCAATGTGAGACAAAGCACACACACATTGACTATATGAGACAATAGAAGATATGTGTTATGAATAGCTAAATACATAAGAAATCCTACTCTGTCTGAATGTTAATTCTAGCAAAGGAATTAACACAAAAATCAAATACAGCTTCTTTGAGGGAAAGGTTTATCCTAATTAGATAGCTACCTGGATAGTTAAAGTTAACTATAGCTTTAAAACAATGGTACACTTTAAAACATCAATGCTAAACTACGGATAGCAGCCAAGATATAGAAATATAGATAGTAGCTAGATATCTAGGCAGGCAACTAGCTAGGTACAGAGCTAGCATGCTATACACTTTGTTATTAAACTGCAGTAGCATGTGACAGTGACATAGTCCTAAGTGGATAATTGTGGGTGAAGAATCATTATTTTGTTCTAAATGGATTTTAAAAGTAGATATTGGCATTATTTTTTTGTTCTGCCATTTCAATAAATTCAGTTAAATTCCTCCAGTACAGGTAAGTGAAGAAAACGGCAAACGCAGCTTGATAAAGGTTATACCGTCACACTTGGTTTTCCATTTTTAGTAAGACTGACCGTCTGTAGCTATTCTTTAACTTATAATTAAACTCTTAAAGTAATTGTCAGGGAGCCAGAAATCCATTAATACAGTGATAGAAAAACAAGCAGAAAGGAATCCCAGTAAGAATGGTGAGACCACATACAGAGCTCACTTCAACAAAGATGTATCCCATCAATAGTTTAATGTATTGCTAATATTTTTCTGATGAGGGTAATTTGTGAACATGGTGTTTTCACTACATCTGGGGAAAATGCATGTATGTATATTTGAAATACTGTCTGTTTACTGTTATATACTGTTTGCATTCTGCAAAGCTGAAAAACATAAAATGAAAACAAGGTGGTTATGTTACATTGCACCAGACTTCAACATTTTTACCAGCCGTCTAGAGGCAATTGCAAGTTTCTACACAGCCATCAATTTAAGGAAGAACATATGAAGTTCAGCTATTTCCACGGAGGGTTGAAAAGATATAATATAATATACAAAGAAAAAAAGCATTTTCATTGTTTTCAGGCTGGGCTAATCTTTTGCACTAACTCTGACAATAATGTCCTTTTTCTCTAAGAAGTATAGCAGCAGTCTGTCGAGCTGTACAGCATTAACTGCACTGTACCAGATGAGATGAGCGTTTACAGTGAGCAGACCTGTGTGTCTCTGTGTGTGTGTGTGTGTGTGTGTGTGTGTGTGTGTGTGTGTGTGTGTGTGTGTGTGTGTGTGTGTGTGTGTGTGTGTGTGTGTGTGTGTGTGTGTGTAAAACTTCGGTAACTGCAAATGGTTCATTGTGTTCATTATGTGCGGTTGGTCTTGGTCATCTTGTCATCTACCCCTCCCACATAATTACCAAAGCAAAGACTACTGCTCCTTCTTTGTTTAAACTTCAACGTCAATTTCCTTGTATAGAACAGCATAGAGCGGTTTATGAGCAAGTTAATGGATCTACGCAGTTCTCATGAAAAAATTAAATAAAATTTGGTTTGTTGTGTTGCTGAACATTGGACCAGGTCTCTCATACAAAAGAGTGGGACAACCTGGTTAAATAAACGTTAAACAAAACCGGTGAATGGTCCATATTCAGTAACTTGGCTTTACCATCACAACTTATTTTACAAAGAAAATAAGGGGGAGCACAATTTGGCACATTGGTGATTTTCCAGTGTCGTCCTGCATGCAACACTACTGCTGTTTCCTTTGTGCTCAGATTGAGATTAATATATAGCAGATATTGTTACAGTTATATACTTGGTGAATCGTTGCATGCCAAGCTATCTAAATTGCTTTCTCAAGGAAGAGAGCTGGCTGTAAGATACCCTGCCAATTCTTGTAGGGACCTATTCAGCTATTGTTAATCTAAGGTTGCAAATGGATATCAAATTTATTTACCTTTGCCTGAAGGCAAGTTTGATAACATTGCTGATATCACTAATAAATATTTGTAAGTAAAATTCCAACCAAAACCGGTCCAGTCACTCTTCCTGAACACGGACTACTGCAGATTTTTTTTAACTGAGCACCAGAATCAAAGGGATGAATGAATTCCTCTTCTCTGTGTCAATTTGCTGAATTTCACGCACATTTTTGGTCCTCTTTGTTATAGCACTAGAAAAATCGTGATTCACATTTTACACCTAGAGAGCAGCTGTACCTGACTCTAGCCAGTCAGGTTGTTAAACTCAAAGGTTGGTCATTTGCGGAAAGGCTGGCACAGTTTTTGTGAAAAGTTTAATGTGAAGTCAACCCTGGCTTCCTGTCTCCAGTAGGAAAGCCTTCCATCAGTCCAGCCATACAGAACCGTCTATAGAAACGTTTTTATTGGCTGAAAGGCACGGTGACCACCCATCATGTCCATTCATTTCATTCACATCAGAGTATTCGCTTAAAATAGGTGAACGTCTGATTGAAGCCTACCGTGAAGCTAGCTCTTAATGCTCTTTCCAAATGGCAAATCATAGACAAAGGTTGTACTTCGGCCCAATACTCCAGAAATATTTAACTCGCATTACTAGCATTTTGGGAGATTCATGGGTGTAAATTAAAGAGGATAATTGACTAGCTAGACCTGAGTGAGGGGAATTGTTTGTACTACAAACAAAAGGCATACATTTATGAGACTGACACACATGTTCCAGAGCAGTGTTGGCTAATCATGGCATGGGGGGGGGGGGGGGGGGGTAGTCCTCTTTGTGTGCGCCAGGGTGCTTGTGATAGAATGAACCAAACACTTAAGTGAAATATAACCTGACCTCTTTAATGAAAATGGGAAAATACAATAGGAAAATTACATTCATGCTAATATGGGTGCAAGCATAATGACTGGTCCAAGATGTCACTAGTATAAATATTTCCTGAAAGTGCATTTACGGTCTTGAAAGCATATAAGGGACAAATTCCATTTAATGCCACTGAACAGACGCACTGGCTATAAATCCCGCAGAAGTCTAATAAAGTCACTTATTGGTCTCGAAACAGGGATAAAAGTATGGAGAGGCTTAGATGAAAGTGGAAAACTCCATGGGAAATGTCAGCACTCTACAAATGTTCCAATGCGAACGGGAACAGGGTCGCCAACCTGCTTCTGAGAGCGCGGGGCTGAGAATCGCTGCCGAAATCTGGACCCGTCCACTGAAACCCATGCTGAACCTTGAGGGAGGGGCCACCTCAGGGAAATGTGGCCCCACATCCCTCGGGGGGGGTACGCCGGTACAAATATTTAAACAAATGTAGAGATAAGCGTCTGTGGCCTGCTGACTATCGAAAACCAAGCTCTACATTCAGGCAACCCCCCCACCACCTTCCCGCACACACGAACACACATGCACAAAGTGCGATTGGGCTAACAGGGTGTGGTTGAGACAAAACACTAGTGAAGAAAACAAGATAATAGTTAAAGTGAAATATGAAAATAACACAAACATGACATCACCGGAACAGCCTGCAACACTTCAGTGGGCGCTGATCCTGGAAAAGTCAGGCCCAGGATTCTGCTCGCTGTGTAAATGATAATCTCCTTCCAGGGTTAATTGAGCAACTCCAACCAATGGCTGTAGAGGGTTTCTCGAGAAAAATGTATTCAAGATCAGACCGGCTGTCAGAGATTGGGCCAAGCTGCTCTGCCGACCCCCAAAAAACCTCCAGCTAAGTAACTCCCAACATCTGCTGTCACTCAAATCATGACACGGCCAATTTCACTTGCAGAACAGACAAGGTCATGTGGGAGATCACCTAAAAGTGTCCGCACCGCTCCCCAAGAAAGACGAATGAGCGCTGGGAGGTTATTTATGGACATGTTTATAAACAAGAGAATGAAAATTCAATCCAAAGACAAAAATTGGGGAACACTGAAATCGCTGCATGTTTACGCGACTCCACAGACCTCCTTTAAAAAGGCTTACAGGGCCAAAGAGATAAATGCCTTCAGCCTGTGATGACTTTATACTCTTGCTTTATCTCCTCAGTGGCCCTTGCATATCTAAACTTACATAAAGATTCCATATTATAGTTACAATTAAAAAATGGCAGGGAATTCTGGGTGAACAAATAATGTGCAGGAGGCCACTTAACATTGGCAGTAGTTCAGTTGATCCCCTCCCCTTTACTGTAAAATGTAAAATGAGATCATAAGAGGTGCTATGTACATTCAATATTATTACTAAACTTGCCCCCTATAATGTTATAGGTATAGCTGTGTAAATGTAGGTTATCTGTCAAGTGGTACTTTTTTTTTTACAATACAAATTGTTGTTTGTTAGGTTAACATTGTACTTATTGATTATAAACGGGCCTTCTGTGCCTTCTTGGTGATACCATGTATTCCTGAGACTAAATGACGTTCTCCCACTTCTGACTGTCACTATGAATAAGAGCTTATGCTAAGTGATTGATTGTAATGTATTTACTACACAGTTAAAAGTGTAGTAAGTAGTAAGTGGTAAGTACACTGGCAGCAGCCTATTGCTACTTTGAGCCACTCATGCAAAGCCTGCAGCAGCTGCATATCCAATGTCTTATAACTTATAACTGTTCAAGGCACAAGTGACCTGGGAGCTTCGGCTGTGTAACAAAAGTTTCTTATCTGACAGCAGTGCAGTCTGCCCACCCACTAAAAGAAGCAGAGATGGAGTTTATATTTGTTCATTTCTACATTCAGCTGTATTCATCTATAACCTATTCTTTCGTTGACAATTCCCTCCCACTGACACCACCATCCCAGAAGGATTGAACAGCCAACCAACCTTAGCGGCTGCCCAATTAGCCGCTAAGGTGCTCCGGCTTTCTTCAAAAGGAAAAAAAGAATTGAGTCGATCAAAGGAGGGGAAAAATAATTGTGAGGACAAAACAGCAACCTTTTTCTGCTACTTTAAGCTAAGCTACGGCCACTCCGCTTGCACTTTACAGCTAAGCTAAGCTAGAGCCACTCTGCTCGCACAGATAAGCTAAGCTCTACCCGCTCTGCTCGCACTTTACAGTTAAGTTAAGCTACAACCACTCTGCTCGCACAGCCAAGCTAAGCTCTACCCGCTCTGCTCACGCTTTACAGCTAAGATAAGCTACAGCCACTCTGCTCGCACAGCCAAGCTAAGCTCTACCCGCTCTGCTCGCACTTTACAGCTAAGCTAAGCTACAGCCACTCTGCTTGCACAGCTAAGCTCTACCCGCTCGGTCTGCTCACGCTTTACAGCTAAGATAAGCTACAGCCACTCTGCTCGCACAGCTAAGCTAAGTTACAACCACCCTGCTCGCACTTTACAGCTAAGCTAAGCTACAGCCACTCTGCTCTCACAGCCAAGCTAAGCTCTACTCACTCTGCTCATGCTTTACAGCCAAGCTAAGCTACAGCCAGCCCGCTTGCACTTTACAGCCAAGCTAAGCTCTACCCGCTCTGCTTGCGCTTTACAGCGAAGCTAAGCTACAGCACTCTGCTCACACTTTACAGCTAAGCTAAGCTACAGCCACTCTGCTCGCACAGCTAAGCTAAGCTCTACCCGCTTTGCTCACACTTTACAGCTAAGCTAAGCTACAGCCACTCTGCTCGCACAGCTAAGCTAAGCTCTACCCGCTTTGCTTGCACTTTACAGCAAAGCTAAGCTACAGCAACTCTGTTCGCACTTTACAGCTAAGCTAAGCTACAGCCACTCTGCTCAAACTTTACAGCTAAGCTACAGCCACTCTGCTTGCACAGCTAAGCTAAGATACAGCCACTCTGCTCAAACTTTACAGCTAAGCTACAGCCACTCTGCTTGCACAGCTAAGCTAAGCTCTACCCGCTCTGCTCGCACTATACAGCGATGATAAGCTCCAGTCACGTTGCTCACACTTTACAGCCAAGCTCAGCTAAATTTTGTGTAACACTAAACAGAAACCTGGTGTCATCGGGGGACACAGAGTAAATTCGAACCCGACAGGACGTAAGAAAACATGAAAAACACATGGTGTATTGAGACGGGCTGTTAAACTGATCGAGAAAAAACCTGCTGCCGCGCCTTTCCCCTGGACGGCTTCAACAAGTTGTGTAAAAAATGTCTGTGCTATCGGGCTCCAGGCCTTAAAGACCTGCACTGTGTCCTGTGATGAAGCGGGGGCTGGCTGGACAGTGGCCAGAGCGTGGCCACGAGCTGGAATCCCTCCCACCACACTGGCTGCACTCAGATTTTAGTGCCAAAATACACTCCGCTTACCGTGGGGATGCCATGGGCCTGTTCTGGAGGACCTGGGGTCACATAAACCTCTTCTGAGAGTTTGCCACATGCGCTTTATGCTCTTAAAAGCTTTTCATTCACGGTGTATCAAAGTGCCCTCTGTTCATGTTGTTCAAGGGGTGAACATGGGAATGGTATGTCCTTCATCAGCTACCCCCATTAGCCACAAGCCATATGGAAGCAGATATTCATGGTGCGCTACAGACAGGACACTGCACTACGGTTCAGCTAAGGTAGCTTCATTCTCTCCTGACCTGTAGTGGTAGGCGAGCACAGAGGCATGATGGGAGGACAGAAAGGAGACAGACGACACGTCGCGCTGGAATAACAGCGCGATGGCAGCCTGAGGAACAAGTCAGTGTGCTCTCAAAAAAAATGAAATGGCCCGAAATAACAACAGACCACTGGTTCCAATTAATGTAACAATCACTGTAAATGAATGCCGTCTGAGAGACGTGGGAAGGGGGGGAGGGGACCTCCCGTCCCCAGATGAGCTCATCTCTCTCCCTCAGAAACAAAAGCATTTCATCGGGGGAAAAGTGTGTGTGTGTGTGTGTGTGTGTGGGGGGGTGGGTTGTTAGGAACCGGGGGCCCCATCTGTGCCATCTCAGAAAGGACCCCCAAAGAGCTTGCGGCACACTGTCGACCCTGTTAGCATAAACATGTCTGTTGATGCGGGAGCTTGATGTCAGGCTACAAAAGGAGCTGTGTGACCCTACAGTTGGAGGGGAACAGACTGAATGGCTAGCTTGCTCTCAAGTGCCCCTTTCCTAGGTAAATACAGGGAGCGCGTACTGTTAGGTTAATACCACGTGCAAAAACACGACAAACCATGCAGGTCACGCTCTGCAGTGCATCTGCACGGCACTCACCTTCCTCTGCCTGTGGCTTTGTTTCATTTTCAAGCGTTTCCAGTTCATAATGGAAAGGGAAACTTTAAAACAAGTTCAAAAGATGAAGCAGATGGTGGAAAGGGGGTCTTAATAACATGAGAAAATGCAAATAAGATTGCTTTCGATACAGCGCAATGAGCTGAAGAAAAAAAATTCAAGTATGCTCATGACCGCACTGCCCACTCGCGCGGGATTCAGTCCAGATCTGTCGGTGAACGGTCTGTCACGCAGCCAAATTCATTACCCCACAAGCACGAGTCTGGCCAGCTGCAAGTCAAGATGTCATTTAGGCATTTCCCTTTCCAGCGCATTCAAATATCCTATTATGAACACACTGCTCCGAGTTTTAAATTACGAGGTGAGGCCGTTTTTTTTTTTATAAAAAATTTTTTTGTAAAAAGCGCAGGACACAGCGGATTCCGCTGATGAAGTGAAAAGGCCGGAGGCACAGACAGGCGCGGAAACCACAGCGGGGTCCCCGAAAAAACGGTTCAGCAGGAGAGCGGTGTCCTGCAGTTGCCGGACGGATCCATTAACACCGGAGTGCCGTTCGTGGCGGCCTCTTTCCCGTCCTTTTTCCTGCGAGTCCCCTCCAGACCCCGAAGTGAGAGGCGCACTCCCACGTGACCTCCCAGCCCTGTTCTGACATCAGCAGGTATGGAGCAGACGTTCGGAGGGGTGGAGGTATGAGAAAATGCATTTGGGTGGTGGGGGGGAGGGGAGGGATCGACAGGCGTTTGCGCGTTAGCAACAGCTGGAGCCCACGGCCCGAGGGTTCCCCCGAAATCCATAACAAGTGCGGGCCCCCGGAATGCGAGCAGGAACGGGGCGGGTTGGGGTCACTGTGTCGAGGGCCTCGTGTGAGTCTGAGTCTGCTTACTCATACACTGGAAGTAATTCAGCCACTGTCACTGCCAGGCCCTGCTGTATGGAATGCATGTGTGTTTGTATGTGTGCGTGTTGTGTGTGTGTGTGTGTGTGTGCATTTATGTGTAAGAGATAGACAACGTGTCAACGTGATTTATAAGCTTGCAGTGTATGCTCTGTCCATAGGCGTCATTGGAAATTGATTTGAGCTCACAGCAGTAAATGGGAAATACGCAATGTTTGACACATCAACGCCCAAGAATAATGACGATTTGAGAAACAACTGTAGAAGTAATATTGGATCATATTATCGCATCGTATGATCGTACGATCTCCACTTGATCCACTTTTTGTTACTTCTGTCACTAGGAATCCTATCCCTCAATTTGTCTCTCTATAGACCCTAGTATACAATGGACGCTTCCCGCTCCAGCAACAGCTAAAACAGTCCATTCCATTGGGTCTGCTGCAAAGTAAGTTATAAAACATATGAGGTCAATGAAGCGGTGACACATTTCGGCGTAGTCACACTGGTGAACATGTTAACAAGACCCAGCCCCCAACCCAAAGGGTGCTGAGGGAATCACGTGTCCAGGATGATGGATCCAGAGCAGCGCACTTATACAGGTTTGGGGGAGGGGCACGCAATATACAACAGACTCAAGTTTGAACCCCTCTCTGTCCCAGACCATGTCATGTTCAGGAGAACACTGTCTCTTTGTCCTTAACCTTCACTCGAATGAAATGACCAGGGAACTGACATCTGTCAGCACGGGCGGAGGAGTGAGATCCATTTGAGAACAGGACAAAAATGAGAAGTCAAAGCTGTCTAGGCCCCGACCACAGGGGAAGTCACCGCAGGTCCCCACAGTAACTTGCCCTAACCTTTCTCTCACTTAGACCACAGCCAGGCCATTCAATAAACGATAAAAATCGCAACGCTGAAGCCAAGAGTAAATTGTAAGTGATGACAGAAAGCACATTGTGAACCCGCTGCTTCGAGTTCCCTGCAAATGCTTTAAGTGGCAGGATTGCAATGACAAAGCCAAGCGATGGCGGGTTGAAAGGGGGGCTATCTTAAATCATTTTGTGGTTTACAGACGATTCCTTACCAGTGGAGAAAAACCTCAATGTAACGCAGGCCAAATTAAAGCATATTTTATATATTAACAAATTCTATTTAAGGCTCAATATTTGGCAACGTCCAGGTATAACTCTTTTATGAAACAATAAACCCTTTGTGTTCTGCATAACTGCAAAAACATATTTTGACTAATTTTGTCATGTGACCCACTCACCATTTAAAATGGTGAGTGGGTCGTCTGAGCCTGAATATTCTGAATGGTGAAACACCAGCACATGGTTACCTGCATTCATTACACCTGATTAATTAAAATTAATCCAGTTACGGTAAAGCCCCACAGAAAGCGGTGAAATCGCATGCCATCGCTCTCGCCTCGCACAATCTTTAATCTGATTGGTTATTGCGCCACGTTCCCCCGTCTTGTCTGGATGCCTTGCATCGCAAGCAATCCCAACATGCTTTGCAGACACAAGGAATCGCCTCTCATTGAACATGAATGTAGGCGGTGTCCGCTCCACACCGCTTTCTGTGGGGCTTTATCATTATGTAGTTATAGGTTTGGATGGAGCAAAAGCCAGGACCAGGGTTGCCCACCCCTGCTCTATATTATTTACTTCATTGCCATTTAGCAGAAGCACTTATCTACTGAGATGAACACTAGAGGAGGAGTGAAGTCTAGTCCCAAGAGATACGGAAAGTAGAAGGTAGTGCAGACTCAAATGACAAATTGTCAACGACCCAATTCAACATAAACTAAGTAATACAAACAAGAACAAAGCTACTCTCATCTGTGCATTGAGCTACATTACGGGACAGGAAAAGAAGAGGGTCGGGCGGAGGAACCGAGGTGCAGTTTGAAGACTAGTGCAGGGCTTTTTCACCTACTGGCCGGACTGACCTGTTGATTCTAAAAATCACCATCCATTTTCAACATTTTACCACCCACATTATCTTTTACAATATAGTACAACCTGATTTACCAGCCTTTGGCTGGTGTCGGATGTTATTTTCACACCCTGCTAGTGTATGGTGTACCTGTAGACCTACCTTCACTGCAGTCTGTTATTTTCACACCCTGCTAGTGTATGCTGTACCTGCAGACCTACCTTCACTGCAGTCTGTTATTTTCACACCCTGCTAGTGTATGCTGTACCTGCAGACCTACCTTCACTGCAGTCTGTTATTTTCACACCCTGCTAGTGTATGGTGTACCTGTAGACCTACCTTCACTGCAGTCTGTTATTTTCACACCCTGCTAGTGTATGCTGTACCTGCAGACCTACCTTCACTGCAGTCTGTTATTTTCACACCCTGCTAGTGTATGCTGTACCTGCAGACCTACCTTCACTGCAGTCTGTTATTTTCACACCCTGCTAGTGTATGGTGTACCTGTAGACCTACCTTCACTGCAGTCTGTTATTTTCACACCCTGCTAGTGTATGCTGTACCTGCAGACCTACCTTCACTGCAGTCTGTTATTTTCACACCCTGCTAGTGTATGCCGTACCTGCAGACCTACCTTCACTGCAGTCTGTTATTTTCACACCCTGCTAGTGTATGGTGTACCTGCAGACCTACCTTCACTGCAGTCTGTTATTTTCACACCCTGCTAGTGTATGGTGTACCTGTAGACCTACCTTCACTGCAGTCTGTTTTTTTCACACCCTGCTAGTGTATGCCGTACCTGCAGACCTACCTTCACTGCAGTCTGTTATTTTCACACCCTGCTAGTGTATGGTGTACCTGCAGACCTACCTTCACTGCAGTCTGTTATTTTCACACCCTGCTAGTGTATGCCGTACCTGCAGACCTACCTTCACTGCAGTCTGTTATTTTCACACCCTGCTAGTGTATGGTGTACCTGCAGACCTACCTTCACTGCAGTCTGTTATTTTCACACCCTGCTAGTGTATGTCGTACCTGCAGACCTACCTTCACTGCAGTCTGTTATTTTCACACCCTGCTAGTGTATGGTGTACCTGCAGACCTACCTTCACTGCAGTCTGTTATTTTCACACCCTGCTAGTGTATGCCGTACCTGCAGACCTACCTTCACTGCAGTCTGTTATTTTCACACCCTGCTAGTGTATGGTGTACCTGCAGACCTACCTTCACTGCAGTCTGTTATTTTCACACCCTGCTAGTGTATGTCGTACCTGCAGACCTACCTTCACTGCAGTCTGTTATTTTCACACCCTGCTAGTGTATGGTGTACCTGCAGACCTACCTTCACTGCAGTCTGTTATTTTCACACCCTGCTAGTGTATGGTGTACCTGTAGACCTACCTTCACTGCAGTCTGTTATTTTCACACCCTGCTAGTGTATGCCGTACCTGCAGACCTACCTTCACTGCAGTCTGTTATTTTCACACCCTGCTAGTGTATGGTGTACCTGTAGACCTACCTTCACTGCAGTCTGTTATTTTCACACCCTGCTAGTGTATGCTGTACCTGCAGACCTACCTTCACTGCAGTCTGCTCCTAGAAACCCCGGGCAGCACCTCCACTCGAGCGCAGTCACCTGCCGGTACGCCACCCTGTAGGTGGGCCTGACCACCGTCCTGTAACTGAAGCATAGGCAGAGGTGGAAAATGCAGGTTCAGAAAGTAAAAGTCATCCCCAGTATTTTGTTCCAATCACCTGGATTTGCTAATTAGCCCAATTCTTCAGCCAAGAGGTAGAATCAGCTGGCTGAGTTCATGGGTGGAAGAAACACAAGGCAGGACTTGGACTTGAGGGCTTGGACCCCTGGACTTTCCACCTCTGGTCAGAGGACAAGTTCAACGCGGCCAGTGCCCTCAGATCAGCGCAGACCGGGCATTTATCCATTGGTTTATTCATTCACTGGTTTTTTTTTTCTCCCCAGTTTCTTTTTCTGTGGTTTTTGGCTCCCTCTAGAACAGGGGTTTCAACACCCCCACACAGGCTCAAAGGCATCCAGGAGACCCCATCATAAGTTAAAAAGGGTTCTATTTATAAAAAAAGGTTTTATATTTTTAAATATGTTTCCAAATCTATAGACATTACATATCAAGTCTGCCCAGGGACCCCCTACAGTACCTTCAAAGACCCCCTGTTGAAAACCCAGGCTCTAGAAAACGTCTTCTGTCGAGCACTGTGTGGTAACTTGTTTACAAATGACGGTATACAAAAAGTAAAGATTGATTAAATGATTGGCTGATTAACATAAATGCAATAACTGCAAAAATCATCACTGCAAAACATTTTAAAAACAACAGCGTCATACATGACAACAACCAAAAAATCAACAGCAAATTCATACACTGAAGATGTCGTGTCCCCTTGAAGTACCCGCCGACTGCGTCAGTCGCAGGAGAATGAAAGTGCCTTTCTAGTACATGAAGGTGATTTTCTAATATATAAAGGTGACTTTCTAATGCATGAAGGTGCCTTTCTAATGCATGAAGGTGCCTTTCTAATGTATGAAGTTGCCTATCTAATACATGAAGGTGCCTTTCTAATGCATGAAGGTGCCTATCTAATGCATGAAGGTGCCTATCTAATGCATGAAGGTGTCTTTCTAATGCATGAAGGTGCCTATCTAATGCATGAAGGTGCCTATCTAATGCATGAAGGTGCCTATCTAATGCATGAAGGTGCCTATCTAATGCATGAAGGTGCCTATCTAATGCATGAATGTGCCTTTCTAATGCATGAAGTTGGCTTTCTAATACATGAAGGTGCCTTTCTAATGCATGAAGGTGCCTATCTAATACATGAAGGTGCCTTTCTAATGCATGAAGGTGCCTATCTAATACATGAAGGTGCCTTTCTAATGCATGAAGGTGCCTATCTAATGCATGAAGGTGCCTTTCTAATGCATTAAGGTGCCTATCTAATACATGAAGGTGCCTTTCTAATGCATGAAGGTGCCTATCTAATACATGAAGGTGCCTTTCTAATGCATGAAGGTGCCTTTCTAATGCATGAAGGTGCCTATCTAATACATGAAGGTGAATTTCTAATACATGAAGGTGCTTTCCAATATATCAAAGTGGCTTTATAATACTTTTTTTGTTGCTTATTCTGCTTTATTTATTTACTTTATTGTTTTAAGATACTTTGTTGTTGCTGTTGTTATTGCCCAAGTTTGAGAGCGAGATATGGGAACAAAGATCCCCACAGCCGTGTACCTCATGTGTACGTGACCAATAAAGATGACACTTGATTCTGACTTCATGTGAACACGTTTAATCACAGTGCAGTGAAGTCACATGTCTGTCCATGCTTAACAGCCCTGAGAGGGACTGAATCTATAGCGTGTCTTTGGATGGATCCCAAGAACATACAAACCTGGAATGCAAGTTAAATGCTTCAGATCACCCAAATCTGGATGAAAAATGACTGTTCCTCAGCCTCAGACTAATTTCTAGGGGCAATGGCAGGCAAGGGAATATAAGAATGGTGTAGACGGGGGGGGGGGGGGGGGGGGGGAAATCACATTTATTTGCTCTTAGGTAATAAAGACAGTGCCTTGCTTGGGTTGTGAATGCTTTGTTTTTTTCTGTGGCTGCCTTGGATATAAACCTGCCTTTTCTATGAACAGGCAGTAATGGAGATGCTGACTGTTCTCAGCAAAAGGACAATCGTAACATAAACTTTCTGCCGTCCAAGTATGCGAAAGGAATACCCCCCTGTGGGCTACAGATAAGAATATCAGTTTGATAAAATAACATAACTCAGTGCTGTACAAATCCTATATTTAGATATTTTTTTAGAAACAGGGAATCCTCTACAGAAAATAAAGTTTGATTTTATTATTGAGACTGTTCAAGATTTTAGCTGAGTTACGCATGTGTGTAACACCATGTAGTCTGACTATTTACCTCACAAATATTTTTTATGTATTTATGGCAACAATGATACTTGGCTCAGAGGAATTAAGCTCTAAGTTATGGGAACAATTATATAGGCTAACATGTGCTTGTGAGGGCCAAAAGTACAGTTTGGTTTGTTTTGTCTGTATATACACTGCCCGGCCAAAAAAAAAGTCGCCATTGCACCCGTCATGCATAGTGCCCACTGTACAAGCCTCTGGAGGCAGTGTTATGATCTGGGGTTGCTTCAGTTGGTCAGGTCTAGGCTCAGCAACATTATGCAGCAATAAAATGAAGTCAGCGAAGTACCTGAATGTACTGAATGACCAGGTTATCCCATCAATGGGCATATGCCAGGATGACAATGCCAAGATTCATCGGGCTCAAATTGTGAAAGAGTGGTTCAGGGAGCATGAGGAATCATTTTCACACATGAATTAGCCACCAGATTCCTGACCTTAACCCCATTGAAAGTCTTTGGGATGTGCTGGAGAACACTTTACAGAGTGGTTCGACTCTCCCGTCGTCAAAACAAGATCTCAGCCAAAAACTTATGCTACTCTGGATGGAAATTAATGTTGTGAAATTGCATAAGGTTGTCGAAACAATGCCACAACAAATGCGTGCTGTAATCAAAGCTAAAGGCGGTCCAACGAAATATTAGAGTGTGCGACTTTTTTTTTGGCCAGGCAGTGTATAAAGCTAAGCCAAGAGCAAGTTTGGTGGCAAATCTTTAAGATGGCAATAGATGCAGTATTGCTTTGCTCAGATGACTGTTGAAAGCTATGATTATGGTCACCATCTTGCATAGCAGTGAAGTAAATTACGTTAAATGCCACAAATTTGCCACCAACTTGAAGGAGAGCACAGCACCATCTTTTCCAGGAAGAAGACCTTGAGTCCAGAGGAAGTAGGCTTTTTCATAAATTTAGGCTGTAGTTTTTGTTGCTGCAGGAAGCGGTTTGCATGCCACAAAGCCCTTAGGATGGATTCCACACATTAGTTGCATCTCCACGCTCAAGGACAAATACAGTTCACACCTCACTTCGCTTCATTGCACAAACAAACCTCAGTTAGTTCTCTAAAGACAGTATCTGCCAAGCAGCTTCTTATGTTACCAGCACATTTAAAACATTTTTCACTTTGATTTTTTGCAGTTATTTAATGTCGATAATAAACAAACCTAATATTTTGTATAATACTATACTATGTAATATAAGGAACATTTGCATAACGATGTTTGAATCTGTCTTGTATAATACTGTTTTGGTAATCCTTGTTCGTATGGTGACGTGAACAAAACCTGGGTGTTGGTGCATAATGTACATACAAGTAGTGAACAAAAATTGGAAACACAACTGGGGTCCAACAGTGAGGATTTCTGGTGGTTCAGGGCACATTTTTCTGGAATGATGTGGATCCACTCATACCCTTAGAAGGCGAGGTTAATGTCAATCATTACTTGGTGCTATCTTAACCCCATGCTAAAACATTTCGTTCTGGCAGAGAGGGGTGTCTTTCCAGATGGCAATGCCCCCATCCACAAAGCTTGAGTGGTTGCCCAGTGATTTGAAGAGTATGACACTGACGTCATCCATACGTCATGGTGTTCTCAGTCACCACCAGACCTGAATCCAATCAAGCATTTATGGGATATTCTGGAATGACGCCCGAGACAACGTTTGATAGACTGTCTTGGGGAAGAGTGGTGTCATATTGCTCCCAGATGCTGAAAGACTCTAAACTCTATGCACAAACAGCACATACAGGCCACACTAGCTACTCGTGGTGGTCCGGCACACCATCTCATTCTGCGTATACTAGAAAAACACAACAAGCTCACAATGATCAAAATATACAGACAACTGATCGAAAAATACCAAGGACTGTTACCTGAGAAATAATCACGTTCTCATCAACATGTGTAATAGGATGTGCAATGAACCCCAGGAATATATTTCAGTGCCTGGCACACACCAGGTTAGTGACCCTTATATGGACAAATCTATAAATGCTTGGTTGGTCAAACCAAACAAGTTCCTTGGATTTAATTGCAGACAGAACAATAAGAAGTGCCTGTAAGTAAACACAAATAACATGATGATAGAAGACTGACAGAAGAGCTCAAGGAGGAGTGGTGAGTAGGGTTGAGAAAGGGTAGAGGGAAAGGGGTCATTTATATTTAATTAAAATATGGTCATTTTATTCAATTCATGAACTGAAATGCCCAAAATGTTAATTAATCAAATTTCAATTAATTTCCTGAGCTGAAAGAAATGTAATGGAATTATCCCAAACCCTGGAATGAGAGGCAGGGTGAGCTAGCAAGTGGAGAGAGGGTAGAGACATAGACAGGGTGGGCTAACAAGGGGAGAGAGCATAGAGAGACAAGGCAAGTCAGGGCTGGCTGGGTGGGTGGAGAGAGGAGAGAGGGTAGAGGGAGAGAGAGAGACAGAGAGAGAGAGTGGGTAGAGACATAGAGAGAGAGAGAGTGGGTAGAGTCAGAGAGTAAGAGAGAGTAGGGTCAGGGCTGGCTGGGTGGAGAGAGAGAGAGGAGAGAGGGTAGAGGGAGAGAGAGAGACAGAGAGAGAGAGGAGAGAGGGGTAGAGGGAGAGAGAGAGACAGAGAGAGAGAGACAGAGAGAGAGAGTGGGTAGAGACATAGAGAGAGAGAGAGTGGGTAGAGTCAGAGAGTAAGAGAGAGTAGGGTCAGGGCTGGCTGGGTAGAGAGAGAAAGACAGGGCTGGCTGGGTAGAGAGAGAAAGACAGGGCTGGCTGGGTAGAGAGAGAGAGACAGGGCTGGCTGGGTAGAGAGAGAGAGACAGGGCTGGCTGGGTAGAGAGAGAGAGACAGGGCTGGCTGGGTAGAGAGAGAGAGACAGGGCTGGCTGGGTAGAGAGAGAGAGAGAGACGGGGTGAGCTGATGGGTAGAGAGAGAAAGACGGGGCTGGCTGGGTAGAGAGAGAGAGAGAGACGGGGTGAGCTGATGGGTAGAGAGAGAAAGACAGGGCTGGCTGGGTAGAGAGAGAGAGACAGGGCTGGCTGGGTAGAGAGAGAGAGAGACGGGTGAGCTGATGGGTAGAGAGGGGGTAGAGAGAGAAAGACAGGGCTGGCTGGGTAGAGAGAGAGAGACAGGGCTGACTGGGTAGAGAGAGAGAGAGAGACGGGGTGAGCTGATGGGTAGAGAGGGGGTAGAGAGAGAAAGACAGGGCTGGTTGGGTAGAGAGAGAGACAGGGCTGGCTGGGTAGAGAGAGTAGGGTCAGGGCTGGCTGGGTGGAGAGAGAGAGATGGAGTGAGCTGATGGGTAGAGAGGGGGTAGAGAGAGAAAGACAGGGCTGGTTGGGTAGAGAGAGAGACAGGGCTGGCTGGGTAGAGAGAGTAGGGTCAGGGCTGGCTGGGTGGAGAGAGAGATGGGGTGAGCTGATGGGTACAGAGGGGGTAGAGAGAGAAAGACAGGGCTGGCTGGGTAGAGAGAGAGAGACAGGGCTGACTGGGTAGAGAGAGAGAGAGAGATGGGGTGAGCTGATGGGTAGAGAGGGGGTAGAGAGAGAAAGACAGGGCTGGTTGGGTAGAGAGAGTAGGGTCAGGGCTGGCTGGGTGGAGAGAGAGAGATGGGGTGAGCTGATGGGTAGAGAGGGGGTAGAGAGAGAAAGACAGGGCTGGTTGGGTAGAGAGAAAGACAGGGCTGGTTGGGTAGAGAGAGAGACAGGGCTGGCTGGGTAGAGAGAGTAGGGTCAGGGCTGGCTGGGTGGAGAGAGAGATGGGTAGAGAGAGAAAGACAGGGCTGGTTGGGTGATTTGGGCTCTTACCTGATGAGGTTGGTGCAGGGCCCAGGCCAGCGGCAGCTCTGGAACACTCTCTGTAGCAGAGTCTCTGTGCCATTGTGCACCTGGCAGGACACAGTCTTTGACACCGTGTACTGGCACCAGTTCCTACGGGAAAAACCACAAGGGAGGGTCCAGAGGCCATTGTTTAAATTCTCTATGTGCTTTGAGGTGATTAGTCTTAGGCTGCGTTCGGATCCTAATGTTATCCTTTCTTCCTGTCGTTCCCTCCCCTTGCTTCAAGGGGGGAATCCCCAAAATGTGGCAAAATTCCAATGTGGCAGCTACACCAAGTGGGATTTGGTTCCAATTTAAGAAAGGGGAGGGGGTAATTATATTCCCTCACTCCCTTGTTTATCCTCCCTTCCACCAAGGGTAGAAAATGCAAGCTTCCAGCAAGAAGGGAATCCCACAATGCAATGCTCCACTCACAAAAAGTCACGTTGGTGGCACTTTGGTAGCACGTCCTATATTGGTTGCGAGGGCAGTTCAGTTCCATTTTCGTTTGTTTCTCGTCAATTGCAGAGCACCTGTTCAGTTTGCTTGCTGCCCATCATAAATTTTGTCACAACATAGCTCACTTGAAGGAAGAGAGCACAGCATGGGAAGAGAATGTGTTAAAATGGATCCGCAGCCCCCGTCTCCAGACTGTCTGGACGAGGAAGTCCACAGTTGGTTTCCTGCAATCTGATTGGTTCTAGTAAGTTTTGGCCAGCATCATTAGAGGTCAACGGCTTGAACTGCCACCTCCAAATGAAGTCACGCCTACACAAGACCGGACTTCATCAGAAGAAGTAACTGACCATTGGATTATTATAAAAGCATATCCCCAGACGGCAGGCAAACATACCTCAAATCGGAGAACCAAAATGGTCAGGCTCATAGTGTCACAAGCTTATGAGCCAGATAAGTGAGGCTATAGCGTGATTAAAAATATTTGTGAATTCAACAGGAAAAATGTTGTGCAGAATCTGAGCAAGCCACTGAGGGTTGATGAGGTCTAGTTTAGCATCATTCGCCTAAACTTTTTCCTACTGCCACCCCAATGGCCCTTCATATTTTATATTTCAGTGAGACCACCATCTCAGCTCTGAACTTCAGGAGACATATTAAAAATTGTAGTAATCTACAATTTTGTCTCTGGTTCACATAATCACTCTTATCACCTTAGCTATGCTAAAAGAACAACCAAACGAAATAGTGGTTCGATTATACGTGAAAGAACTCAGCCATTTTGCTTTCCATCCTGTTTTAGAACTCCTCATTTCAGACCATTCCAATTGGGTTAAGCAGCAAAAGATAGTATCTCATTTATAAAGTGCACGCTGAAAATCAATAAACTGGTGAACTGATGGCCCTACCATTAAAAGAGAATCAGACAATTCCCAGTATCTGTGTCAGTCTTAACAGTAGCTGGTTTTATCAGGCTTTCAAGCAATTTTGGCTTGAAGCCCAGTTTTCTCTTTGTTTTATCATTTTTGTTCCTTCCTCATTTTCATCCTTTCTTTTAACTATTAAAAGCATGGCTAACTTCACCCACATTGGGAACACTTAGTCTTTGTAACGGTTTTAGATCTTTGTAAAACTATTTATGTTGCTCTAGGTCCAAGTCCACACTGCAAATTGCCACAAATATGTTATACACAATCAATCACAGTATTAATTAATTAATTTTAGCCTATATTTAGAACATAATTTAGTACATTGTAAGTCATGCCCTCTGCATCTGTACACGTCATCACTTAATTTGGCCATTTTGGCACATTCATTATTCTTTGAGTCATAACACACTACCTTAGACAAAGACACTTTAAACAAAGACATTCTACTCATATGTCAGCAACTTTTATCAGCAGCTTAATCGTACTTGTAGCACATTCCTCAAGCATGGACTATAGCATTTATTATACTGGGTGACACTAATCTATGTCCTCTTTGGTAGCCACTACCAATATCTCTGAATGGTGCAGTTCACTTTAAACAACATACTTGCATACATTTATCAGCCCTCACCCAATTCAACTAATATTTGCCACACTTAAAAAAAACATTGTCCCTCAAGATAATCTTTACTTGGGCTCACAGTCACTTGGCTTTTGGCTGGAAAGCCTCATGGTTTTCCTGCCACCTCCAGGTTGATTTAGTTTAGCTTTATAACCCCTCTAAGTTTACATGGCAAAATGAACCCCACACATTCCACAGTGAAGCAGCAGGAGAAGAGAAAGCTCCACTAAGAACCTTGAAATCTGAGACAGGAGATACCAGACCAAGTACTGGGGGAGGGGGGGGTTTTGGCTGATATACTTTGGGTGCCAAAAGCCCCACTTTTCTCTTCTGAAGGTCCTAATATCTCACTAAAAGTGGTGCCCCTCCTGATGGAAAAAGGACTCTCACTCTCTGTGTACTCAAATGTTGGACCCACAAGAAAAGGCAACGTTTGGCTGCAGCTGGAGTTTCACAGACAAAGACTCAACCTCAGTCTGGATGATGTCACCTCACCGGACCATTGAGTTGTAACCATCTCGATAGTTGCAACGTGAGCACTTACACTGCATTGGACCCTGCTGAAATGGTGGGTGCCACATGACCTGAGTATAAGCTGTTTCAAAGCATTATTTCATGGACATGATGCCAGATCCATCAAACTTTAGGGGTGGGATTTGGTTCAGACTACCAGAAGATGTGGTCATTAAAAATTTGCTTCAGAATTTCCTTTCAACATTGCACCACTTCAGAATTGTTGGGAAAAAATATGGAAGTCAGCTTCTTTTTGATTAGATGTGAAATGAGCTTATCAATTACAGTGAATATGATAGAGCTCACTGTGAAGACTTATAGGTTTTCATGTTTTTTTTTTTCTATAACATAGGTTTGGGGATGGCTTCCTTCTAAAGCACTGGTTTTAAGTGAAGTGACTCTTGGTATCCAATCCAGACTGCTGTGCCTGGCTGCCCGTATAGTGACGCATAACAGTCCCTAGCATAGCCCAGGGAGGAAGGGCTTCACTCAGCAAGCTTGTACCCATCTTATCCGTACCCACTCTGATCAATTGACCATCATAAGCCTGCTTGTAATAACTGCATATAAAGTGTAATCTTCCAAAATGCATTCTAAACGTTAACTTGGTAATGTAAATTTTAAAGACGCACCACTCATTGCATTCCTTTACGTAACCCTTTACGTCTATATGCAAGAAGGAGGTGTAAACATTCAAATAGTGAAGACGAAATTTCCTAACTCCGGCGTTTAAAAGTGTAAACGGGAAAGTTACAGAGAACGGAATACCTTTAGGCTAAATATAACCGTCAACAGGTGCTCTCTGCAGGCTTCTGATATGACTCAATTAGTCTATCCAATAACTTGGTTTGAGTTCTTTGGAAGCGGCAGACAGGCATTTCTCACAGTACAGCAGCCGCATGGTTATTCATTCAGTCGTATCACTTTGCTAATTGGCATATCCTCTCAATAAGAGAGTTGCACAGTGTTACCTTTTCCATTACTTTCACATCATATTTTTGACAGAACACGAAAAATGTGGTTTTCCATGCTATACATTTAAATAAAATGTTGGAGAAGGCAGTTTGTTCTTTGGAAAAATACAAACATATTGTTTAGTTTGTTTTCTTCTGAGAAAGTTACATTATAAAGTGTAAAATGGCAAAGGTTTGTGAAAATACCGTTATGGCTGCATACACTCTCCATCAGTTAGTGTTTGTTTTCGCGTCATTGTGTGATGATGGGCATACCTCAACGATATACACTAGGCTACTCATTACAATAAACTCTGAAACTGCATAAACATCGTTTCCTCCCACTCCTCGAACACGCTTAACTTTGACTTGCAAACTTTTAGAGAAGGTTTTATTTTTAACCGAACGGTGTTCATTATAATTGATATGATCTGTCATAATTTATACCACGCAAATTCTGGAGCTTTGTTTAGACGTCCGCTTACCTACGGTGTATGTTGGCGCTGGGAAGTCCTGCGCTTTGTTCAGAGTTGATGCGCTGCAGTGTGACACCAGGGAACTTGTAAATAAAACCGGTTCCTCTCGAGAAACCGAGCGAAATCAACCAAATGCACAGACGGTACAAGACAGCAGTCCTCATTGTCTGTCCAGGTATATTCCTTCTCCCGTGGTGGTCGCTGGGCTGTGCAAATATGCAACAAATTCATAAGGTTCGAGAGCGCCAGTCTGGGAATTGCGCTGTGAAGAATGTTTGCCCCGGCAGCGAATAATTTGCATATGATGTAAAACTGATGTCAGCAATTTGACATAGTGTTACTAAAAGTAAGTTTGAGTTCTGTACTCTCGCACACAACCTTCCACTGTCTATCCTGTTTATCGTGGGGACCCTTCCTCCCAAGTCTCCAGGAGGGTTTAATGTCTCAGATATCCTTTCAGCTCGCGCTAAGACGCACAAAAGTTCGCGGAGGGAGTGGGAACGTTGCAGACAACACGCTAGTCTCTAGGATTGGGTATGCACTAATAGTCAAAGGACATCATCCGTTGTGCATTAGAGGAAGAAAACCTTTTTGATTATTTCGGTTGAAATATGTGTTGCGCATCTAATAACTTGGCTGAAATTAATTAAATAAATATTAGCTACTTTTAGATTTGGTTGTCCATGTTCGTAATTTTGTCATTTCATGTAATTCAAACTTTGCAGAATTTGCACAATTAGTATTTCGCATAATCTCACTAGCTGCTTACATACGCAGCTATACGTATATTTTTACATGGAAAATTGCTAGTCAGCACTGAATTTGACAACCACCGTCGAACTGGCATCTTGAAAGCGTTCCAATCTATTACGAGTTTATATTGCTGCTTTGTACGGTTTATTTGTCGTTCTAACACATGAAAAAGGTTACTTTTTCTACCTGAAGAACCAAGATTAGGATGCACTATTTGCTATAGCGCACTGTAAACACTTGGTGGCATTGTTGTGTAAGAAAACAATATATCAGGGCTAAAGGTGAACATCTTTGCTTCAAAGCTATCCACAGTGATTAAAGAAGGAAATAAAACAATGCGTTTATAGAGGTGGATAAACATTATTGTGGTCCAGCCTTGGTGAACCGATTTTGTACCACAACAGTAGCCACAAATGAGGTGTGGAGGAGATAGGCCTACACTGGGTCGATTTGATGGTGATATATAAAGAGTCTGAGTGAGGAATTAAGCAACGATAGCTGAGAACCCATTTGAATGACTGAATTAAGTCAGTTTGATGTCTTATTCGAAGGATTACTTCGCTTGTGTCTCCACTTTCATCCTCACGAAACTGGGGCGTTGATTTCCCATTCAGTCCAGAGGGAAGACTGCCCCCTACTGGCCCAACAACACCACTTAATTTCTGCCGTAGAAGGCGACTTGGTGTAATGCAGTCCTTAGTTTTATTTACAACCTTGAAGTAAAACAAAACATGTCTTTCGTATTCCTCTGTTGCCAGTGAAATACGAGGTGGTTGGATAAGGTCCAATTGAGTTGACAGAAGATAGAATATATATATAGAAATGATGTGTTGAAAAGCCAGACATTGTAAGCTGGAAAGAACATGTCCTGGGGGCCGTATGTATTTCTCCACTTTGCTCTCCTGGCAGTCTTTGCCAGACTACAATGAACTGTTCTCACTGTCCACCTGACACTAGACTTGGGTCAAATAATTATGAAATAATTAACCCTAAAGACACTACAAAATTACCTGCTACCTGATCACTGACAATTAAAAAAAGAAACATGTATTTTTACCACTAAAACAAACAAAATCTTTCACACAATTTTATGTCTGCTGTGTTGCCTAGAATAAATATGATACAATCAGGGCATCTGCACTTTATAATTTAGAACCACATCATTTAATCCTCCTAGAGATTGACTGAAAAAAATATTCTCCGGGTACAGAGGACTTATTTTACATTTTATTTACATGCACCTTTCAAGAAACTGAAGGACACAAAGTGATGAGGGGGAAACTCACCTCAACCATCACAGATGTGTAGCACCCACCTGGGTGATGCACGGCAGCTATTTGGCACCAGAACGCTCACCACACATCAGCTGAGACGGAGAGGGAGAGCCAATTAAACCGGGGGGAGATAAGGTGGCAGGTTGAGCCGGGGGGAGATAAGGTGGCAGGTTGAGCCGGGGGGAGATAAGGTGGCAGGTTGAGTCGGGGGGAGATAAGGTGGCAGGTTGAGCCGGGGGGAGATAAGGTAGCAGGTTGAGCCGGGGGGAGATAAGGTGGCAGGTTGAGCCGGGGGGAGGTAAGGTGGCAGGTTGAGCCGGGGGGAGATAAGGTGGCAGGTTGAGCCGGGGGGAGGTAAGGTGGCAGGTTGAGCCGGGGGGAGATAAGGTGGCAGGTTGAGCCGGGGGGAGATAAGGTGGCAGGTTGAGCCGGGGGGAGATAAGGTGGGAGGTTGAGCCGGGGGGAGATAAGGTGGCAGGTTGAGCCGGGGGGAGGTAAGGTGGCAGGTTGAGCCGGGGGGGGATAAGGTGGCAGGTTGAGCCGGGGGGAGATAAGGTGGCAGGTTGAGCCGGGGGGAGATAAGGTGGCAGGTTGAGCCGGGGGGAGGTAAGGTGGCAGGTTGAGCCGGGGGGAGATAAGGTGGCAGGTTGAGCCGGGGGGAGATAAGGTGGCAGGTTGAGCCGGGGGGGGATAAGGTGGCAGGTTGAGCCGGGGGGAGATAAGGTGGCAGGTTGAGCCGGGGGGAGGTAAGGTGGCAGGTTGAGCCGGGGGGAGATAAGGTGGCAGGTTGAGCCGGGGGGAGGTAAGGTGGCAGGTTGAGCCGGGGGGAGATAAGGTGGCAGGTTGAGCCGGGGGGAGGTAAGGTGGCAGGTTGAGCCGGGGGGAGATAAGGTGGCAGGTTGAGCCGGGGGGAGGTAAGGTGGCAGGTTGAGCCGGGGGGAGATAAGGTGGCAGGTTGAGCCGGGGGGAGATAAGGTGGCAGGTTGAGCCGGGGGGAGATAAGGTGGCAGGTTGAGCCGGGGGGAGGTAAGGTGGCAGGTTGAGCCGGGGGGAGATAAGGTGGCAGGTTGAGCCGGGGGGAGATAAGGTGGGAGGTTGAGCCGGGGGGAGATAAGGTGGCAGGTTGAGCCGGGGGGAGGTAAGGTGGCAGGTTGAGCCGGGGGGAGATAAGGTGGCAGGTTGAGCCGGGGGGGGATAAGGTGGCAGGTTGAGCCGGGGGGAGATAAGGTGGCAGGTTGAGCCGGGGGGAGATAAGGTGGCAGGTTGAGCCGGGGGGAGGTAAGGTGGCAGGTTGAGCCGGGGGGAGATAAGGTGGCAGGTTGAGCCGGGGGGAGATAAGGTGGCAGGTTGAGCCGGGGGGGGATAAGGTGGCAGGTTGAGCCGGGGGGAGATAAGGTGGCAGGTTGAGCCGGGGGGAGATAAGGTGGCAGGTTGAGCCGGGGGGAGATAAGGTGGCAGGTTGAGCCGGGGGGAGATAAGGTGGCAGGTTGAGCCGGGGGGAGGTAAGGTGGCAGGTTGAGCCGGGGGGAGATAAGGTGGCAGGTTGAGAGAGCCAAGAGCCAAGATGGGAATTTAGCCAGGACACCGGGGAACTCCCCGACCCATTTCAAAGAGTGTCATGGGATCCTTAATGACCACAGTGAGTCAGGACCTCAGTTTAACGTCTCATCCGAAAGATGCAATCTTCTGCAGCACAACGTCCCCATCACTGCACTAGGGCAGGATTTATTTGACCAGAGGGAAGATCGCCCCTACTGGCCTACCAACACCACGCAGAAACGTCATTTTCCCAAGAGGGCCCCCATCCAAATACTAACCAAGCCCACACTTGCTTAGCTTCAGCCATTCAGCAGGAGCAGAGTGCACGGTGGTATGGTATGGTTTAATATTTGTTTTTCAGGGCGGCTTAGTGGATAAGCTCGTTTTCAGGAAAAATAAAAGACTAATCCAAACCAAAGCCCCAATTTCTTACAGGAAAGAACAGAAAATTATGTTTGTGTTTCTGTTAAAGCCTTCATTGAAAGCCGGCCTTTTTGCATGTTATTCGTTTGGAGGGGTTATTCTGTTATCTTCAGCAGGACGGATCTCCTCAACAGACTTCAGTTTCTTTAATTTGTAAATAAAAAGGTGAGACTTGAGATATATATATATATATTAGTTTTGTTTTAAAGTACACCTATTCAGTAATGTTTAATATAACATATTAATTCACAACAAGGTACAGAGTTCACTCTGCTGAGGTGGAGTGACCTCCCACTGCATGTAAAAACATATTTCTGCTTGTTTGAAGACAAAGCACTTTGTGTAAAGCACTTTCAATATAGACATCTAATCCCTTAGCACGATAACTCTAGGGGATTGTTTTCTTCTTTCCTGTGTTTTGTCAAAGCCAATGTAAATTGTTGCAGGGGTCCCCTGTATTGGTTTCTATATTTAGTTTTTATATTGGTTTCTGAGACGTATAGGCCTACTTATTGTAAATATATTTACTTATTGCTCTGTCATGAGTAATGACAATTAAATTTAGAGTTGGACTGGGCGATAAACCGTAAGGATTATTTATTTATATAGCGCTACAACAATCGTCGCCGCTAAGTAGTATATCGGCTTTCTTTCCGTCTGTTTTGTAATCATACCTGATATAGTCGTGAATCTCCAAACGTCAGAGGCCAAATAAAATGCTTCTAGAAAAAAAACACCACTCTTCTGCCACGCAGCTTCCGTGTGATCATGTGATATGATTTTTTCGATCACCAAAAGCTGCGTGGACTTGCTGCTGATTGGCTGCCATATTCACACCTAATGGATATGAGTGGTAATGCACCTTGCGTGGCCTTTGGAGGTACATCATATCTTTTTTAAGACAAGCGGTCCAATATTTCTTAAAAATAAATAAAGTATTTTTTTAAAATAAGTCATAATGTCATCTCATTAGCCTATCTCACCACTTGTTAGAATTTATACATTCATTCCGTACTCGTTCTCGTCTAAAAAGTATACAAAACATAAGTGAGTTCACTATGCATCAAATATGCTTTAAAAAAAAAACCCCGAAAAGAAAGCTTCTACGTCGCCTGGCGGTGATGACTGTTATTCCATACAGTTACATGATGCATTTTGTTAAATAATTCCCCTCACCCCATCCCAGTATTACATTCAGAGCTTTCTGAGTCATGTTTTGGTAGTTATGTTGCAAGTACTTTCAGTTACTCATGAATCTGACAGCTTGCACAGAGGTTCTAATAAATGACAAGGTAACCATGGAATTTGTTGAGTACAGTTTACGCACCGGGACCTGTAGCCCATGACATTGCACGTAACCCAAGGCCAACCCTTTGTTTCAGCAAACAAGTACTTCCCCCTGGTGGTCAGAGAATTTCATTGGCCCCACCAAGTTTCTGACAGCCAGTCCACTCCAGCTCTTGGGCCCACTGTCCACTGCCCGTCACCCGTACTTTTCCTGGGTTGAACTTCCAGAACTGCTGCTCCCTAAAGAAGTAGAGCCGGCCGTCGGTCCAGCTCAGGGCCCCGTTGGTTTGGCGTGGTACCCCCCTTCCAGTCTGCCAGTTTGCGGGGGTAGTATGGTTCTGGACGCAGGGTTTTCACATTCAGCACAAAGTAACGGGATCCTTTGAACAGGACCATGTGCCCTAAAGGGGCGTAGAAGAAGGCACAGTCCAGGTGTCGGGGGAGGCCCACCTCCTCATTCATTTTAGGGAAGCCAGGGTCAAGATCATCCCCAAAATAGCGCCACATACGTCTACCTGCCAGGGGACAGACAGTGATTAGGTTAGATTATATTAGATTAACTTTATTTTCCCCCAGAAGGGCCTTTAAGAGTGGTAGCATAAAATGTACAACCACAAACCACATTAACATGGTAGCACAGCACAGTGGATTAAAATTTGGACATTAAAATAAAACAACTGCTTCCCAGGCTTATTTGCGAGCCTCGTGCAGAGGGATTGCAGGAGTGCAGAGATCAAGCTTTGGTCTTCTACAGGCAAACAATGTGACCACATTTTGTTGGTTGTCCTCCCAAGAAACACAGAAACAAATAAGAAAAAAACAGTATTGGGAAAAAAATAAAAGCCACATCACACAATTAGGAACTACATTATGTGGACTTTTATCATTTGAGCAAACTATCTATAAATGTTTGCAAGCATTCATCTCATTACATTACATGGAATATTATGACTAATATTAAAACACAGCCATCAAAAAAAGAGGAGAAAATGTTGCATTTGTTTCTTTGACTGTCTCATTGTACCTTTGAAAAAGTAGAACTTCCTGTCAATGGGTGAGAAAGCAGCTGCCTCTATGGCAAGGGGAAGCTGTGACCAGCGATGCCTGAGAGGTAAGGGAGGGCCCACATTCCCCTGGCCAGAAACTGTCCAGAACAGCCCACCACGAAACACCAGAACTGAGCCACTCTGGTCTGAAAGCCACAAAGATTAATACACGTGAGCACAGGTCCATCTTAATCATAACTTTGAATGTAATGTATGTAAACCAACATAGAAGTTTTAACTCACGGAAACAGTGAATAACGTAAGGGACAATGGCCCTTTTATGTTAATGATGTGAATTTCCCCCCCCCCACAAATTGACAGTATCAGCTATTCTGAATAACTGAACTTTCATAATGCAGTTTTGGTCAGCCTGCCTTTCAGTGTCCTGCAAATTTACTACCATTGAAGACCACCAGAGGGCGCCCTGCAAACATACTACCATTGAAATCCACAAGAGGGCGCCCTGCAAATATACTACCATTGAAATCCACAAAAGAGCACCCTTCAGTGTAAACATATGACCATTAAAATCCACCAGAGGGCGTCTTGCAAATATACTACCATTGAAATCCACAAGAGGGCACCCTGAAAACATACTACTATTTACTACATACTACTATTTTATTTATCTCATTTTCTAACTCCGCTAACAACCCACCCGATGTTATGTTCAGGAGAAATCTCCGCACCCTCTCTCACACCTCTCTCACTACTTCTGCTCTCTCTGCACTTCCTCCACCTTTGCTAAAATGCCTGTTGATGTTGCCACCTCTGTGTTTAACTCATGCCTCTCTCAGTCTCTCAACTCACTATGTCCTCTTGTCTCCAAACCAGCCCGACTATCACCCCCCTCCCCGTGGCTGACGGATTCTCTCAGATCCAGCAGAACCATGCTACGAACCGCTGAGAGAAAGTGGAGGAAATCCAGATCCCCAGATGACCTGGCCTCCTACCACACTCTGCTGGCAGCCTTCACAGCTGCAACCACATCAGCTAAAACTTCATTTTTCCAGTCTAAAATTGATACATGTCTATCTAACCCACGTAAACTCTTTTCCACCTTCTCCTCCCTGCTCAACCCCCCTCCACCCCCTTCACCCTCCTCCCTCTCTGCAGATGACTTCCTGACCCACTTTGAGGGGAAGGTGGCCGCGATCCGGAACTCCTTCACGCATCCGGTGACACCCCACTTCCCCCATACTGAACCCATCGCTACACTGTCGTCCTTCAAGACTCTGGAGGACTCCGATGTGCTCGAGCTGGTGACGCGCCATCGCGCAACCACCTGTCCACTAGACCCCATACCTTCAGCAGTCCTCCAGTCTATATCTGCTGAGCTCCTTCCATATCTGTCCTCCATTATTAACACCTCCCTAATCTGTGGCCATGTTCCTGCTGCCTTTAAAACTGCCCGTGTAACCCCACTCCTTAAAAAACCTAGCCTAGATCCCGCTGATGTCAGGAACTACCGTCCTGTATCTCTCTTGCCCTTCCTGTCCAAAACAATTGAACGTGCTGTCCATAACCAACTGTCTGTTTTTCTCCACCAGAACAACCTGCTTGACCCGCATCAGTCTGGCTTCAGAACCGGCCATTCCACTGAAACTGCTCTCCTGGCTGTGACTGAGGCACTCGCCACTGCTAGAGCCTCCTCCCTCTCCTCTGTTCTGATTCTCCTTGACCTGTCTGCGGCATTCGACACGGTCAACCACAAACTCCTGATCTCCACACTTGCTGAGATGGGCATTTCTGGAACTGCCCTCTCTTGGTTTGTATTGTATCTCACTGATAGATCCTACCAAGTCTCCTGGAAGGGTTCCATCTCTGCTCCCCATCCCCTGTCTACAGGAGTCCCGCAGGGATCTGTACTGGGTCCTCTGCTGTTCTCTATGTATACTAAGTCTCTTGGCTCAGTAATCCATTCACATGGCTTCTCATACCATAGCTATGCTGACGATACTCAACTCTTCCTCTCTTTCCCTCCCTCTACCCCACAGGTTAAGGAGAGGATATCTGCTTGTCTGACTGACATCTCTGAGTGGATGGCTACCCATCACCTGAAGCTCAACCTTGACAAGACAGAGCTCCTCTTCATGCCGTACAAGACCTCCCCACTACATGACCTCTCCATCACCGTTGATGGGACCATGGTGGCTGCCTCCCGCTCTGCAAGGAACCTGGGGGTGGTCCTGGACGACCGGCTGGACTTCAAAGAGCACATCAGGGCGACGGCAAGGTCCTGCAGGTTCCTCCTGTACAACATCAGGAGGATTCGACCGTACCTGACCACCTACTCCACCCAGCTTCTTGTCCAGACCATGGTCACCTCACGCCTGGACTACTGCAACTCCCTGCTCGCAAGCCTACCGGCCTGCGCCATTCTGCCTCTTCAACTCATCCAGAATGCAGCTGCCCGGCTTGTGTTCAACCTCCCGAAATTTTCCCATGTAACCCCCCTGCTGAGGTCTCTCCACTGGCTGCCAGTTGCAGCCAGGATCAGGTTCAAAGTTCTGACCCTGGCCTACACTGCAGCCAATAGGACAGGCCCCGCCTACCTGCAGGACTTAATCCAGAACTATGTTCCTGCTCGACCACTTCGCTTCTTCTACAGCAGGGCGACTGGCACTTCCCCCCCTCCGTGTCAAAGGCTCTCGCTTGTTCCGACTTCCTGAGTTTTTCCACATTAGCTCCTCAGTGGTGGAATGAACTTCCCATTCCCCTACGTTCTACTCCAACCCTGCCTGCATTCCGTCGAGGCCTGAAGACACACCTCTTCAGACTCCACCTTGACTGATATCCTCACCTAGGAATATCAGTTCCCTGTTTACTAGTTCCCTGTGTTTTCCTGTCTGTTTATTATAGTTTATACTAGTATTTGGAATGGAAGTGTGGTGTTGCTGATTTGCCCACAGCTTACTGTGAACTACAGTCGACGTTCATTGCTAGGGATAGCTGCTACATTATGCGAAGGATGTGCTTTGCCTTGTCTGTTCTGTAGATCTTGATGATGTCTCTGTACGCACTTACTGTACGTCGCTTTGGATAAAAGCGTCTGCTAAATAAATGTAATGTAATGTAAATCCACCAGAGGGCGCCCTGCAAATATACTACTATTACAATCCACAAGAGGGCGCCCTGCAAACATACTACTATAGAGTACTCAAGTGACTACGTCACGTTGGTTTCGGAAGTAAATTCCCCATTCATTTAGAGCGTAGACATTAACTAAAGCTTATTTTTAAACCATTTCTACTGATTATGTCTTACCGTAAATTTCCCGGATTGTTCAATATAACGCCCGTTCGCAAACTATATTGTTTTTCTGGACCAGCTTCGAGTATATTTTACGTTTTAGTATTTTTTTTGTGAACATCCCAGCGCTGGCACTGTTTAAAAACTACACGTCCCATAATTCCCTCAGAACGAGCAGCCTTATCTCCAGATGTTTTCATATAACGTTAGCCAGTAGTAGCACACAGCTCCGTTTTTAAACACTTCTTTCTAACGTTAGCTAGCTAGCTTGAATGACTTAAAGCTAGAATTGCTTCATGTGGTTAACCGTAGCATAGTTTCTGACCTTGTCGGGCGGGCTTCTCTACTTAGCAAGCTAACGTTAGCTTGTCTTGAGCGGCACGAGCCTACTCCCATCTGCCACAGAGCAGACAGACGAGTTGATGATATCTTGAGAACCACCCGTGCGTTGCAGTACTGGATATGCAGTCCGTTAAAGTGGACTAGAAGTCGAACTACAATCATTAATGCGTTACTTTAAAAAATAAAAATTGGAACATGCGATATATGGTCTATATCCTTGTACCACACAGGCTAATCCAGGAACATTTCGGCTCATTCTATGAATCAGATTTCAAGAAATAGTCGGTAGTCTCCGAAGCCCATTCTATTTTCCATAGGGAATTTACTTCCGAAACCAGACTCCGCCCACGACTGACGTACTCACTTGAGTACTCTATTAGGGCGCCCTGCAAATAAACTACCATTGAAATCCACCAGAGGGCGCCCTGCAAATATACTACCATTGAAATCCACCAGAGGGCGCCCTGCAAATATAGTACCATTGAAATCCACCAGAGGGCGCCCTGCAAATATAGTACCATTGAAATCCACCAGAGGGCGCCCTGCAAATATAGTACCATTGAACTCCACCAGAGGGCGCGCTGCAAATATACTACCATTGAAATCCACCAGAGGGCGCCCTGCAAATATACTACCAATGAAATCCACCAGAGGGCGCCCTGCAAAAATATACTAATATACTACCATTAAAATCCAACAGAGGGCGCCCTGCAAATATACTAATATGCAACAATTCATTCCATTAGCTTACTGCGAGTACTTTACTCAATGTTCAGATCTATGGATAGCTGCTATGTTATGATAGAACTTCAATTACCTTCGGTATGCCGCTTTGTATGTCGCTTAGGATAAAAGCGCCTGCTAAATGAATGTAATATAATGATATTTATTGGGCACCCTCTTGTGGATTTTAATAGTAATATGGTTGCAAGGCGCCCTCTGGTGGATTTCAATGGTAATATATTTGCAGGGCGCCATACTTGTGGATTTCAATGGTAGTATTTTTGCAGAGCGCCCTCTGGTGGATTTCAATGGTAGTATATTTACTTTACTCAATGTTCAGATTTATGGATAGCTGCTATGTTATGATCGAAATGTGCTTTATCTGACCTGTTTTGTAGTTGCTTCAATTACCTTCAGTATGCACTTATTGTATATCGCTTTGGATAAAAGCGCCTGCTAAATGAATGTAATGTAATGATATTTGTTGGGCGCCCTCTGGTGGATTTCAATGGTAGTATATTTGGATTTCAATAGTAATAAGGTTGCAAGGCGCCCTCTGGTGGATTTCAATGGTAGTACATTTGCAGGGCGCCCTCTGGTGGATTTCAATGGTAGTACATTTGCAGGGCGCCCTCTTGTGGATTGTAATAGTAGTATGTTTGCAGGGCGCCCTCTGGTGGATTTCAATGGTAGTAGTAGGGCGGCAGTTTAGCAATGGTAGTATATTTGGATTTCAATAGTAATAAGGTTGCAAGGCGCCCTCTGGTGGATTTCAATGGTAGTACATTTGCAGGGCGCCCTCTGGTGGATTTCAATGGTAGTATATTTGCGGGGCGCCATCTGGTGGATTTCAATGGTAGTATATTTGCAGAGCGCCCTCTTGTGGATTTCAATGGTATTATATTTGCAGGTCGCCCTCTGGTGGATTTCAATGGTAGTATATTTGCAGGGCGCCCTCTGGTGGATTTCAATGGTAGTATATTTGCAGGGCGCCCTCTGGTGGATTTCAATGGTAGTATATTTGCAGGGCGCCCTCTTGTGGATTGTAATAGTAGTATGTTTGCAGGGCGCCCTCTGGTGGATTTCAATGGTAGTAGTAGGGCGGCAGTTTAGTAATGGTAGTATATTTGGATTTCAATAGTAATAAGGTTGCATGGCGCCCTCTGGTGGATTTCAATGGTAGTACATTTGCAGGGCGCCCTTTGGTGGATTTCAATGGTAGTATATTTGCAGGGCGCCCTCTGGTGGATTTCAATGGTAGTATATTTGCAGAGCGCCCTCTTGTGGATTTCAATGGTATTATATTTGCAGGTCGCCCTCTGGTGGATTTCAATGGTAGTATGTTTGCAAGGCGCCCTCTGGTGGATTTCAATGGTAGTATATTTGCAGGGCGCCCTCTTGTGGATTGTAATAGTAGTATGTTTGCAGGGCGCCCTCTGGTGGATTTCAATGGTAGTAGTAGGGTGGCAGTTTAGCAATGGTAGTATATTTGGATTTCAATAGTAATAAGGTTGCATGGCGCCCTCTGGTGGATTTCAATGGTAGTACATTTGCAGGGCGCCCTTTGGTGGATTTCAATGGTAGTATATTTGCAGGGCGCCCTCTGGTGGATTTCAATGGTAGTATATTTGCAGAGCGCCCTCTTGTGGATTTCAATGGTATTATATTTGCAGGTCGCCCTCTGGTGGATTTCAATGGTAGTATGTTTGCAAGGCGCCCTCTGGTGGATTTCAATGGTAGTATATTTGCAGGGCGCCCTCTTGTGGATTGTAATAGTAGTATGTTTGCAGGGCGCCCTCTGGTGGATTTCAATGGTAGTAGTAGGGTGGCAGTTTAGCAATGGTAGTATATTTGGATTTCAATAGTAATAAGGTTGCATGGCGCCCTCTGGTGGATTTCAATGGTAGTACATTTGCAGGGCGCCCTTTGGTGGATTTCAATGGTAGTATATTTGCAGGGCGCCCTCTGGTGGATTTCAATGGTAGTATATTTGCAGAGCGCCCTCTTGTGGATTTCAATGGTATTATATTTGCAGGTCGCCCTCTGGTGGATTTCAATGGTAGTATGTTTGCAAGGCGCCCTCTGGTGGATTTCAATGGTAGTATATTTGCAGGGCGCCCTCTTGTGGATTGTAATAGTAGTATGTTTGCAGGGCGCCCTCTGGTGGATTTCAATGGTAGTAGTAGGGCGGCAGTTTAGCAATGGTAGTATATTTGGATTTCAATAGTAATAAAGTTGCAAGGCGCCCTCTGGTGGATTTCAATGGTAGTACATTTGCAGGGCGCCCTCTGGTGGATTTCAATGGTAGTATATTTGCAGGGCGCCCTCTGGTGGATTTCAATGGTAGTATATTTGCAGAGCGCCCTCTTGTGGATTTCAATGGTATTATATTTGCAGGTCGCCCTCTGGTGGATTTCAATGGTAGTATATTTGCAGGGCGCCCTCTGGTGGATTTCAATGGTAGTATATTTGCAGGGCGCCCTCTGGTGGATTTCAATGGTAGTATATTTGCAGGGCGCCCTCTTGTGGATTGTAATAGTAGTATGTTTGCAGGGCGCCCTCTGGTGGATTTCAATGGTAGTAGTAGGGCGGCAGTTTAGTAATGGTAGTATATTTGGATTTCAATAGTAATAAGGTTGCATGGCGCCCTCTGGTGGATTTCAATGGTAGTACATTTGCAGGGCGCCCTTTGGTGGATTTCAATGGTAGTATATTTGCAGGGCGCCCTCTGGTGGATTTCAATGGTAGTATATTTGCAGAGCGCCCTCTTGTGGATTTCAATGGTATTATATTTGCAGGGCGCCCTCTGGTGGATTTCAATGGTAGTATATTTGCAGAGCGCCCTCTTGTGGATTTCAATGGTATTATATTTGCAGGTCGCCCTCTGGTGGATTTCAATGGTAGTATGTTTGCAAGGCGCCCTCTGGTGGATTTCAATGGTAGTATATTTGCAGGGCGCCCTCTTGTGGATTGTAATAGTAGTATGTTTGCAGGGCGCCCTCTGGTGGATTTCAATGGTAGTAGTAGGGTGGCAGTTTAGCAATGGTAGTATATTTGGATTTCAATAGTAATAAGGTTGCATGGCGCCCTCTGGTGGATTTCAATGGTAGTACATTTGCAGGGCGCCCTTTGGTGGATTTCAATGGTAGTATATTTGCAGGGCGCCTTCTGGTGGATTTCAATGGTAGTATATTTGCAGAGCGCCCTCTTGTGGATTTCAATGGTATTATATTTGAGGGTCGCCCTCTGGTGGATTTCAATGGTAGTATGTTTGCAAGGCGCCCTCTGGTGGATTTCAATGGTAGTATATTTGCAGGGCGCCCTCTGGTGGATTTCAATGGTAGTATATTTGCAGGGCGCCCTCTGGTGGATTTCAATGGTAGTATATTTGCAGGGCGCCCTCTGGTGGATTTCAATGGTAGTATATTTGCAGGGCGCCCTCTTGTGGATTGTAATAGTAGTATGTTTGCAGGGCGCCCTCTGGTGGATTTCAATGGTAGTAGTAGGGCGGCAGTTTAGTAATGGTAGTATATTTGGATTTCAATAGTAATAAGGTTGCATGGCGCCCTCTGGTGGATTTCAATGGTAGTACATTTGCAGGGCGCCCTTTGGTGGATTTCAATGGTAGTATATTTGCAGGGCGCCCTCTGGTGGATTTCAATGGTAGTATATTTGCAAGGCGCCCTCTGGTGGATTTCAATGGTAGTATATTTGCAGGGCGCCCTCTGGTGGATTTCAATGGTAGTATATTTGCAGGGCGCCCTCTGGTGGATTTCAATGGTAGTATATTTGCAGGGCGCCCTCTGGTGGATTTCAATGGTAGTATATTTGCAGGGCGCCCTCTTGTGGATTGTAATAGTAGTATGTTTGCAGGGCGCCCTCTGGTGGATTTCAATGGTAGTAGTAGGGCGGCAGTTTAGTAATGGTAGTATATTTGGATTTCAATAGTAATAAGGTTGCATGGCGCCCTCTGGTGGATTTCAATGGTAGTACATTTGCAGGGCGCCCTTTGGTGGATTTCAATGGTAGTATATTTGCAGGGCGCCCTCTGGTGGATTTCAATGGTAGTATATTTGCAGAGCGCCCTCTTGTGGATTTCAATGGTATTATATTTGCAGGTCGCCCTCTGGTGGATTTCAATGGTAGTATGTTTGCAAGGCGCCCTCTGGTGGATTTCAATGGTAGTATATTTGCAGGGCGCCCTCTTGTGGATTGTAATAGTAGTATGTTTGCAGGGCGCCCTCTGGTGGATTTCAATGGTAGTAGTAGGGTGGCAGTTTAGCAATGGTAGTATATTTGGATTTCAATAGTAATAAGGTTGCATGGCGCCCTCTGGTGGATTTCAATGGTAGTACATTTGCAGGGCGCCCTTTGGTGGATTTCAATGGTAGTATATTTGCAGGGCGCCTTCTGGTGGATTTCAATGGTAGTATATTTGCAGAGCGCCCTCTTGTGGATTTCAATGGTATTATATTTGAGGGTCGCCCTCTGGTGGATTTCAATGGTAGTATGTTTGCAAGGCGCCCTCTGGTGGATTTCAATGGTAGTATATTTGCAGGGCGCCCTCTGGTGGATTTCAATGGTAGTATATTTGCAGGGCGCCCTCTGGTGGATTTCAATGGTAGTATATTTGCAGGGCGCCCTCTGGTGGATTTCAATGGTAGTATATTTGCAGGGCGCCCTCTTGTGGATTGTAATAGTAGTATGTTTGCAGGGCGCCCTCTGGTGGATTTCAATGGTAGTAGTAGGGCGGCAGTTTAGTAATGGTAGTATATTTGGATTTCAATAGTAATAAGGTTGCATGGCGCCCTCTGGTGGATTTCAATGGTAGTACATTTGCAGGGCGCCCTTTGGTGGATTTCAATGGTAGTATATTTGCAGGGCGCCCTCTGGTGGATTTCAATGGTAGTATATTTGCAGAGCGCCCTCTTGTGGATTTCAATGGTATTATATTTGCAGGTCGCCCTCTGGTGGATTTCAATGGTAGTATGTTTGCAAGGCGCCCTCTGGTGGATTTCAATGGTAGTATATTTGCAGGGCGCCCTCTTGTGGATTGTAATAGTAGTATGTTTGCAGGGCGCCCTCTGGTGGATTTCAATGGTAGTAGTAGGGTGGCAGTTTAGCAATGGTAGTATATTTGGATTTCAATAGTAATAAGGTTGCATGGCGCCCTCTGGTGGATTTCAATGGTAGTACATTTGCAGGGCGCCCTTTGGTGGATTTCAATGGTAGTATATTTGCAGGGCGCCTTCTGGTGGATTTCAATGGTAGTATATTTGCAGAGCGCCCTCTTGTGGATTTCAATGGTATTATATTTGAGGGTCGCCCTCTGGTGGATTTCAATGGTAGTATGTTTGCAAGGCGCCCTCTGGTGGATTTCAATGGTAGTATATTTGCAGGGCGCCCTCTTGTGGATTGTAATAGTAGTATGTTTGCAGGGCGCCCTCTGGTGGATTTCAATGGTAGTAGTAGGGCGGCAGTTTAGCAATGGTAGTATATTTGGATTTCAATAGTAATAAAGTTGCAAGGCGCCCTCTGGTGGATTTCAATGGTAGTACATTTGCAGGGCGCCCTCTGGTGGATTTCAATGGTAGTATATTTGCAGGGCGCCCTCTGGTGGATTTCAATGGTAGTATATTTGCATAGCGCCCTCTTGTGGATTTCAATGGTATTATATTTGCAGGTCGCCCTCTGGTGGATTTCAATGGTAGTATATTTGCAGGGCGCCCTCTGGTGGATTTCAATAGTAGTGAAAAAAATGAAAAAATTGGGTAAATACACCTTTTTGAATCCAATTTGCTTCCACGTTTCCAGGTCACTTCACCTGTCATAGGTGTTAATTCAAAGAGGCATTTGATAATGTAGCCTGTTGATGGATACATTTGTGTTGTGGAAGACAACAAGTTTGGTTGAGGCCTAGCCTGGCTGTGAATTTGTCTTACCCACTGTGATGGCATCAAAGAACCCCTGGCAGTACTGGGGCAGGGCAGAGTCAGGGTCTCCCTTGCCCCCCTGGGCCAGCTCCAAATCCTGCAGAGCAGAGCTGAACGCCTGTCCTGGGAGTTGGACCACCTGACCACCAGAGGGCTTTCCTGAGGACAGAGTGAACTATGGAGGATTATTCAGTACAAAATGAAAATGATAAAAGAAATGCTCTCAGGGCACTCGTCAGTTTTAATGGATGAAATGATTAAGAATCTGAGCAGTGTTATAAAGTAGGCTAATCCTCCATTGTGAACAACCACATCCATAAAAAATCTACAGTCCATATCTTCCCATACAGATAAGACTACAGGCTCAAGGATTTTGGCATACTGCTGATGTAAACCAAATTCAAAATCCACAGGTTAATTTAATTATGGGTTATGTTAATTAGTTAACCAGTTAGTGACAAATTAATTAAGGCTATGAACCTTGTGGCATCAAATCCAAAAGGATAAGCATTTTTTTCTCCACATTTGGAACGTCCAGTAGTATTCATCAGAACTCATTGCTTATTGGAGAGCAAGCTCCCTCCTCTGAAGCACACATTGTTTTATCATCACTCTGTGGTCTACAAGCCAGAGGAAGACTTGTGCAGCTCAACAGGTGGACCGTGGATACCCAATCAATCAGCAGGGGTCCCTAGTGCATGATTGGATGCTGTACTCTGTACCGTAGTGCATGATTGGATGCTGTACTCTGTACCGTAGTGCATGATTGGATGCTGTACTCTGTACCGTAGTGCATGATTGGATGCTGTACTCTGTACCGTAGTGCATGATTGGATGCTGTACTCTGTACCGTAGTGCATGATTGGATGCTGTACTCTGTACCGTAGTGCATGATTGGATGCTGTACTCTGTACCGTAGTGCATGATTGGATGCTGTACTCTGTACAGTAGTGCATGATTGGATGCTGTACTCTGTACCGTAGTGCATGATTGGATGCTGTACTCTGTACCGTAGTGCATGATTGCATGCTGTACTCTGTACCGTAGTGCATGATTGGATGCTGTACTCTGTACCGTAGTGCATGATTGGATGCTGTACTCTGCACCGTAGTGCATGATTGGATGCTGTACTCTGTACCGTAGTGCATGATTGGATGCTGTACTCTGTACCGTAGTGCATGATTGGATGCTGTACTCTGTACCGTAGTGCATGATTGGATGCTGTACTCTGTACCGTAGTGCATGATTGGATGCTGTACTCTGTACAGTAGTGCATGATTGGATGCTGTACTCTGTACCGTAGTGCATGATTGGATGCTGTACTCTGTACCGTAGTGCATGATTGGATGCTGTACTCTGTACCGTAGTGCATGATTGGATGCTGTACTCTGTACAGTAGTGCATGATTGGATGCTGTACTCTGTACCGTAGTGCATGATTGGATGCTGTACTCTGTACCGTAGTGCATGATTGGATGCTGTACTCTGTACCGTAGTGCATGATTGGATGCTGTACTCTGTACCGTAGTGCATGATTGGATGCTGTACTCTGTACCGTAGTGCATGATTGGATGCTGTACTCTGTACCGTAGTGCATGATTGGATGCTGTACTCTGTACAGTAGTGCATGATTGGATGCTGTACTCCTGACTGACTGGAACCCTCTTTTCCCTGGGGCAACACGAGAACTGCGTGTCTCCCTGTGGTTCTGTTGGCCACAGCCAGGACTGACTCAGTCTGGAATTGAAACCAGTCTATAAGGCTTGTTCATGCACTAGAATAGTGTCTTAACAGGATGAGACACCCAGCAACCCAGTGGTATGAATTTCTATATGACTTTAACAAGTATGTTCAATAAAGATTTTCCTCTAATCTCTAAAACAAAAATGGCGCATTTTAATGCTGATGATTATTCAACAATTTCAGCATACTGCCTTCATCAAGTAAATAGTATTCATCTGTTGCCAAAATTCAGGCCACACATAAAGCAAGGGCATTTGCAAGAAGCGGTCAGCCCACATTTTATCTTATTGCGAGATTGGGAACAGATTATAGCTTCGGCCATATGTTTCTGCAGTTGAACCTCTGGTTCCTCTGGCTGAAGTTTCCCCATTTGTGTCACAAATGTTTTTTTATTTAACCTTTATTTAACCAGGATAGGTCCCATTGAGATTAAAAATCTCTTTTACAAGGGAGTCCTGGCCAAGACAGGCAGCAGCACAACATAAAACAAGTTATTGAAACAGACACAAAACAAAAAGACAATATTACAATATATAACATCCCAAAGAACAATGTTTTCAGGCATTCAAAACAAAACTATCTTTCTTCTCGCAGCGTCTACTGCAACCGCCGTTATCAGCAGCAACAGTGGTGCAGACTTACACATCATTTCATTTACAGGGAAGTAAAGGGAAAACCACTTGATTTTGCAGAAACAATCAAGGCACACCGCTCAAGGTTTTCTTTGACTGTTTTACAAAAGTTGCACCAGCATTTTTGTTTGTAAAACACTAGGCAAACCTTTGTCTTGGCAAAGGATAAAATCTGGATCCCCAAGGACAGGCAGACAAAACACTGGCAGACAGACAGCTGGACAGGCTGTCTCGCTGCAGGCTGGGGCATTTCAGATTTAGGATGTACTGTATTTGGTTGTTGTTTACTCTGCAGAGGTTTAAACAGTTTTATTTTTGGCGAGGGTGGGGGCGGGGTGTTATATAAATTAACATTGTAAATATTTGTCCTGGCCTACAAAATCTCACTTTTGGATCTGGATGAGGTCACTCCTTTTAAGACCCTTCCCCCTTCTCCGCACCCCATAAGAAACAGCAGAGCTCATATCTGAAGTGCCCCCAACGGGATTCTGGGATAAGTCTGGGGGCTTCAACAAGTAATTTCTTTGTGTGCCCTTTGCTCAGGGGGGATGCTCCACAGTGTTGCTGCTCTACATTCCCACTCAGAGCAGATGAGGGGTGATGAAACACAGAGCCACTGTGTGGGAGTAAAAATAGGATATGAACTGCTGGAGAGGTTCAGACAGCTGTTACACAGGCCAGTACCCACGCCTTCACTGTACACACAACCCTGTACCCGAGCAGTGTCCCCTGAATACTTCTTCAGTAAGCGAGAGGCTTGTTTTCACCCTGCCGTATAGACAGGAGTAATGTCACAGTGCAGTGACAGCCAATAGTGATGAGTGTCAGAACTGCTGTGCTACATGGATTGTTTCTCTGCGTCGGATTGGCTGATATGAAAGCAACACACACTGATCTGTCATCCGCTGCTTAAGAGCCTCTGCCTGAATGAATGAGTTGAGTTCTCTCTGTTAGAAAAGAGTGTTTCATGTTTTTAGGTCTGCTGGTATCTGTCATGATGAGATGTCCAGTGTTTAATCTGACTTAGTTACCCACCTTTTAAAATTCCTGACGCCACAATGTAATGTCGTTTCTTTACTTCAAATAAGACAAGAGGGATAACAAAACAGGGTTCTATGTATTTTGGACCTGTAATGACATGTTTAACATATATGGCCGGCACACATGGGACCAGACTGTGTCCATTTGGAGGACGACTCTCTGACCCATGTGTGGGTCCCTCCCTGCGCCAGGATACCCAGCTGTTGACCTTTCTATGCTGTGATCACACCTCTGACTGTAACTGTCTGTGCTTCTGCTGTCTAAGAAAAGGAACGACTCGCCCCCCCACCACCCCCCCCAAAAAAAGCAAACAAAAAAAACAAACATCCATCACAATTGCCTTCAAACACTTGCAGGTGCGTGCACAGAATAAAAGTTATTGCAAAAATGTGAGCATTGTTTGAATTCCTGCCTCTTGGGCATACTGGGAACATTATTTTCCATGAGCAAAATAATAATACACTTTGTCATGTTTGTTTCCCATCTTCCTGATTTGAAAATCGGCATTCCTCAGAAAATAAATTTTTGTTGCCTCCAGGTAAAACTGCTGCACTGTCTATAATCAAACCAACATACCTGAGTACGCACCCTCAGGACCATGGAGCCACCGGGATATGACACATTCCGCCCACCCCTGGAGAGACGCACACCATCCCTGCTCAGAGACTGCTGCCTGTTCCAGCTACACATCAGTTTCCCCTACTCTCTGGCTCAGCCACTGACTCACAATGGGCCTCGCTAATCAATTAGAAATGCTATACCTGTGAGAGCTAGCATGAAAAATCAAGTATTTTACTCTGCAATCAGCTTTGATCAATTCAAATTTAAGGTTTAATTATTTGACATCCATCCATCCATTATCTAACTAGTTTCTGCCTGGTCAGGTTTGTGAGGGGGCTGGTGCCTATCCCAGCATACATTGGGCGAGAGGCAGGAATACACCCTGGACAGGTCGCAAATCCATTACAGGGCACACACACACCATTCACTCACACACTCATACCTATGGGAAATTTAGAGTCTCAGATTAACCCGGGAAGACATGCAAACTCCACACAGAAAGGCGCTCGGCCGGGATTCCAACATCTTGCTGTGAGGCAACAGTGCTAACCACTGCACCCCTTCATTATTTGTACATTACAATATTTTATTTACTTTGATTCTGTGTAAAAGCAATCGCCACATAAAGTGTGCTAGCATGTAACTTTTTTGATTTAACCTTGTTTTGTTTAGTGAAATAAGAAAAGAAAAAAAACAGATTTGACAGCTACCCCGAAATGAATTTTCCACAATTTCACTGTATGGTGTGCAACAAGATATTCTGGTGTCTAGTGGTACCATATTCCTGATTTCAACATCCAGTCTGAATATGCTACGTAATGTATGACGATATTAGCGTACCATAGAGCTTCTGTACCGCAGTGATGTCATCCCAGCTCAGGACCAAGGCCTTGCCGAGCTTTTTGTAGTAGGGTGACATTAGGGCGTGGCGCACCGGTGAGTGCTCGAGCCCCAGAGTGTGCCCGATCTCGTGTGCGATCACCATGAACAGGTTGTGCCCCTTGAAGCCGTCCAGTGTCCAGCGCTCTGCCATGTCGAAGTGCGCCTCACCCCGACAGGGAAAAAATGCATGCGCCAGGGCTCCCCCTGTGAGCCAACACAAGAATGGCAAAAGTGGGATTGGGAATCGGAACGCAAGCGGTTCTGCACCTGAATAAGCAATGAAACAACATTTGTTCATGCATGTATTGCAGATTCCACTCATCAGTGGGAATGAGTGGCCATCTTTGGACTCTGAAGATAATGTACAGTACCAGTCAAAAGTTTGGACACACCTACTCATAGGTTTTTTTTCCTGTTTTCCACATTTTAGAATAGTAAAGACATCAAAACAATGAAATAACACAAATTAAATTATGCAAAGAAATTTAAAAAAGTGTTATATTTTAGATTCTTCAAAGTAGCCACCCTTTGCCTTGATAACAGGTTTGCACATTCTTGCCATTCTCTCAACCAACTTCTGTGGTAAACAAGTATTCCACAGGTAAACAGGTGCTATCATGACTCTGTATAAAAGGATATCAAAAGACTCTTGACACCTTATTTCCAGGTAGAATGTGCAAAGCTGTTATCAAGGCAAAGGGTGGCTACTCTGAAGAATCTAAAATATAAGACCTTTTTTATTTGTTTAACACTTTTTTTTGGGTCTTTGCATAATTCCATTTGTGTTATCTGATAGTGTTGATGTCTTTACTATTCTAAAATGTGGAAAACAGTAAAAATAACAAAAAAAAAACTTTCTATAAGTAGGTGTGTCCAAACGTTTGACTGGTACTGTAAATGCATGAAACCTCTGGTTATTCTGTTCATTAATAAAACAAAACAAAAGATTTCATGACAACGTCATACAAAGCACAATGATCTACTCCCACAGAAGTTTAATAATCAGACAGAAACTACTACTTGAACTACTTCCTGTCTTCATTTTCATCCAAAGTGATCTGCAATTTGTTTATATGTGTCACCAAAATTAAAAGACACCAGGATAAAAAGCATAAATATGAACAAAGCATAAACCGACTTCAGTGACCGGATTAAAACTTTGCATTAGTGCATAAATCCTGTAGTACCTGGAGTACACAGTTATCACCAGGGTCTTATGTTCAAAATACAATTTTGTAAGAATTTATATACTCTATATTGCTGAAGTGTGCATGTTACTGGATTGTTCACTTTTAATTGAAAAAAAAAACAATTGTTCAACAACCAAGATAAGGCCTCTCTTTAACAATGTTATTTTCTTTAGTAAAATGGCATACAAAATATCATTTTTGCTTCTATAGAACTGAGAACTACAGATGCTATGTATTCACATGATGAATCACTAACTAGATATGGCAGCTGTAGGATCACTGACAGGCCTAATGTGATTGAGCTATAGGATCTGAGTCAGGTTGTTATACTTACATGGCAAACCAAATAAACTGCGTTAAGCCTTTTGAAGGTGGTAATACAGTCCGGCAGTCAGGTGCAAGAATAAGTCCTGTATTTATGTTGCACAAGCCATATCTAATAAGATTCTGTGTGCGTGTGTGATGAGACAGAGAGAGAGAGAGAGAGAGAGAGATGCACTTTCTCCTACATTGTGAAAAATATACAGAAATTAGAAAACATTACTTCAACAAATTATCTCTAACTATAAAAGACTTTGATTCCCTAACAAAAGAAAATAAACTGCAAATCCTACTAGGAGAAGGGCGAATGGCTCCAATAGTTGCAAAGTACATCTTTGCCTGCCATGAACTGAGGGACACTGGCTGACAACCAAAAACATATTCATTTTATTAATTAATTGATTTATTTTTATTTTTTTTATTTTTATTTTTTTATAAATGACTTTTTTCGGCATTATTCTGATTTATTTACATCCATGTTTAGTGTATTTCTTAATTTCTGTATGTACGCTTTGGCAATATTTACAGGTGTATTTCATGCCAATAAAGCATTTTGAATTTGAATTTGAATTTGAGAGAGAGAGAGCGAGAGAGAGAGAGAGAGAGAGAGAGATAAATACAATATAATACCTCTATGTTTTTCTAATAGTTTTTCAAGTTGGGGCTTGAAGTCTTGGACTTTCAGGTGACTATTTGTTTCCACAGCATTAAGAAAAACGTTTCAAGATGTCAAGTCACATAGCTTCATTGCTTTCACAGTGCACTCACTCACAAAAAACACATAATACAGCCGTGTATTCTGTTCAGGAGGCTTAGTGGAAAATGAAAAGAGCTCCCCGCTGTTAAAAATCCATTATCCCTGACAAGCCCCGAGAGTGAAGGGTGAGCGTCCCCACCTGGGCCGTCAAACGCGTTTCCCGTGCCGTCGTTGTGCTCCCCCTCGTAGAAGGCCAGCCGGATGTCGGCCGGGCCCTGAGCCACCTCCTGGAAGGCCAGGGCGGAGACGTTGCTCCACAGCTGGAAGGCGGTGCGCACAGCCAGCTCCACCTGCCGAGGGGAGAGGTGCCGCGGCCAGTTTACAATCCGGTAGGTGAGGTGCCGCTTGTACCATATCTCCCCTGCAGAGACACCACGCACTGTGTGAATACTGGGCTCCGGGCGCCTGGGACACACAATTACTGAAAATACTTTAATGGCAGTAAAAAAATGTGGAGTTTATAGCCAATCTTTATTATTTTTGTAAAACTTTTTCAGCTTTATTTGACAGCACAGTGTAGAGAGACAGGAAGAATGGGGAGCGAGAGAGAGGGAGAGACATGTGGCAAAGGTCTCAAACCGCTGATGTCGCTGCTCGCAGTGAGCATGTGGATAGTGCTTTACAGGCTATGCCACCGAAACACCCCGTTTATGGCCAAGTTTGAACAGCATCTATTCTCACCAATAATCAGAAAAAAAAGAACAAGTTTGTAACATACGTACTTAGTTATTAAAAAATCTAAGGAATCTGCAGGAGCATTTTCTGATCTGATCTGATCTGGGCAACATGTTAAGATCTGCAACCATAATTTGAATTTATAAACCCTTTGCTGGAAATCAAGGTAAGCAAACACCTGTAATACTGTTATTTGAATGTAAATTTAACACAATAACAGTTTAAACTTCACCATACAAATGACCACTTGGCTTTGTCAGAGATTCTTTAGTAGATCTATTGTCATTGGTGGAAATGAGGGTGCAGAATATGTTACAGGTAGTTGTTTAAGACATTTTGTAACGAGTGAACAATGTTTGCATAATTGCTGACAAAATGAAGTTACTATACAGACTGCATGTGTACAGTCTGATAAGCTGTACTTAAACACAGTGCATGCACATTTAAACTCTATACATAGCAATGTCAAGACAATTTTCTTTAGCCTGTGTCTGTAGTTAGGCCTGCGTAATGATACATTTGGCAAACATCAAAGGCCCACATTTGTCAAAGGTAGCAGGCAGAGGTTTTTAACTGCCGCAACCCCACCTGCCTCGTGCCCGAGATCACACAGCCTATAGCAATCTGTGTCACCGTAACAAATGAAGCCGCACGCGACGCGGAAAAAAAGAGAGCCGCGCAGGAAACAAAGAGAGCCGCGCAGGAAACAAAGAGAGCCGCGCAGGAAACAAAGAGAGCCGCGCAGGAAACAAAGCCATCAGGCGCTCCTGAGCGGCCGGTGGCCAGACGGAACTGTGTAATGGTGTAATTGTCCGGAGCAGGGCGGAGATCAGAGAGGCCGACAAGCAAGATACAAAATGGGGGAGTCTTTAACAGATACACAGATGGCCATTAATTCAAGGGTCTGTCTTAACAGGGAGTTTTTAAGGTGCTTGCAGGCCACATAGCAATAGAGGTTGTTTTACATTAGACAAACATTAAACAATCAATGCTTCCAGTATCTTAAAACGTGCAAAGCCTGTAATGTAATAGTCCTGATTACATTAGTTTCTCTATTCTAAAACAAACAATGTGAAGCTTGCATGGCTAGTTCGGGCAGACAACCCGAGAAGTGCCAAATCACTTTCAGCTCATATTATGCTTATGCCTTAAATGGGAGGGCTATTTAAATCACCAAACTTACCTCTTCATGCATTGCTCATTCTGCCATGCTGCTGCTGCCTGCTATCCCTACTGCTGCTACCCATGCTTGGCTTGCCGTACTTACACATTACATTACATTACGTTCATTAGGCAGACACTTTTATCCAAAGCGACCTACAATAAGTAATTGAAGCAACTACAAAACAGATCAGACAAAGCACATCGTTCTCATAACGTAGCAGCTAGCAGTGGTTACTCCCTGTTATCATTTTTGCTGGCTCATACTAAAAATGTTATGCAAACAGGAAGTGATAAGAGAGCCTTGGCGCCAAAGTTGCATTCACATTAAATCTGAATTAAACACTGTTTAATTCAAATCATGAATCATGTAACTGAAATGCTGAATGCATGTATGATGGAATACATGGGCGGGACTCCTATCTCTGCCTTGTGTGTGGGTTTATGGCAGTGCTGACCAAACATATATATGGAGCGGGTGGGTGGTGGTGGTGGTGGTGGTGGTGGGGGGGGGGGGGGGGGGGGGCATGGGAATTGAGACAAATGGCTCTCCATTGGATAAGCGCTCATTATTATGACGACGACGTCTGAATTCCCATGGCCTGCAGCGGGATCTCTGCGGAGGGGGGGGGGGGAGATCACAGATCCAGATTAAAGTGGGGGAGGGGTCCCGCTGGGAGGCCCAAAATGGCCAGCATGATGAACGCTGAAGACATTCCAGGACTTCCCTTCTGGAAGCAATTAGAACTGCAGCTTGGAAATGGGGAAGAAGCCCTATCTCTGATTTCAGGAAGTGCCCAAAATTCTCAGATCCAGATTAGCTTCAGAAAAAGAGCACGTCAGGTAAAGAGGGGATGTGCCTCGCTCTATTGTAAAGCCATGTGTCATTTCAGTCTGCTCAAAGCCTTCAGGCCCAAACCCTCCTCTGCTTGGTGATTGTTATTTACTTCAATTGCTTGCAAAGTTTTGGTTCCAGGCCAATTCTAGATGGATACCAGATGGGAATTAGACACAAAATACCAAATATATGGCAGTAATAATGCTTTGTGAAACATAATCATCCAAATATCCCAAAATTATCCAGGTGGGTCATTTTTTCTTACAGTACTTGTGAACACCTCCAAACCACAGCATTCTATTGGGGTGCCTGAATGTCCCATAACTATTTAACGAAATGACATATGATTTCAAATGGGCAACCAATTATTAATGATTCTAATGAAATTTGAATTAAACAACATGAGGGATGACATGCTCAAGATCGAATTGGGTCATCCAGCAAACAGGATATACAGTAATGGCTGAAGTCTGCAGGTGTTGTACATAAATAATCCTAATCACCGAGCAGAGAACAACACCTGCACTTTCCACGATTGGGTTGCAAGCAGCTCCGATTATTTAAAAAATTCTGCTTGTATTCCTGTAGCCGTCATGGTCGCCACTGTAAAGGCTTTGCCTGGAATTGCTCACCCCGTACGTGTATAGAAAGTTAACTTTTGCCACCAATGAGGTATAATGCAGAGTTTCTGTCCTAGCTGGCTTAATGAAATCTAAAAAGCATTGCATAAGTGCAGCTGCAGTCGAAGGCCTTCTCCCAGTTCCCACAGGTGCCAGATACGTGTTTACACACAGGGAACAGATTGCAGCTGTCAGGTATTTGACTCAAACTTGGGAAGCGGTCTTCGGGTTGAATTCCTGAAGAGTTAACAAATCCATCCGGCAACCCAGTGGAATGTGCAACACGTCCATGCCAGGCAGACCGGAAAGCCAAAAGCAAGCAAGATTGCAAATGACTGTATCCTTCTCTCTCCTGGTCTCACTATCAAAATATTTTAGATATGCCCCAGATGCACAAACAGATGTGAAAGCCAGAGATGTAGTGGGCGAACTGTAAATATGACTATAATATGAATATTAATATGCTGTGCTGCTCCAACAAACACTCATTGTTAAAATAACAAATAAACTGTACATAACATGCATGGTTAAACATACTGCATTAGAGCAATTACACTACAAAGTCATAACACAGATATTTATTCATTCAAGGGTCTGTCTTAACAGGGAGGTTTTAAGGTGTTTGCAGTCCACAGAGCAATGGGCGGTTGTTTGACATTAGACAAACATTAAACAATCAATGTTGCCCGTATCTTTAATTGCCCCTGTCACATGAGAGATATGCATCCCCCTGCAGGACTGTAGGCCACAGGCAGCGATGACAGCGTACAGATTCAGTACCAGACTGTAGGGCCCACCCTGGACACAAGCCCTCTCGGCAACCCAAATCTCACATCCTCATGACCTCAACAAGCAAAATCTGTAAAACTTGAACTCATTAAAAAGTGAATAACTTGGTGCTACTAAAGCAAAATTTGATATGGCACCATTTCACCCTCTAAAATCGGCAACTATGTGGATCTTAGACCAGTGTACCCTATGAGCGTGTGCACACTCACCTGGTCGGCTGTAGCGCTTGCTGCGCCTGTGCTGGCCACCGGAGGCAGCGCCGCCCAGGAAGATTTGGTTCACCCGCCTGGCCCAGGCATGTTGGCTCCCCCTGTCCTTCACCCCGCATCTGGGGGCAGACATCCGCTGCAAGGTGGGGCTGTCCAGCTCCCCCGTAACGGGCAGGTGGGAGAGCCACTGGAACTCCCTGAAAGAGAACACACGTGGTGGAAGGAGGTTTTGGGAAGCAAACTTTTTAGCCAATCAGTGAGGCTAAGCAGCATCTGCTACAGCCCCTCTTTTCAGAAGGAGTTTTCCTCCCCAAATTAAACATGTTAGCAATCCCATATAGTAGAGTCATAAGCACATGTTAGCAATCCCATATAGTAGTCATAAGCACATGTTAGCAATCCCATATAGTAGAGTCATAAACACATGTTAGCAATCCCATATAGTAGAGTCATAAGCACATGTTAGCAATCCCATATAGTAGAGTCATAAGCACATGTTAGCAATCCCATATAGTAGAGTCATAAGCACATGTTAGCAATCCCATATAGTAGAGTCATAAGCACATGTTAGCAATCCCATATAGTAGAGTCATAAGCACATGTTAGCAATCCCATATAGTAGAGTCATAAGCACATGTTAGCAATCCCATATAGTAGAGTCATAAGCACATGTTAGCAATCCCATATAGTAGAGTCATAAGCACATGTTAGCAATCCCATATAGTAGTCATAAGCACATGTTAGCAATCCCATATAGTAGAGTCATAAGCACATGTTAGCAATCCCATATAGTAGAGTCATAAGCACATGTTAGCAATCCCATATAGTAGAGTCATAAGCACATGTTAGCAATCCCATATAGTAGAGTCATAAGCACATGTTAGCAATCCCATATAGTAGAGTCATAAGCACATGTTAGCAATCCCATATAGTAGAGTCATAAGCACATGTTAGCAATCCCATATAGTAGAGTCATAAGCACATGTTAGCAATCCCATATAGTAGAGTCATAAACACATGTTAGCAATCCCATATAGTAGAGTCATAAGCACATGTTAGCAATCCCATATAGTAGAGTCATAAGCACATGTTAGCAATCCCATATAGTAGAGTCATAAGCACATGTTAGCAATCCCATATAGTAGAGTCATAAGCACATGTTAGCAATCCCATATAGTAGAGTCATAAGCACATGTTAGCAATCCCATATAGTAGAGTCATAAGCACATGTTAGCAATCCCATATAGTAGAGTCATAAGCACATGTTAGCAATCCCATATAGTAGAGTCATAAGCAGTGGGTTGGTAAGAAGATGCTTGAAGGAGAAGCTCCTGGGCAATAGGCTGCTCTTGCACTCTTCTTCCAGGCTGGTCAATTGAAAAGCTTTAGAAACTGTGCAGCTTTTATTGTGTGTGCAGGAGAGTTCTCTGGAGCCTGCAATAAAAAGAATAATGTCCCAGAAACACTCACTCACTCACTCACTCACTCACTCACTCACTCACACGCACACATACACACATACACACTTCAAGGCTCCATGGACTCCCAGAATGAAGGCTGGGCCTATCTGCCTCACACCTCAAATCAACACAGATCTTGATAAATGTAAATTCCAGCATGAATAACAACAGAAAGTTGAGTAATCTCCACACAAACATACTGCTGGCAGTGGTACATTGCATTTCTCATTACAGAAATCCCCTCAGTGTAACTCTGTGTTTGTTTAAATTGATACATACTTTCAGAAAAGGAACACATATGGGGTGTGTTTTTCCTCGAGTTCATGTTGTGTAAACCCCAATGTAACAAAGAAAGCATCAGAGTGTGTACATAGCCACTCCAGCGTGAGTCAGCAAGCGGGTGGTGATGAATATCAGGTCATGTCTGTAGCTTTGCTTTTAGCCGTACTCCTACATGTTTATCTTCAGCAACAGTGCAACAACAAGACAAATCTAAAGAATTGTGTCACATTGCAACTTCAAAAAGATAAGATATAATAAGGATATCCTTTATTCCCTGTTTTCCTTTTCACAATTTCCTTACTGAGGAATCTTTATGACTTGCATAGAAAATTCCAGTCATTGAGGCGGCGGGGCCCTGCAAGATCTTAGGTCCAGAAAATCAGTCCCTTTGGACCTAGAGAAACTAATTCCCTGAGACACTTCTCATTTTTGAGGCTGAATTGGAGGTGGTCAGCAATGGAAAGAGTATTAAATATTATAGGTTGTTTTGAAGGCTAAGGTCAAACATTAGTGGTTCAGTTGTATACCACACAAGTGATAGTTGAGTACCTGAGAGCTGAGGGACACTTCCACTTCATTGTGTCTGTGATCTTCCTGGTGCAGATAGCCATATTTCTCCAGAAAGCCCTGGGAAAAACAAGAACAAACACAAAGTCCCTTATTGTTGCTTCAATGGCGTTTTGCTCTGCACTTATTGTACGTTGTTTTGGATAAAAGCGTCTGCCAAAATGATTGTAGTGAAATTGCATACTTTCACCCCCTAGTGGTCAAAAAAAAGTACTGTTGTTATGTTGGGGGGAGCCACTCACACTGAGGTCAGTGATGTTTGAGTGAACCTCTACCAGTTCTAAAATTCCTTGGTCACATCTAAAAACAGGACACGGAACACTTCCAACAGCAAGCCCCACAGAACTCAACCATACTGCACCACGGAATGAGGTTATTCCTTCAGTCCTGGGTGGTATCCTTTCGCCCCCATGAAAAAAGTCATCATTCTGCTAATTTTTCCTACAGCTCAATTCGCACATCACAAGTGTGCCGGCCGCGTAATAATTCTTGGGGAAGAGCTACGATCGAGACATCTGGAAAGGAGAGAGGGAGATGAAAGCACTGGCAGAGCATGAAAGGACTTCAGACTCCTCACACGCAGCAGTCCGGTAGCAGCGAATGCAGAGGGACTCCACTGCGGGAGCGGCCTGACCAGAACGCAGGAGGCAGCAGACCGGCAATGCATTTCATAGCTGTAGAGGACACCTTAAGGCCCTGTCCCTCAAATCACGGTCCTTGAAGGTCGAGAACTGCCGGTCTCGCTTTTACCTGGGAGTCGAGGTGTTAAGAATGCCTGCAATCCTTAGCACTAATTGTTCAGTCAATTACCTTGGAGAAAAAAAAAAAAACAGGGCCAGATTTGGATTTGAGGGCCAAATTTGAGTAGAGTATCCATGCCTTAAGGTTAAGACTCAACGCCCCCAGTGACACACCAGTGACAATGTTCCTATGCATAGCTCAGAGCAGGGACAGGATGTTGGTGATGGTTCTCACGCGAGGGGTTTCACTCCTGCAGCTGGGTGCGCCACAGATTCTATCGATTAACCAGATGATCAGCTCCTGAGTTCCTTCCCTCCTCCCTGCTCCTTACAGAGGAGGTTCAGACTGATAACAGGAATTTCCAATGCTATATTACAGTACACAACATCCCCTGCCACAGTACTGTGCTTGGTCACGCCCCTTTAATGACTACTCATGAGACACAATAGATTTGAATGTTGGGTTCAATGGCAGGGGAGACAGAAATATCAGTGTTTTTTTTCCTTCTTTTATTTTTTTGAATTTTTTTTTACCCTTCATTTTAATTTTTTTATGTATTTATTTATTTTTAATTTGGTGCCCAACGTGGGGCTCAGTATGTTCAATTTCCCACCCCAATTTGGAATGCAGCCGCATTCATGCGCAAACTCCACTGCCGATTGAGGAGAGTGTAGACATCCACTCCTCCAAAACACAAGCTGCTTCTTTTCATACTGCAGACTACAACTAGACTACAGCTAAAACTAGCATTGAGCAGCTTTAGCATGCAGTTTCACGGGTGCCTGATCAGACAGCGGGGGTCGCTGAAGAGATGAAACGTGTAACTGTACCCTCCCATACCCTGGGCAAAGGCAATTGTTGTGCTGCCGTATGGAGCTACCGACCACAAACTTTCAAGAGTTGACTAACTGGAGTGTCTGTAGAATCTGAAAAACCCCTGACTGCCTCTGGAGAGAGAGTCCCCTGGGCCCCTGCTCCTTGCTCCATCCCCACCCGCACACTCTTTTTCAGACACCACCCTGTCCTCCTGGAAACAGTAAGGCCTGGGAAAAACCACAGCACATCCGTACTTCTGTGGGGACTATTAATAGGACAGAAAAGCATTCTGGGGCTTCTGTTTTACTGTCTGTGCCTGACAAATATCAATCCGACTAGCATGAAATGAGCTGTGTGAAAAAACTGTGGGAACATTTTTTTAAATCACCCACGCTAGCTTACATAGCCAAAAACTGCTGTTATAGAGGTGGTTACAAAAACTGTATTGAATGCCAGGACCTGGAAGAACAGTTACACAGGGTTTGGGTTCAATGTGTATGTATGTGTGTGTGCGTGTGCGCGTGCGCGTGCGCGTGGCGTGTGCGTGTGCGTGTGTGCTGCACATTTAAAGGTTGTATCAGCGATTTTGGGTGACGTCACTTCTGAAGCGAAATCCCAAACAAACATACTTATGAATAATTATGTTATGTTTTAAAAAATAGTGTTCAAGCATCCAGAATTATAACCACGTTAATAACGTTTGTAAGAAACCAAAACCGTTTTGTAAATCCGTCAAGATTTCAGCGAGATAAGAGTATTAGCGTTTGTGCAGATCATTGTGATTGGTTGGAATACTGTTTTATTTTGGTTTTGAGTGGTTGGTAGTACCATTTGTTTTTGTGTACGATCTCGGAGCATAGGCTGCCTACAGAGACGCGGTTTTTTGACGGCCTGCTTATGGGGCGGGCAGCTAGCGGATCGTGAGGAAAAAATCAGATGAATGTGATAATTTATGTTTCCACACAAAAATCGCTGATACAACCTTTAATATTTAATATGTTTTTTTTTTTTTTTTCTGATCGCATGGAATGAATGCTATATAAAAAAGTAAACTATTTATTGAGTGAAAATTTAAATGTCAGTAGTTCTCTTTAATATATACATATCAACTACCCCACAAAAAATATTGATTATACAATACAGATAAAATAATAATAATGCGCTGTACTAATAATAGTGTAGCAATCCGCTCCTGAGGCAGCCCAAACTCCTCCACTAAAGGTGAATTCATCTTTAGCGCAGTGATTAGCGCAACAGCCTCTCCCCCGGGAGATCTGTTTTTTCGAGCCCCGGCAGAACCTAGTTCACGACAATATGTATTACCGTATGACACATTAATGGACATATAGTAGTTCATTCAAGAAAAAAAGGCAGTAAAACTTTGCACTGTTCAGAGGCTGTGACTAAACAAATACGAATGCTGTTACTGGGGGGAGGATAAAATCCAGATTCAATTATCCAGAGAGGGGAAGGACCACTATCCCCTAGAGTTGCTCTCTCCAGTTGTATTTAAATGCTAAACCCAAGACAACGGTGTGCATTTTACAACAAAAGAAAAAGAAAAAGACTGCACATTTCCCCCGTTTAACAATGGCTAAAATTAGCCAAGCAATCAAATCACAAAACATTAGCATTTTTATAGCTGAGAGGCAATTACAGTCCTTGCCCTGACTAAGAGAGAAGCTATTTCCAATAGTTGAGCTGGGGGTAATGTTTGCTTCAAGGCAGGAAACAGGACAACACTTGTCAGTAAAAAATGCACTGAATGCAGATTCATTGGGAATGTGCCCCCTACAAAATGTGTTCATAAGCTGGGGATTTGCCGTGGGGGGGAAAGTAACTTGGAAGCATTCTTTCAGCTGGACCCAGTCTGGAGATTTTCATTTGTCAGCACTTTTGACCTCTGGACCTTTTTATCAAACCTTTCCCAGTTACAGGTCTGTGCCCCGGTAAAGAATATCAGGCCTTTTCAAAACCACCTGAAGCCCAACAACAAGAACTGATTCAAAACTGGCCGAGTCCATTTGTGATGCATCAGAGCACTTCCATTCCCAGCCAGCTGCCCTGCTGCCGTGCACTGGGTTGCAGTTTACAGGTCCAGTGTAGCTCAGTGCAGTTACAGTGGTAGCTCAGTGCAGTTCCAGTTCCAGTGTAGCTCAGTGCAGTTACAGTGTAGCTCAGAGCAGTTTCCAGTTCCAGTTGTAGCTCAGTGCCGTCACAGTGTAGCTCAGTGCAGTCACAGTGTAAGCTCAGTACAGTTCCAGTGTAGCACAGTGCGGTTCCAGTGTAGCTCAGTTCCAGTTCCAGTGTAGCACAAGTGCAGTTTACAGTGTAAGCTTAGTTCCAGTTACAGTGTAGCTCAGTGCAGTTGCAGTTACAGGTGATTTGTGGCTAAATGGTGCAACTGTCTGCCTGGCAGTCATTAAATGCATCCCCCTGTTTGGAAGAGTGTGTGTGTGTGTGTGTGTGTGTGTGTGTGTGTGTATGTATGTGTTGTATGCAGTGAATAAGACCACAGATTACTGGCCTGTACACCTGAACAACAGAAGAAATGCCTTGCTGATCCCATGGCAATGGGGTGCAAAAACACAACCCCAAGCATAAGAGCCGCCATGTTCTGCTTAGCCGTAATTCCATCCCTATCAAGGTTGGGTGAGCAGTGTTCACTAAAATGTGCTGCCCGTTTGAAAAATTCCCTGGCTGCAATCAGGGATTCAGCTTCTATTCATATTGTTCAAAATAACGCATGTCCTTGCATAGTGAAGCCACGGACCCTTACCCTGGTCCTGGGAGGGGCCACAGGGTGCGCTGATTTACATTTACTCAACAAAGGATTCTTAGATGGGTCCGAAAATTGGGTTTGCTGATGGTAAAAAAGAAAAACCGGGGAGACCATGTGGCTCTCCAGGGACCCAGGGATGAGGGCCCCTTGAGTTACAGCAAACCATGGTGTCAGGCAAGAGGTGACAGCCAGCGGAGGAAATCCAGGGGGGGCATCTTTGTACAGGCAAAAAAAGGTCAAACTCACTGGACAAGAGGAGGTCAGCAATGACTGAGCAATGGTTTGTGTGTGCAGAGCTATAAGGTGCTCTCAGAGGGCCAAAGATTTTCCCAGGGTGATAATCCATGGTTTGCCCCATAAAGTTTGTAGGTCTGAAATAAATCTTTTCAAGGGCTTGTTGGTTTTTGTTACAAGGGTCCCCCTCAGAGAAGTCCAAATTGTTTTGGGATGGAGGGAACCACGTCCAAACATTTCCTATAAAAATGCAGTAGATGTTAGCACAACAGGCCAAACCACAAAGTGCATTCATCGTACTTCTTTGTCACGGGGTAATTTGTTCCATTTAAAACAGCGTTAACAATATTCAAATAAACAACAGCTCACATGATTTAATTTAATTCGACCAAAAATCCCTTTTAAAATAAATCCCCATATATGTTGCAAGTCCTGCTTGTCTATAAAAAAAAACGTCAGCTAGCTCACACACGTTTTATTCTTGTTAGTCAAAATGGCACAATGTCCCAAGTGAAACACTTGATCTAAAAACGCTTCACGGTCAGGTAGGCTACAATTATGCATAGGGGATGTGTCTCGCACTAATCTAACCGGTGCGCCACATCTCCAAATGACCATATAGTCTCACAATTATACACATTGACAACCGCGAGTCATCAGTTAAGCTGCTCCTGTCAAAATCGTATTAACTTCGCAGAAGGCATTTAAACCATTACATCAAGGACGGAACGTTCGGATTCTTCCTTTAATATTTCAAAGCGAAAAGTTTACACGCGTATTTATTACCAACTAAACCAACGTTGCAAATAAAAGCATTACCTCGGCTGCGATGTTCTCAACAGGTTTGATGCTTGACACCGGTGAACCAATTGTCGCCTTAACAAGAAGCAAAGGAAACAGCCGCAGAACCAGTGTCCACAGTTTACCTCCAGGCAACGGCGCAACATGAACTGTCATCCTGCGCAAATTTCAGCAGCGACACACCATGGACAACTTCATCCAAAAATGTGTCATTATACCAATGTGAATTGTATAAAAGCAACGCCGATTCCTTCAGACTGAGGGCAATGACAATCTGCAGGACTTGTCATCTGTTGAGGCAACACGTTCACCCCAAACCAGTGTTGCGATCTCCCTCCAAATGTGTTATTTCAATGCAGCAGCACTCGCGAAGCCTGTGGGCAGGGAGGGTCTGGGTCTTGCCGCGTACATTGGACCGCCCCTACCACTTAAGGGTGTGACTGGAACACTGGAGCTGCAGGCAAAGCAGCCTTAATGGAATGCTAGGTCACTTACCTGAACATGTTTTCAAACGGAACCTTTTTCTTTACAGTAATAAAATGTATTGTCCGTGCCTGTGTGATTGGATAGCAAAGACCCCCGAACGCAATTGGAGGAAAGCCGCGTAAGACATTCCATAAACACAACATGCCAACATATCTGCGATTTTTATAATTACATGGTTTGATATCAGCAGTGCAAAGTACAGCATTCTCTGGAGAAGTTTACACTCAAGTGGGCAACACTCATTTCTGCCCCTCTTCAGCTTCCCATGGACCATCTTACTCAACCACAATGCTTACTCAATTCAATTTTAAACATTTGTAATAAAGTTGAAAGGTGACCAAGTTATAGTTAGCGTTTGGGGTCTCGATCAATTTAACTGAACTTGCAATTTACTCGGCAGTTACAAGTTAGGCGGAAGATTTGCTTACGAATCTCTGACATTCCTACAGATGCAGCACTCTAGCAATGCATACATAACCTAGTTTTAGATTAAACGCACTTTCAAAGAATCTTGTACTTTTCTGTAATCCTCTAAATTCCGTAAGTAGGGATCAAACAGAAACTAAGAAACAAAGTATGACTGCCAAATTATAAAATTCTTTATTTTGAAACGACTAGTGATGTTGAAGCTTTGGGTAATGAGCCCAATAAAGACAGTTTACAAATGTGGAACAGATATTACAAAAAGATGGTTTGAATTAGAACGCAATAATTATAGATCAATAGTGACTCATCTACAGTAAACTTAACGTGATGTAATTTCAACAGAAGCCTCCAGAGACAAAACGAGTTAAAAAAATAAAATAAAATAAGATCAGAATACTTATCAGTTTAAAACAATGAAGTAAAACACACTTTATTCATTTTACAAAATGCAATTTTGGCAATGCAGCATTTTACAAGTCTACAATAACACTCCTGTCTTAACCTGTTAGAACTAGAGAAATGAAAAGACAAAAACAAACAAACAAACAAAAAAAACAAACAAAACAAAAACATAAAATTAAAGTCATGAAGTCTTTCCGCTGCTGCCCCCTACTGACCATCCACCAACGCAAAAAAGTTCCTTCACAGTAGCTGCACACGAGACAGGTCAGGAGCAGTGCATGGGACGCTCGGACAATGAAAGGTACGTGAAAGCGAACGCAGATCTAACCCCCCTTGCCCTCTAAACCCCAGAACTGGAATGGGTCCCCTGGGAGTCTTCAGTACGGTCTGTCCCGTCTCTCTTCTCTGTGGTCGCCTCTGTAAGGACACAAACGTGCATTGGGGAGTTAAGAGATTGATACAGGTTGGGTTTAAAAAGTGTGTCAGTGATTTTAGTGGAGAAAATTAAAACTAGGAAGTGTCACGTTGGACATTATACAATTTATTAATTGGCTTCTAAAAGACCATGGTTGTCATATGATGAGTGGTGTATTCAACAGTTCGACTGGTGTTGGTTTTCATATAAAAGCAAGTAAATATGATCATAAGGAAACCTACACCTCATTTGGAAACTGAAAACCTGATTCTTTTACATGCTTCCCAAAAAACAGACATAATCAGGTAATCAGTGAAATAAATTTGCACAAGATTTTACTCATAGCCTTTCACAATAGGATATGATGCCTCCTTGTGGCCAAACTACCTGGCTGAGGCTGGCAAACATTCATATACTTTTTAAAGCTGGAGTACGCAACTTTCTCAACGGTGGCATTCGTTGTCAAAACATTTCAAAGTCAGAACATCCCTTGGCCCCGCCCTCAGAGAAAGAGACCTACCCCCACCCCACTGCTTCCACAGACCTCGTTGTGAACGTGCAACCGGCCTGTCTCTTCGATTGGTTTGCGTCATGAGGCACTTTGTTTTGAAAACATTTGGGCCAAATCGCTGGTTTTAGAATGCAGAATTTGAGGGTAAGAACAATGTATGGTGCTGGATTTCTCACAACAGTTCTTTCCTATGATTTCTATTAACTGAGCATGACCGTTCCGAGATATTTAATAAATAAAATAAATAAATTGCGTACTCCAGCTTTAACAAGTGGTTGGCAACAAGCTCTTTACCCTCAACACACACAAACCCTTTCAAAATTTCTTACCTTCCACCCATCTTGTAGCCTCCATAACCACCGCGATCACCGCCGTAACCACCACGGTCCCCTCCGAAGCCTCCACGGTCACCACCGTAACTGCCGCGATCTCCGCCACGGAAGCCACCGCGGCCCCTGTATCCACCTCGGTCACCTCCAAACCCACCTCGTCCACCGCGATCTGCGAAAAGAAGAACGTGTCAAATCTAGAGCAAAGCCCATGTGTGGTAAACAGCATGGAGCCAGAAGGCGGATGCATCGCTTATTGTACGTCGTTTCGGATACGAGCGTCTGCCAAATGAATGTAACGTAAATACCTCCGCCGGCATCCCCAGGTTTGGGCGTGCCACACTTGTTGCACTCCGTCCTCCTTGCAAAGTTCATGTTGCCACAAGAGCTGAAATGTGCAAATCAGCATGCCAAGTCAACACTATTGCATGAAGACCAGCACAAATCAGGATAGGACTGTTCTCAGGACTTTTTACATCCACCACGAATAATACAAAATGCACCAGGAGAGAAATGAGAAAATTAACCTATTTATAAGACTCATTACATCTTCCCAATTTACTGAACCACAACATTTTACATATGGCGTCATAATGGCACGTTTGGTCAGGATTATAAGGCATCGGACTGCTTACCTGTTGGGACAGGGCCAATCGCCTCCCTTCATGTCAAATGACGGGCTGCCTCCAAAACCACCACGACCCCTGAACCCTGGAGGACAGAACCACAGCACAAGCAGCTCAGACCATCTGCCACATAAAGCAGTGATCACGGGAGACGGCATATCTCTTATCGTACATTTTTCTACTTCACTTTTATATTAAGAAACTCAAACAGCCAATTTTTCGAAGCCCCCCCCCCCCCCATTTTCTTTCTTTAAAGGCAAAACATAGGGAGAGGGGAAGCTGAAACGCTCACACACCAAGAATAAGAGGAACGCCATGTCTTAGCTGGTCAGTGCAGACCCATGGTCAACCGAGTCGTACACATGTGGAACCACATTACCGCAAACCTCTGAAACCGAACACAGCGCGAACTGGGAGAAAACGCACCGCCGCCGCTGCCGCCACCGCCACCGCCACGTCCTCTGCCACCCCTCTGCAAGAATTCTGCCCTTCGGGTGGCGAAGGACACCTTGATGGGCTGCCCGTGGAACTCCTTCCCTGCAAAACGAACGCATCCAGAGTTAAAGGCGTCCGAGCAATCCGGCCGTACGACGCCGACGGAACGAAGCCGTCCGGTCGGGGATGAAGGCCCTTACCATCGAACCAATCAATCGCAGCCTTTGCAGAGGGAGGGTCGTCAAACGACACTGTGGCTTCTCCTTTCAGCCTTCCGGTGGCTTTGTCGGTGTACAGGTTAATCATGGGCAGCCCCGTTTTCTTGTTCAACTGTTGGCAAGGGGGGGGGGGGGGGGGGGGGGGAATTACACAGCAAAAATTACACAGCTGAACAAGAGCAGAACAGCCTGTCAAACACCCCCTACGTCACATCGGCTGCCCTCTTCCCTTACTCCAGGACATTGCAAACACCCGCTACCTCTCCAGAGCCAAAAACATTGTTCTCACCCTGGCCACCATCTGTTTGACCTACTGCCCTCAGGGAGGCGCTACAGGTCACTGAGAACTCGAACCTCCAGACTCATGAACAGTTTCTTTCCTAAGGCCATTTACACTCTCAATCAACACACATAATGTCAGTCTGCACCCCATATTTTATTATTCTGTGCAATATTGTGGACTGTGCAATACAATTATGTCTGATGACCATGGAACTTTATATTATTTGCACTCCATTTCCTGCTCTTAAGATGTCTGATGTGCAATGTGTGTGATTGTGTGTGTTGTGTAAGTATCGTATGTGTTTATAAGTTTTAAGTTTTATGCACCAACCAGGAGTGGCACTCGTTAATTTCGTTGTATTCTGAATACAATGACAATAAAGGCTTTCTATTATATTCTATTCCGCACGCAACGGTAACCCCCGAAGTGCCTGCCTTGATGATCCCGATCTGTTTGAAGTAGTCCGCGACCTCGGGAGTGGAGACGTCTTCCCCGAGTCCTTGGACAAAGATGGTGTTGTTGTCAGAGTTGTCCTGATCTCCTCCTGTCGACACAAAAAGCACCCCGCCCACCTACAAAATCAGCTCGAGACGATCGACCAACAGACACGTGATAGAAATGCCACCTCAGAAAGGGGTCCAAATGGGAGGCAAGTGCTTTGAGAAAAGTCATACCTAACCCTCTGATAAGAATCAGTCATACTGTTAGTTTTCCAAAATATGTGCTTTACCTGAATCATGTCTCGGTCCATCATCTCTCTGGCCTGAAAGACAGTAAACAGGAAGAGAACGATAAGCAGCAACACCACAACAGGAAGACAAAATAATGCACAAGCAACAAAGAGTTTAACATCTGACTACAAATCTTTCTACCTTTTTTTTTTTTTTTTTGTTAAATCATTAAAAGGCAATTTAAAGACACTAGTGCACCAGTGTTTTCATACCACTGCGGCATTTGCAAAAAACAACTTTGCAAAGCCAGCACAATCTGGGGTTAGGGGAAAGTCTAGTTTTAAAAAAACCACCATGTGTCCTTCAGTATGGCATGTTCTTTTCTTCACCACAGGGCATAGCTTCATCCACTTTCTGGAGTAAAATTCATCGTTGTCCGCTTTGCTCATCATGCAGCAATGCCATTAAGATGCAAGCTCCCATTATTAACAAACTTTAAAAAGAAAACCTCCCAGGGAAATCCCTACAGCAAACAGGTGGAGTTTGGAAACAAGTATGTAGTGGCTTTTAAGCGATGCCCTTTTTTTTTTTTTTCTTTCTCTCACTTTTCTTTTTTTCTTGTCATTTGCTACCAGGCTTTTCCACTGAAACAGGTCTGATGCTTGTCACTTACCACCGAAATTTTTGTAGCCACCACGGTCACCACCTCTGCAGAGGAAACATTGAAGAAATGATGGCCTTCCTCTGTCACAATGTGAGCCCAACGCTCGATTTGTGCCCTGACCAGTAAAGCAGCTCTTGCCACTATTTAAGTGCAAAGCTTGTCCCTTTATCCTCAGGGCAAGTAAGAACCACGCATTGTGAGATCAGGTGGCTGACATCTTCACTGGTCATGGACTGTGTCGTTGCGACTGCTGCAGTGAATCTTGCAACTACTGGGCGTAGTTAAAAAGTAAAGGCTGCTTTTTTTTGTTCTTTTTAAACCAGATCTTACATTTGATTTTACTCGTAAAACAAATTGGTGTATTTGAGCTGTCGCCCAAAAGGATTATTTGTAAGTTAGTTCCAAAAGTGCTTGTAAAAAAAAAAAGTTGCAATTTTGGCAGCCCAAGACACAGGCAAATCTGATTCTTCATTACGTTTGAACATGTGCTTCAACAGTAGAGGTCCAACTTTAATTTCACTCACTGATACCTGTAGCATAAAATGCAAACCAAGTTAACACAAGACAGAATGATCTGTACATGAGACAGTTCAAACAAAATTACGATATTCTAAACAGCAACAAATTTGGAATATGCACACTCCAAACTCAATTTTAAATCCAGAAACGAAACTTCCAGGACACCATTTTGAATGCCTAGCAATGATGCACATGGAAGCATGACTAGCGGTTAACAGGGAAAGGCAAAGGCCCATTAAGAAAGGAAACAGATGGCACTACATTAATCCCAGCACACAAAGTGAGGTAATCTTAAGAGTTTAGTAGCCAACTGCACCCTTGACGGTTGCCAAAGCGGATTAGTTGTGTGGATCAATAAGACCTGCTAAGGTCATTATAGCCACATGATTTGACTTTTATGGTTATTGGGAAGCATATTTACAAACACTGTAGAAGAAAATGCTTGGCAACAAGAGTGAGCCACTACAAACATTTGTATGTATGTGGGGGTCAATTTTCAAAAATAACTGGCCACTTTTATTTTTATTTTTTTTAACCGTAAATGACAGCATTAAGCAATGCATATTAGAAAGAAAGTTTAACTGTAGGACTGAAAGTATAACTGATGCTTTGAAAATAGGTACCAAAAGGCAGCCTACATAAACCAAATAGCTGTTCAGGGGGTACATTCTGTGCAACAACATTATCCCACCCTGATAATGCTGTATTGCATACATCTACAAGTACAATACCACCTCAATGCAAAATACAGTGAAAATACTTTCCCATAATGCCCTCATTAATCTAACCTAACAAAGAAAGGGGGGCATGTATAACCATCACACTACACACTAAGACTGATTTACTAAGACCTTTGGCGTGTGTAAAAAACCCTTTAGCACGCGCAAAACTAATAACAGAACCAATGATTGGTCATGGTATTTGTTTTGCACCAATCATTGGTTCTGTTATTAGTTTTGCGCGTGCTAAAGGTCTCAGTAAATCCGTGAACTCCCGCACAAAACCGCTGAACTTCAATCCTCACGTAAAAATTGAAGCAACATTTCTAAGAGCTCCAGGTCATACGGTCAAAAGTTGCGTTTGTCTTGCGTTACCCTGCAGCCAGCCAGGCCTGCTAGCACAGACTCTGGCTGTAGCTCAGAATCTGGCAGAAGTGCTCGACACGCACATTTGACCCCCTGACTCAGCACCAGTCATGGTAACTCAAGTACAAATTCCCATGAAGCCGTCGAGCAGAGATTCCCAGGGTGAATTTCAGACCTTGATTGATGGAAGACTGCAACGATGGGCTTTTAACCCATCAAATACATGAACACCGAGTATATTTCTGACACGGTTCTTTTTAAAGCATCATCTTCGTTAAATGCCCTGTAGACGCAACACAGTTAAGTGATACCAGCGTTAGGCGTTTCACCTTAAAATTTTCGCAGGCCGTTTTGTTCAGGCTCAAACCAGTGATCATAAGTGAAGTGCGTGAAAATTCAGTGTACTTGGGACACTGGACAATGAACCGTAGAAATAATTACCATTAGGAAAATCATGGCATCCAAAATCTAAGAAAAGGACAAAGACAACGTGTGTATATATAGGGTAGATATTTCAGGAGCAACATGTTGTCTGCCTATTCCAAGATTTTTAAGCACCACAAGTCACACACAGAAATGTACAATCAAAGATCCTCAGGAGGAGTGATTGCACATTTGTGTGTGTGATTTGTGTCCAAGACTTACTTAGTACCAGGTAAACCAGACAGTACTACAGGAATACCTTTTTCCCCACAGTCTTGCCAGTACTAGCCTTGCTGGCTCAGGATTGTGCACTTTTATTTTTTGCCATAGAACCATCCCTTTAACACTGATTCTGTCATTAGGGCCTTGTTTGAGCCAGTGCATTAGTAGACCACAATTCTATTTGAATCCAGTCTACACCAATTTGTTGTACTAGTTTAATATACAGGTTATGATAAGCAGTGATTAATTCCATCCATGTGAAAAATTAGAGAGCCAATATGAGTATAGTGAAAACTGTTGCTTTACCTGGACAGATTAATCTAGTCAATTCTTTCTAGTCAAAACTATAAAATGTAATCTGACACGTAACAGAATGCAATTTTTGCAACAATACAACTTAGTTAACAGAAGAATGGGTTGACCGAAATGACAATGTTAATAGCCAAACAGCACACATTGAATTGCACTTGCGAAGGCTACCCGACTGATAAATTTGATGTCAAAAGGTTGCAATTGCCAGCTACCTTCACCAGATAGTATGGCAAGCTGTATAATTAACACCTGCCACTTCATACCTGCCTCATACTTCCTAACACCACCAACCGCTAACAAACTTTCCATGAAAACCAGGCTCAAGAAGTGAACCTGCATCATGTTTTACAGTGTCAGTACTGCAATGGAAGAACATGGAAGCCTTAACAAGAGTGTGATACTAGGTTCGGGAAGGTTTATGGTTCTGTGGAAAATGTGTATAAGCGATTCTTGGCATTGCAGATCAATTTGTACAACAACTGTACAATTGTCTTGCATTTCAAAACTGCTGTGCAGTATTTGGAGCCCAACACTACACATGTAAAATGGGCGACCATTGGGCGATCAGTTTTTGAACGTTTAACTGTTTGTGCAGAACTGCACATCACATATAAAATCACTTCTGCTACATGTAAAGTACCTTGCTGGAGAGGTGAAGTTCCTGAACAGAGAAATGGCACTGAGTAAAGTACCTGCTGGGCTGCGGCGCTTTGAGACTTACCCCATGCCCCCGCCTCTTTCATCCCGCTCGTACCCGCCACGTCCTCTGCCCCTCAATCCAAATCCGCCGCCACTGCCACCGAAACTTTCAGATCGGCCCGCGTCATCTCCCCCAAACCTCCTCATCCCCGTGTCACCTGAGGATGGACATCTCCACTTAAAACCAGGTTGGCATTTAAAATGTAGGGGGGGAAAAAGAAGCCTTTTTATGTCCATTCGTGAAGCTGGCTTTATGACCATTTCGGTGCGCAAATCACAGTGCATAAGGAACTAAAGTTTTGCTAATTCTTGTGTGTCGAGTTTGCGGTTTGCTCATTTGTGCTCCAAAGATACAATTATAACTATCAGCCAACATGGGAAACTGGGAAAGATTACTTTAAAAAATACTAATAAAAAACAAAGAATTGGTTCTTTACCATCATTCCTCCTTCCGAAACCCCCTTGAGATTGTCCAAAGGATCCCTGGTCTCCGTAGCCAGACTGCTGTCCATAAGATGGCTTTCCACTGTAGCTTTAAATGAGGTTAAACAGTCAGTGCCCACTCAAGTCACCATAGCAATGGAACGTTCAGATCCATCTCCGGCTTTAAAACATTCATAAAATTCTAGTGCTCTTCAATAGGACCTTGTTTCCCAGGCCTAAATTAGCAGTAGACCGAATGGAAAACTAGACATACAATGAGCACCAAAATTAATTGGACAGTGACACATTTTTTGTTATTTTGGTTCTGTACTCTAGCACTTTGAGTTTGAAAGGATACAATGACAATCAGGTTGAAGTGCAGACTTTCAGCTTTAATTTGAGGGTATTTTCATCCATATCGGATGAACCGTTTAGAAATCATAGAACCTTTTGTACATAGTCCCCCCCCCCCCCCCCCATTTTCGGGCATTAAAAATTATTGGACAGTTTAACATAATGTAGAATACATTTTTTTTAAATATTTGGTCCCATATCCTTTGCATGCCATGACTTCCTAATGTCTGTGACCCAACAATATCAAAAAACACTTGATATCTTATTTTCTGCTACTCCTACAAGCGATACTATAACCTCTCTGTATTTGAATGGATCACTATGGGAATTGGGGGGTGGGACTAGATTTAGATGTAAATTACACTGGAACAGTATGGAACACGTGGTTGACTAAATGGCTCTAAGTCATCAAGGGTCTGATTTATCAAACAAGCCTTAAACCATCACTCTGCTGCCAGATATGCATTAGATATGGATGGATAACTTGAAGGGTTTCTTCTCCTAACTTATTTTTCCATAGAAAAATGTGTCAGGAGAAACAACCCTTAAAGTGATCCATCCATATCTACTGCATATCTGGCAGCAGACTGATGGTTTGAGGTTCGTTGTAAACCTCAGACCCTTGATGACTCACAGCCATTTCCCTAACCATGTATTCCATACTGTTCCAGTTTTGGCTGGGGCAATATATTGCAACGATAATTATCGATTGCAATAACAGCCGTTGCCAGCATGTGGGGTATTGCCTTTCTTGTCGTCTTTTTTTCTTTAATTATACCTGATGCGGTAGTAATCTAAACTTCAAAACCCGTGTGAAATTCTTCCGAGAAAAAAAACGTCATCACTGTCTACTGCGTGTTGATAAGACGGACAATCACAGAAAGGCGTTACACCTTTCATGCGATTAAAAAAATACATCACATGATCACGATCAACCTTGCTGTTGGTTGGCTGTCTGTCTTATCAACACTCAATAGATATCAGCAGTGATGTTTTTTTCCGGAAGCATTTCACGCAGCCTCTGAAGTTTGGATGTTTACTGCCGTATATTGGGTATACTTAAAGAAAAAAAGGCGCCCCACATGGTGGCAACGGCCGTTATTACATTCGATAATTATCGATGTTGTATATCGCCCAGCCCTAGTTCCAGAATAATTTACAGCTAAATCTAGTCCCACCCCCCAATTCCCATAGAGATCCATTAAAATGCAGAGAAGTTATAGTATCGCTTGTAAGAGTACCAGAAAATAAGATATCAAGAGTCTTTTGATATTGTTGGGTCACAGACATCAGGAAGTCATAGCATGCAAAGGATATGCAACCAAATATTAAAAATGATTCTTTTATTCTACATTATGTTAAACTGTCCAATATTTTTTAATGCCCAAAAATGGGGGGGGGGGGGGGGGGACTATGTACAAAAGGTTCTATGATTTCTAAACAGTTCATCAGATATGGATGAAAATAGCCTCAAAGTAAAGCTGACAGTCTCACTTCAACCTTATTGTCATTGTATCCTTTCAAACTCAAAGTACTAGAGTACAGAACCAAAATAACAAGGAAATGTGTCACTGTCCAATGAATTATGGTGCTCACTGTACTCATCATTTCACCATCATTTCATCCATTTCTTAATTTATCAGTGCGCAATTAAGTTTGATGGAACAAAAAGCAGGAACATGTCTGGCATTCTCGGTTGAGGGCTGCCTGCCCCTACCGCAGGGGATGTACGTGCGGTCCAAATGATGTACACGATTGTAATGCAATGTGGTCTCACCCTCCCGAAGGCTCTGTGCTTTGCTGCCCATAGCTGTCATAACTCTGTTGTTGTGTCTGTTGACCGTAACCCCCAGAGGAATAACTCTGTGCGGTCTGCCCGTAACTTTCAGCTGAAGGGGGAAACGGCAGAGAATCAAAGAGACGAAGCAAGCCAAGTTGAGCAAAGAAAGCGGGCGGGATCGCCACACATACCTTGCTGTCCGTACCCAGAACCATAGCTCTGTCCACCAAACGAGGGCCCGTCATTCCCCTGACTGTAGCCCTGCAATGCAGTTTTGCACATCTTTGATTAGAGGCATCAAAACCAACACGCACTAGTAACATCATGCAGTTGCAGCACTATAATGTTTCACAAAGGGTTACCAGTATAAATAAAACTTGTATGTAAACTGCCATTTTAAAATAGCACAGCTAATGTTACAGGCTGTTGACGTTTTGCCTTTCTTTACACCCCACCTATACAGAAACGTTTGACCCATTCTCTTCCAACAGCAGCCAAATAAATAAGCAAATACACAGCACTAACACACATCATAGCATTACTGGACACATCTCAACCACGGGAAGAGATGTAAACACATCAGCAAATGGCTTACCTGTGAACTCTGTTGGAAGCCCGGGGCAGGAGGGGCTCCATATGATGCATAACTGGAGTAAACGAAAGAAATGTGAACAACAACGGCTTACACACATGTGCACGTGCATGATCAATTTGACCCCAACGGCTTTCAAGTTAGAATGACATTAAATTGAAGTATGCGTTACAAAAATATCACTGGCGCTTGCATACCGGCAGCCACGTATCCGAAAGTTTTAGCATGGCATAGCACTTCGGCCTGCTTGTTTACACAAAAACTAAGCACACGTGACTGAATTTGAGAGCTAAGATCAGATCTTTGAAAGGCACCGTCTTGTCAGAGCTGAATTTCAACGAGTTTCAGTCCCAGGTAGTAAGCACAAAGCAGCCATCGATATTTACTTACAACCAACAGCTACAAAGCGTAGCAACTAGCTACACAATACGTCAACGGCAGAACAAAACTTTGAAATCATAACGTTAAATACTAATCATATTTATTTACAAAGTCAAGAAAAAACTTACTAAACCTACCTTTGTTGCTGTGCGCCAGGTTGGCCATAACCAGAATCTGTCATTAATAATAAACATGGTTAGAAAACGTAATTCAACGTAACGTTAGCTAGCTATATTCTGTCAGATTGCATTGATACTATGCATGTTAGCTAGACTACAACCAGGCACGCTGGCATGCACACGAAATCAGTAAAGTTAGCTAGCGGGATTGCTAACCATAGGCATTATTGTCATTTAGCGCCATTCTGCAAATCGCCGGATAGGCCTATTAGGACATGTGTGATGGTCACATTTTTTATTTTATTTCTGTCTATTAGTGTACCACCAAACACAATATGGTTGTTAGATGTACCATTATTACAATTAAAACTAGAGTGCATGTTCAAGAGACTTGGGTAGCTCGGACCAACATGCTTAGCATTATTGTTAAATGAAAACATGGAAACGTAATTATGGGCCTAGCGAGCTAAACCACGCTGTTCAACAAAGATGGCGGATTTTCAACTAAATTACCAGATCGAAAATGCGTCATAATGCTTATAACCTAAAGTGGGGTGCTCTCCGATTTTTTAAAGTGAGAACTAACACTGCCTTTTTGATTATTGTTGGTAAACGTTATCTTGGTAGTCGAGACTAGCACTCATAATAGGCTTAACAAGAGTTCCCGTTTTGTGCGATTTTGGCTGGTCAGACAGAGAATAACGTAGGTTACAACAATACTACGGATTTCTGAGACGACTTTTATACTAAACCTTAATTAAACATAAACAAGTGCTAAAAGGCACACTTAAATGATCGGTGGTCTTACCAGAAGACATTCTTTAATGTTATATAAAGCAAGAATTCCACCCTTCCGACAATTTAAAAACACGGGCAAGGGACACACTGCAGATCTTGCGAACTCCGACCTGCCGCGGTACACTACCACATTTGCCGTTGAACAGGAAACGTGGTATAGTGACATTTCAATATAATAAATATGGATCAAACGTAACCCCAAATACCATAATTAAAATTTGTCGTTTATTTCAATATAAAGAGCAAACATGTTTACGAGCGTAGAAGGGGAGGGAGAACACGACGTTATTTTGTAACTTATTTCAACATTCACCCGTACCATTGTTAAAATGGAACATTCCCCGCGCTCTACTTTTTACCTTTACCGACCTCACGTGACACCAGTTCAAGTCTGAGCATAAGGAAGTGGATAACAGAAACATTGCAGTATATTGAAAGCTGATGAGTTGTCAGTCTGTAGAAATGGAGTGTTTGAATAATTTTACAACAACAACAACAAAAAAACATTTGCAGCCTTTGGTTAAATCCTTTTTTGCTTTCACAGGCAGGCCATCAGGACTTGACATGAATAAGGCCATTATCTTACTGTAGGCTACTTACTTGCTTCTGAAGCCAACTTTGTCTTTTATTGATTTTTTTTGCCTAGCCTACTATCTGTGGACCGTAATGGTTAGCCTATGGTTATAACTAGCTGACACACATTAACGTGACAAAAATAGTTAACCAAGACGAAGGAGCTAGACGACCATATCTTGCTGTATTTTTTTTTGCTTTCAGCTCACTGGCTCTATCCGATTAAAATTTTCACCAGTAGATGTCAATGTGTAGCAGTGCGCTGCCTGTTCTTTGTCATGTATCATGATTGTCCAGTTAGCAAACACGGAAGTGCAGCCGTAAATTAAATATGGTTCCAAATATACTGTTGTCGAGAATAATTCGCTTGCTGTTTAATCAGTCACTTGCTATTTAATGCTTCGTTTAATTTTTTTTAATCGAAATAGGCATTGTTAGGCAAAATATCTTCATTGAAACGGAGGCTACACTTTCAACTTTTTGTAGCCTATTTTGGAAGTGGCTACCTAGCTGGCTAGTTGAATCAGTTGGCAGTGAACGACACTATGGAGCTCCCAACACATGGAGCTGTAAAACAGAGGTTACAGTGGATTAAGACACTTCTGCCGAAATTCGAGTTCACTAGTGGGACACTGACGGCTGTCTCTATGTCTGTAATTGTATTCATCGTATCAAAGTGGTTTAACATATCACTTGATGTTTTCAGCCTTGGAACCAGCGTCGTCGTGAACGGACATGGTAAGGATTTAACAGAAAACCAGCGCTACATCACTGAAGTGTAAAGGAAGGGTTCGTTTGGCTACATGGGTTTATTTACGTCTTAATATGTGCACGTGGTAGCCTACTGTTATTCATTTGATATAATGAATTATGATTAATTATTGCACTTAAAAAGCACTACTTTGGCTAACTTGATTGAAAAAATACATGACTTGGATTCGCTACTTGGGACTCCTTTATAACTATATTTAATACATTAAAATGTGACTTCCATCCAGAATAATGTCCAGTTGGAATTACATTGATATTTTGGTATTGCAGGTGATTTGGAGAGACCGTGTTTCAAGACAATTTCAGCACCATAACAATATTTGATTTACATTGTTTTAAAGAGACCATTTACACTGGGCTCCTCTAGGACCAAAATTAGGAGATCATAGTAGATTTCAGGACTAAATTATCAAAAAATTAGTTGACGTGGCAAATGCGTCCATCATCTATAACGTTGGCTGTTTTGTCTCGCCTTGCTCCCCTATCAGTTCACAAGCTCCTTACCTACTCCTTCTTCCACAAAGACGCAACCCAATTGCTTCTCAGCGCCGGCGTGCTGGTGCCCTTCTGCAGTAGCCTGGAGAAGGGTGTGGGTACGGTGCGCTTCACGTACCTGCTGCTGCTGCTCTCCGCGTGGACCGGCCTGATGCACGCGCTGCTGGAGCTGCTCCTGTTCTCGGCGGCAGAGCGGAGCCACGTGCAGGGCTTCATCCCGGTGTCACTCGCCCTCCTGGGCATGGCCACAGTGCACTCCCCTATGCGGAAGGCGGTGCTGCTTGGCGTCAGCGTCCCCACCGCTGTTCTGCCCTGGATTCTTCTGCTTTTCACGCTCATCATTCCGGACACTGTGTTTTTCTGTAACGCAATTGCCATCATCGTGGGAGAGATCTGTATCCTTCTGATTTATGTTTCACATTGCTTTTTCAGAAAGTAACATTATTATCATACCACAAAAAAATTGTTTAGTCATATGTACCAAGTACACATGAAACCACCCCCACCTCCCGAATACTTTTCCTTTGCTTTACTCTATCTGTAATCATAGGTGCTCTGGCGATTCTGCATCCGCTGCAGCTGCAGAGTGACTAGAGGATGGAACCGCATGAGTCCTTGGAATCCTCGCCAGTTGTGTCCTTAACCAGGTTTCTAACAGATGGCATGGGATGGTTTTCACTCCTGGACATGTCAGAAGCCAGGGCATCTGTCCTGGATAAGAAAATGCCATTCAGGCTGCTGAGGATGCTGGTTGGGGCACTGTACATTCCTGCCTCTATCGAAGAGAGAAGAAAGATCCTACACCAGCCGTGAGTAACAGACAGAGAACGGGTCCCATCTTCGTAATCACTGATACTGCGTTGAGTTCACAACGTTGAAGTTTTGCGGCAACATATCTGCTCTTTGGTGTATCCCTTCTTCTTCATTCAGTGCATGCAAGTTCAAGCTTGCACACTTAGTTTAGTTTAGTTTATTTATTCAGCACATAAAGTGTCAGTGCTAGGAGGGGAAAGGAAGCCCAACGGGCTTGTGCATAGTTCCCCTCACATCACAAACAAGAATTTAAAAAATAAGACAGATATCCTCAATACATAAAACAAGAACAAACAAAAAAAGAAAAGAAACAGGCAAGCCAAAAGATAAAAACATACAAAAACAAACAAACAAAACAAAACTCAATACCAATACAAAGAAATAAAAACAAAATTAATGAAAAGGAAAGAAAAAAGCAAAAACAAAGAAAACAAAAGCACGCTCTGGAAACATATTTAAGAAGAAAATAAAAGATCTGTCATATAGTGGAAATGATATAGCCCTTGAGATGTTTTCTGAAAGCTGGTTGAGAAGATGTCGATCTCAGTGCCAGGCTCAACATATTCCAGTATTTTGGTCCTCTGAAGTTGATATCGAATTGGTGGCTAGATGTACGACATAAGGGTAAATGGAGATGATTACTATGTCTGGTTGGGTATGAATGGATGTCAGATGAGAAAATAAAGAAATTATGAAAGGTAACAGGGAGGTCTTGCTTACAGTTAAGGAATTTGAAAATGAATAAGCATGTTTGGAAATTATTTAGTTTGTCAATGGGTAATAGTGAATATTTCCTGAATAGTGGGGCAGATGGTGCGTGACTGTTGGATTGAGAAATTATTCTTAAGAACCTCTTCTGGATTATGAGTAATTTGTTAAGGTACGATGGATATGTAGCAGCCCAAAGGATATTGCAATAATTGAGATGAGGAAAAATAAAGCTATAATACAGAGTTAAATGCGCAGAAGGATGGATCAGAGAGCAGACCCTTCTCAGGATACCAAGCATCTTCATGGATCTCCTGCATACGTAGTCAATTAGATTTTTCCAGTTTAAACGTTCATCAATAATGATTCCTAAGAATTTAATGAATGGCACTTGGAGAATTTCATTACCGTTGATTAATATTTTGGATTCTTAATTACTTCCACCAACAGACCTGCTCACACTCTGCAAAAAAAGGTTCTTTGGCTTGTCTCCATAGGGGAACCCCTTTTTAGTTCTTTAAGGAACCATCTATGGTAGGTGTGAGAAGCGTGAAACCTCCCATATTGACAAAGAACCCTTGAACTAGATTAGGTTCCTCTATGGAGACACAGAGGAGCCTTGACATTGTTCTCCCAGCCTTTTACTTCCAGGTTGTTAGCTTGCAGCCAATGATTCACACTGACCGCTCTTTCTTTGCAGATGCGCCCCAGTCCCTGGGTCCTACCCTGTGCAGGCGTACGCCCCTGCATCTTCAGTTCCCTCTGCACAGGCTGCGGGTGCCTTGCCCCAGATGTACGAGGGTTGGCAGCATTCCACATACACTCAGGGGAGCTTCACCTCGCCCTTGTTTAATCATGGGCACAGTCACGAGCACGGCTTTGGACACAGTCACGGGCAAGAGACTCCACATCAGACCGGTGGTTATTGGACACAAGGGGCTCCCTGTGGCCAACCCTACCCCAGTCCACTCAGCACTTATCCTGTGCAGGCAGATGGAAACCGTCTTGCTCCAACACTCCCTTCTGGGTTACCAGCCAGTCTCCCAGACCCATTACAAATGCCTGGGATAGTTACCAGTTGAGCTTCTCTACCACAGCTATAAGTGAGTTGGCTGTCATGCTGGAAGTTAGGGGTGGATAAAGTGGGCTGTATCTGTTTCTATATTCAGTGCTCTCTTATGCTCTAAATTATTCAATTAGCCAAGTATTTTTTGACATTTTAGTTAAATTTCTGAATGACAGCTGAAGACTCTTGTGCCCCTATATGATACATACTGTCGCCCAATGCACAAATGAATTAGTGGTGGTGTATACACATAGCTAAATGGTTAATTTGGCCAGGGTAGTTTTGGCAACAAAATCCTGCAACACTCTGCCCTCGAGAAATGTGATTTCCCATCCCTGCTGTGTGCAGTGATGTGTTGTGAAGGTGAATAAAATATGAGCTTGTGTTGTTGGGTGGGATCACTAGGCAGATTATTTTATGTGGTATGTTTGGGGGGAACAAAATTAGGTCAGAATGCTCGCTCCAAGGCTGGGCATGCTATAATGTAATAAGATTTTCAATGTTTTTTAATGTGCATCATTTGCTTGGCTCACGGCACACTGAGACAGGCCCAAGATTCATGGCACCTGCCATTTCTAGATGTACAGATCCTTTCCAAAAAATTTGAATATCATGGAAAAGTTTTTTTTTTCCATAATTCCATTCAAAAAGTGAAACTTTCATAGATTATAGATTCATTACACACAAAGTGAAATATTTCTAGCCTTTATTTGTTTCATTTTTCATAATTTTGGCTTACAGCTCCAGAAAACCCCCAAAACAGTATTTCAAGAAATTAGAATAGTGTGTCGAAAATCAGCATGCCAGATTGTCAAGTATTTTACTTCATCACCGTAAGAGAGTATCCAGGGAGAGTTTGGGTCATGGAAAGATACTGACTGCTCAACTCCCTGTTAGTTTGACCCAGTGTTTCTATACATTTCTTTGTGACAATCCACCCCTTTGTTTACCCTCTGCTTTCGGCAGTAGTGCCTCGAGTCACCAAATGCAGAGTGGTGGAGATTGTATTTCTTGGAGGAACCAGTGCAGCAATAATTTGAGGGACTGTGGTCAACTTAAACCCAGCCTACCCCTGATGCTGGCCCGTAGCTGTGGGCTCCCTACTATGGTTATGAAATAACAGCCAAGTCTTGGACCTGCAACTATACAGCCTGCACTCATTCAAATAAACTGGTTTGACTCACTTTTGTACTGAAAATTAAAAACTTAAATTAACTTAATAAACCACATTTTATATAATTTAAAAAAAATTGTCTTGAAAATGTATTTGTAAGCAGAATTGCTCCGAAACAGGATCGTAGCACCCCACGGTGTCTGGGAAGTTTTCAGTACCCCTCTGCTCCAAGTTGCCCATCTTCAAGCGCTTTGAGTATTCAGAAAAGCGCTATATAAACTGAATGTATTATTATTATTATTATTATCTTTGCTCCAGTGAAAGAAGAAAGGGAAGGGTAGTTTCCACTGTCCCCGATACAAAGGTTGATCTGGAGTTCCAATTTGCAAGCAGTCACTGAGAGACAATATGCTGTATTGGGTTTGCATATCCTTTGCAAACAGTTTACACAGGGCTTGGCTTGCTCAGAACTTGGATGGGAGGACTCCAGGCTGCTCTTGGGAACCATGTTAACGAACCACTAGAGGGCCCCCTTCTCTATGGTAAAATGTCCAATGACCAAGTGCAGTAATGGGGCACTGTAATTTTGAAGGTGTTCTTTCAAACGAGATGGCAAACTGAGGTCTTGAATCTTTGATGTCATTAAAGATCCCTTTGTGAGAGGACAGAGGTGTTACCCATAAAATCCTGGTAAATTTCCCAGACTGGCTCTCTATACCTAGTTGTAAGCATCATTGTAGTTAAACTGGCTACGCAATCCCTTCCATTCCCTATCCATTTTATCACCCAGGCCACAACAGAAAAAGAAAACAGTTCTCAGGCAAACCTAAAGTTAAAGAATGAGAAAATACAATCCGCTATGAGAAACACAAATCCGAAGCTTGTCCAAAGGTTCAATTAAAAACGCCTACACCAGAGATAATCCCTGAAAAGGTGGTTATAGTCCGGTGGATTTGAATGAAATTTAACACCCGCTGGCTGACGTATTAAAACCAGGGTTGCCAAATAAATAGGAGCTGAAGCAATAACCCACTTCCACTTGTAGAAAAGTTTTGTGATTCTGTGTTGCACTTTAGAGGTCAGAGTCAAGGACCACTTTGCATGCCACTTTGCACTGGAGGCCTTCATATTCAAGGCTAACACTGATGTAATGCCATAAAAACAGACCTTCAGACTTACTTCAGACACAGATAACTTGAGTCTAGATTATTCATTTCGCAATAGCACAACTCTAGTCTTACCTTCTCTGTGGGTGTGCCCCAATATTCTTCACTCGTCTCCTACTCGGAAGTATGCAAAACTGCCTGTATGTTTCCAGTACAAGTAGTTGTATGTACAGTATACAATGCACCTGACATTGCGGTTTGCGTCGAGACATTAATTTGTAACCATTCATATGTATTCACAAACATTAGATTAGGACACAAAGATTGGTTTCCGGGGCACAGAGGAGAGGAGGTGGTAGTGGAGGAAAGGAGGATGCTTTTTTTCCGCTTAATTGACAAAAACCTAAAACAAAAGTAAATGCATACATAACCTACACATCTCTTTACACAAACAAAAAAGTCCTCTACTTTTTTTATTTGAAGACCCGTTTCAATGAGTGAAAATGTGTGTGAAAAGGGTCCAACATACATGCTGATCCCGATTATTTATTAATGAAATGAATTGCTTCTGTCTGATCAGATGATTAATTTTCTGTTGTAAAATCAGTGATAAATGACTTTCAAAATGAGATTTCCATTTGAAATGCAGCATATTTTGCACACTTACCTCATGGACTTTTTTTTTGTTATTTTTACACAAAATTCATTTAGCATATGTTTTTACCAAGAAAAACTTGCAATATAGGAGAAACATAAGTGCACTCACCCAATTAAGATGAGCAATAGTGCCAACCTTGGCAAAGAACATTCCCAGACTAGCAAGGAAAGATGCTACATCACAAAAGCACTAATTCTAAATGTCTACGGACTACATCCACAACAAACCCAAAGAAGAGAGACATAAAACAAATGCAATATAAACTAAAAGCATAAAAATACCATAACCTAAATTAGTCCAAAAAGGGAGAGCGCTAAGGGGGTGAGGATGGGAGAACCAAAATTCATCTGAAGAGTTAGGTCTTCAGTCTGTGTCAGAAGATAGTCTGAGACTATGCTGTCCTGCCCACACTGGGAAGATTGTTCCAGAGTGTATGGGGCAAGTACAGACAGGCTTTGTGATTGGGAGAAGCATCTTTGCAAGGAGGGGAGAGCCAGTCACCTTGAGTTTGTTGAACAGAGAGATCTGGCCAAGGTGTAGGATCTGAAGATTGATTGGAGGTATGGCAGCTGTTCCATTTACTGCCCTGTCAGGTAGCACCGAGGGTTTAAATGTGATGCATGCTGTAACAGGTTGCCTGATTTTTACTGTATGATGGTTAACAAGTTACCATCTTCAGAAAATGACTCGACCCTCTACAAGGAGCTGCCTACATCAACTTTAAATGAAAACAACCGGTAAGTCAAGCCGATTTCAGTTTTTATTTGTTTGAAAATGCATGCCTAGACGTTATTAGAATTTAATTTATACAAAGGAAAACACTTATTGCATAAAAAAACTGAATCAAGCTGACAAAATGTAACAAGGGACATCTATAGTACCCACTTTCCAATGCAGTCCAACATAACCCAGAAGCGCTGAAGGCATACCAGAATATAACAAGGCACTAGTTATCATTGCCAATTATACTACGCAACCACAGAACTGTTTGGCAAAATGAGAATGATCACCGTGAAACTGTCTCCCACCTCCATCTCCTGCCATTGTGGTGCCGTGTCACATTTCTCAGGAAAACAATGAAAGGTCCTGTTCTTCTGGAATTTTCTAGAGCCCAGGAGCTAAGTAATGCCTACAGTAGGGGAAACCAGACATGCTTGTGCTGTTCAGGATAAAAGTATTTTAAAAAGTTTATTAAGTTAAAAATTATTTTTTAAAGATTTGATTCTGTAAGCCAGATACAGCAAAATCCACATCTTGACTTACATATCCAACATTGATCAGTTAAGATTTAAAAAAAAAAAATTTAAAAGTAAATTTCTTTCACATGATCCAATGACGTCTGCAAATCAACAACTGATTTTAAATACCCTGATAACTGAAACACAAATTTGCTTTAGAAATTCAACTGTCAACATGACAAGAGTTATAAGATACACCGCAGTATTATATAAGTACAGTATTACTTATAAGACAAGAAAAATTTGAGATCTTACAAGCGTACAGTATAGAACAGTGCTAGTGATGAGACCAGGAACATCCAGGCAAAATATCTGATAGATATATTAACAAATGATATCTAAGAAATTAACAAATGATCCACAACACCGTATAACAGAAAAACAATAAAACAGCCCATCTGCGTGCCAGAATTATAAGCCCCACACACCCAAAAAAAAAATTGTCAATTTGTCAATTCACCTCCTCATACAAGCTTTTTATGCCCCTCAAAAAAGGGGAATGATTTAACAATGCATTTAGCAGGTTTCAGAGCCCAAGTACACAAAATAGTTGGATTTGATTTTCAAATTTCAATTCAATGTGCAAATTTAAAAATACCTCAATAAAAGTACAAATCTAATTTAAACTGTCTACCAAGCTAATTTGTAGAATGGACTCAAATCCCCATTTCTGTAGTCAACAGTCTCTATGAAGGCATTTCTTTACATATAAACAAAATGAACATGTTGGACATGGATAAGATTCATCAGTTACTAACACAACCAATGCACAATTATCAACAGTGTGGTGTAAAACATGTCTGATGTTGTTTGACATTAATCTTCAAGGTAGATGACTAGATTAGTCGTACTTTTACACAGTACTTCTTATTATTTACAATCATCTAATGCATAAAAATAAGTTGTGAATGGTAAAATACATAAAATTGTTAAGACAGTTATGCTAAAATATGTTTAAGGTAAAATTTTAACTATGACAACTGAACATTATCCTTCCTTTTCTTGCCTATATAGCAAGAAATCATTTTTGTGGCTCCAGTAGATAAGTTTACAAGGTAATGCATCACCAAAATTTAGTTTTAAATGCCCTCCAGGACTACATACCTTATATAAAAATCTCATTAAAATCTTTAAAACATTATTATATAACAGGTAACAAAGAACATACATTACCTGAATATTTAGGGCTTTCATACACCATCTTATCTCTCAAACATTATTTAAACATTTTCCTGTACCACCCTCAACATAAATCACACCCAATTCAACTCCCCTCTTCTGACCCCATCTCAGACACATGTTGTCGTGAACTTCGTTCTCTCATTCACGGCAGTTAAACTGACCATAGAAGGATTAGCATACATTTGGTTACCTTTCCATTTTTACAGCTTACTATAAGAAGCTTCAATAAAGATACTTAATGAACGCTTCCTCTTTCCAGACAGAAACCTCACAGTGTAAGACGACAACTGTTACATTGGTAGAGATGCATCACTGGGATCCACCGCTGCTGCTGCTGCTGCTGTCAAAAAGGCCGTTGACGGCATTTGAAAAGAAACCACCCTGGGTGGTAAAACCAAATGTTCTGAACGGGGGGGGGGGGGTTTGTTTCTTCTTGCATTGATGGTGCAGGCATCTTGAAAAAAGACCAGCAGCAATAACGGAAAATGTATGTGATGGAGGCCCCTCCAAGCCTCCCTGGAAAAAACCCAGGAGAAAGGGTTGAGTTGGGGGGGAGACAGGGGGATGGGGGGGGGCTACAATGCATTGTGTGTGAGCGGGTGAGGGTTAGGGTCTTTAGCTCCACACGTCCTGCGAGTATCGGCCCTTGGTCATCAGCCTCTTGATGTAGTCGACAGCCTGGGTACGCGTCAGTCCGCCCTCCTCCTCGGCGATCTCGTAGAACGCGGTCTGGACGTCGCGCGCCATGTTGCGGGCGTCCCTGGAAACAGGACCACAAGAAGCGGGAGGGCATGAGACAGACCGCCCTCATCCAGAGAGGGGAAACCCTAAAATCTGCATTCACTAAACTCACCGGATCACAAGATCAAAGCATTTCTTGTTTGGCGTTTCTGCCTTCTGATGTGCTTTTGCATTTTTTATTTTGACCGCAAGACTAAGAGCTTCCAGCCGAGGAAACGCATGGATATTGAGACGCGATCATGACAAGCTCAGTGTTTATGTAGACCAGATGAGTCACCACTATGTCCCCAGCCAGCCATTTTAGACTGACGTACACAACTGTGCAATAGCTAAAAGGGGCCGTGTTAAAGGGGGTTAATGGTCCTCAAGACCAATGTATGTGGGCAGACAAAATACTGTAGACCAAGTTTCAATGTGTCTCTACCAACGGACATTATCAAGAACAAAGGGTAGAACTGTGCATTGAGCTTGGTGGTTAACTGCCGTTTAGCCAATGTGTTGCAGGGTACAGTATCCATATCATCGCTCAACAGAAGCGTGTTCTGTCTGACTCTAGATTCAATAAGCTTGAAATCACTACTGCTATGACTTGGCCTTTTGTGTTACCTGCATACCATGCCAAGAGGAGTTTGAGCCGACGCTTACCCGCAGATGTAGATGTGTGCATTCTCAGAGTGAATCAACTTCCATAAGTGCTCCTTGTTCTGCTTGAGAAGATGCTGTACATAGACCTAAGAAATTAAAACAGGTGAAAATTAACAAAAGAGGTCCAAAGGAACAAAGGGTTGAAATCGACTGAATGAAGCAGGAGTGGACTGGGTGGCTCGGGACGCTGTACCTTGTGCTCTTGGTCTCGGGAGAAGGCCACGTTGAGCTGGGTGAGAACTCCAGCCTTCTCAAACTCCTCCAGCTCCTCCTGGTACAGGAAGTCCTCGCCCCTGTGACGGCAACCGTAGAACAGCACCGTCTCGCCCACCTCCTTGCCTGCAAGCGCACATGATGACATATGCGGTGGTCAAGAGTGCGCAGCTGCAGCCTAAAATGTATTTAGCAGGTGCAACCTTTTCATGTGGAGTAAATTCCAAGGTCTGGCCCCTATTCCACCCAGCCACAATGCACTTTGTCCTGATCTCTTGTTAAACTCATTTTAGCAGTTCACTTTTTTAGCAGTGTAGTTGGATTAAATGAGTCTTAGTCTTCATACATAAATGTAGACTCAATTACTGCAAGTAGTGCTGGAAAACAGCAGAATTACACAATAGGTACAGTAATATAGGACTTTTGTCTTTGTATCCTGAGATACTTGGAGCACAGTCAGAATACTAATATCAGACGTTTTTATTGGCCGAGCATATGCTGTTATCCAATAGGGAGAACTATTCTTTGAGGGTATGGAGCAATTTTGATGACGAATTTGACAGGAAAAAGAAGAAAAACTGCATTGTGTGGATGTGTGAAGTTGTACCTGAATTCTATGTGGTTTCATGAGGTCAGAAAATGCAGAAGTTAATGTACTCAAGGGCTGAGACTCTGTGGTCATTTCTGTAAGAAACCCTGAAAACCCTCGGCGCTGTATAGGTATGGAGCATGCCCCGCCAAGCCGTAAATTGGCGGATGGCATACTTGCCATCCCTATTTATAATGTGTCAAACTGGGATGATGTTTAAGTTTTTAAAAACCCACCCAAAAACACACAAACTTAACAATATACAAAACATTGGACACAGACCATGGGAGGAATAAAAAAACCATTGAGAAACAGTCCACCGCGGTTACCTTGCTCCTTGAGCAAGCCTCGCTCCTGGATGAAGCCCATGAAGGGTGCGATGCCAGTGCCAGGGCCGATCATAATGACCGGGTTGCTGGACTTGAAGGGCAGGCGGAACTGGGATTTCCTGACGTACATGGGAACCGTGGACTTGTGACCGTTGTCAGTCACCACTTTGTTCTTCAGCCAGTTAGTGGCCACGCCTTTGTTGGTCCGTCCGGTCTTCGTCTCGTACTCTACCACCACAGCACAGATGTGGATGGTGTTGGCGTGCACCTGCCAATAGCCAAGTGGTTTAGGGGCTACCCAGAGTCACATGAAGTTACGGGAACTATAGAAGCCTTACTAAAAACTTTAAAAGTCCCTTTTTAAAGTAAAACTCATTTTACACAAAAGGTCCCTGCATTCCACCTCACACCAAGATTAAAATGGTCATAAATGTACATAACATGGGAATTATAAATGATAATAAAGATATCCAGGAACTGGAAACAATTGACCATAAAAAAAGAAATTGGTGCCAGATGAAGGCTCATACAATTTGCATTAAACGTGTTCAATAAATCTTGTAAGAATTGAACACAGTGATGGGCACAGATCTCTTGAGCCATGTGCTTTTTTCTTGGGTCATGGGCTCCGTTGGTCTGCACACGCATGTGTCTGTATGTGTGCGTTGGGGGGGGTGTAGTTGGGATTTCGGGGGGCTCTCACCTTGGAAGAGGAGGCGATGGAGTAGTAGCGGGCCTGCAGCCGGGGCATGAGCTCACACAGGTGGTCAATGGGCGGCCGCAAAGACGGCATGTCCTCCAGAATGGCCAAGATGTTCCTACGAGAGTCCAACACCCAGCTGTGGTACAGTGCCTGAGGGGAAGAAACAGCAGCAGGATTGTTATGTACAGGGTTAATATGCCATTTCCATACCACGTGGATCAAAAGACAGGGTCATTCAGTAAGTTTGCATGATCGAGAATTCATATTCCACTGCTTTTTTTCCTGTATTTGAGTTATTGTAAGGAATGCTCACAAATATTTGCAAGCAGACAGGCAGAAAAAAAAAGAAATTCAGAGTTTTAAGGATTCACTACAAAAAGTTACAATGATTAGGTTCAGATAAAAATGCGCAATAGGCCTCCCAGCTAATCAATATGTAGAAGCAACTGATTCTGTCGGAACTCCACAGGGTAACAATAGCAACAGGTGGAATTGCACCATACTGTGGGCTGAAAGGTGTCAGCTGAGAGCCTGGTAAAATCTGGTAAAGATCGCACGAGGAAGCTAGTGTGCTTTAATGTCAAACTTTTTTTTTTTTTTTTTTTTAAATGGACATTGTCCATTTTGTTTTTCATAAGAATATTTTGTTGACCACCTTGGCATTATTACTGTGGGAAATTCAGCTCACTTGTGATACGGCTGGAAAAAACCCCATTGGTTCCCATTCAACGCAGAATACCATTTAATTTATATAATGTTGTAGTTCCTGTGGACAGAAAATGCACCACGTTGGCTGCCCTGAGTGCTCGGTCCCTGCTGTGCAAAGTGCAAAGGTACGAGGTCAGAGTTCAGAGGTCAGGGACACACCTTGCCCTCGGGGGAGGAGGAAGCCATCTTGCGCATGGTCTCCTGGTCTTTGGGGTCGGTGGCGTACTGCGCCAGCTCGTACAGCACATTGGTGCGAGGTGGGTTGGAGACGTCCAGGTAATGCATCAAGGCCGTGCGATAGGTGGCGGGACACGGGAATGGGTGCCTCTTATTGGACTCCTCTGAGGAGGGTGAGTACAAGTCATATATAAATCACATCAAGGCAACAGAGCTGTGTTAAACCTACCTCTGACTTAAAGAAATGGTTCAGTCCAACATTACCTAACACTACAGACGTTTAAGGCTTTGAATGATCTAACTTCCTGCTGCATACTGAAGTGGAGATACTAATCACTTATATGCCCAAGAGCCATCTCATTTCTGTCAACTTGCATCAGTTAGCTATACAATGTGCTCTCCACTCTTTTGCTGAAAAGCTACACTCCATGGCTTTTTACAGGATGCAGGACAAACCATTTCCCAACAAGCCAAAGGGTCAGGCCAAGCCATTTCAATGAGGATTTGCTGATTTTGCATGCTTAGGTCTCAAATTGTTCTCATTATTTTCACACAATCCTTGTCCATCCAAATGAATAAAGCTGAACTTTGGTCATGATATTCTGCATAGTTGAAGAGATAGAGGGGTCAAAATAGGCCAAAAGAATGGCTGCCATCATGGGGGTTGGAACCCTTTATGTGAGTGCATTTCAGGCAATAAAGGAAATAAAAATCAGATTTTTGGAGGGATAATTTCACAGAACTCATAGAACACATTTATCAAAATATTAATAATGCCATCTATACAGGGCTTCTAAAAAATAATTTTCTGGTTCGTCTTCAAGGATAAATGTGGGCATATTAGTAGAATCTTGAAACTTTCACAATTTAAGCGTTGTGACACATAGCCAATGTGTACAGAAAGCCACCTCTCCTTCATAGGAAAATAATTGTTAAATCATAATTCCTACATTAGGCCAGTGTGATGTACTACACATATTGGACACTAGGTGGAAATTGACTTCATAATTATTTGCAAATCCCAATGGCCCCAATTTACACCTGCTGTTTAACACATTTATTAGTCATTCTTCCTCATTGAATCTGATGACTGATATCTGAACTTGTGTTAAACAGCAGGTGTGAATCCCAATGGCCCCAATTTACACCTGCTGTTTAACACAAGTTCAGATATCAGTCATCAGATTCAATGAGGAAGAATGACTAATAAATGTTCCTGAAATCCTTGGATAACTGGGTATGATGAGTGTGCAGCAGCATGCATGTTTCACAGTAACCATACATTGAATCACCATTTCTCCTTGTCATCTTTATTGTATTTCACTGTAGTGACTTTAAAGTTGTCCAAATTAAGTTTTGGCGGGTAATCTTAATAGCCAGAAATAATGGCTCTAAATTATCTCATCGGACGAGAGGAACACGCACTCAAACAATCATGTCTACAGTTATCACTCAAGTTTTTAGTTCAGTCATAATGATCTGAAACTCTGATGGATAATTTTAAACAACAGGTGTAAACAGAGCCAAAGCAGGGCTACTCAGTCTTGGAGGACCGGATTGTGAAGAATTTCCATTCCATTCCTAGTCAGTTTATTTTTTAAGCTCAATTTGAATAGTGACTAAAACAGTGACCTCTAGTGACCAATGGCAATTAATTTAAATAAGTGCGCGATGTACTACTACACATTTTGGACATTTTCAATGACCTTGAAAATAGCCTTCACTTGACCTGGCTTTGACTTTGCTGACCTTGCCAGCTTCAGAGGAAGCTTATACCAACTTCCCCATGGTCAAATTTCAAAAGGTTGGGCTCAGCCTTTTGGTGCAGTTTGCCCTATGTATTAGCCTCCTCATTGTGGCTTGGAAATCAGATCAGCGATAGGTTGTTGAAGGTCAAGGTCCCATATATATGTTTAATTAACCATAAAGGAATTTCATAAGGGTAATGACACATTCTACAAATTAAGTGTATACAGACATCTGTAAAATGAGAAAGTTACGAGGCTGAACAAATATGCCCACGTGATTTTCTAACATTGAACATACCACAAAACATTTGTCTAATGGGTTCTATACATGCTTTGCTTACATTTTTACATATGTTCGTAGCAGTTACTTTAGCAATCATTCAAAAAAAATAAATCTGATTGATATCTCTATTATTTAAAGAGTAAATGCCATCTGAAAATGGTCATTCTGGACCTTCATTTAACCTTTATATTTCATAAACTATTAGGAATTCAAGGCTTAAACGTTTTTCTTTTCATATGGGTGGTTGAAGAATGTGTACACCAAAAATAAACTGGTTCTGAACAATAAATAGGCCCACCACCCTCATTGAAACCGCTTGGTTTGACTCCAAATGCATTCCTGATGACATACCATCAAGGTTGTTGAGGGAGATTACGGTGTCAAGGTCCACGCCGAGGATATCTCCAATCTTGTTCACAACTGAGGCATCGTTTATTGGGTAGACGGCAACATGATCTCCCGAATCATATCTGCAAAGCGTGGAAACTGTTGAGGACATCTGGCTTCCGTTTCTGGTGGGTAACTGCCATCTCGTGCCAGGTTATACTGGTGGGTAACTGCCATCTCGTGCCAGGTTATAAGTAATAAAGGAATGCGCGTGATGGAATGCGGACAGACCGCATATTGCCATCTACACTAATCTGCACAGCTGACTGAGGTGAAAGAGGCTCAAGCCATTCAAGTCTTTCAATTCCAAATGAAATCCTACCTCTTCAAACTGCATCTTAGCACAGGCTTGCCTCTCACATTATACAAAATAATGTATTGAACTCCACGCAGTTCTTGAAAATTGGTTGCACTTTTACTACAAAATTGAGTTAATCATTTTTCACAATGGCAATTGCATGTGCCAATGTTTGCAATGGCACTATGTTATACAATGACACTTTGGGTTACAGACAATGCTCCTCTGTTTCATATTGTGGTACATCAGCCTATACTGCGTGCGCCATTCTGTAGGTCCCTCTGGCTAAGAGCATCTCTTCACTGAATAAAAGTAATGCTTATGTAACTGTGCAGGCTGGGCTATGAGTTGCTTGCATGTCAGTACCTGATCTTGGAGCTGGAGATCTCCAGCTCGACGTGCATAAGGTGCCGACTGCCGCCCTTGTTCAGTTTGCGATTGGCAGTGACTGGTGCCAGGAAAGGGTTCTTTGAATCAAAAGGCCTAAATTGAAGGCAAAGGACATGTGTCAAATAAACTGTCACAAGGTTCATTTTAATAACCCCCCTCCCCCATTCATGAAACAGCTAAACTGATGTCTCATGAGAATCAATAGAGATAGCATTTTGAGATGTCATTTCAACGTACTGTACTTCAATACTGAACGCACAGGAAGAGGCTATTGCTAGGTAATTATACAGTCCTACAATGTGTCCATGGCAACGGCTAGACATCTGCAGAATGAAGAAATGGGATTGTGTGGACACCTGCATGCAGATTCATTCATAAACTGCCGGACAGTAAAACAAGCCTTTTGTTCCTCCACAGTTCAAAAACCTTTTTCAACAAGCCACAGTCCAGACTGTTTGTACTTGTAGCAAAGCACAGTGTGTTCCAGTGAATGCCCCAATTACTGCCACGTATCACAAAACACACCCTTACATTAAAAAAGTAAATGAATAGACTAAGTGTTCCTTTACCTTGGCAACATCAGTAACCAACACAAGGTTCTATAATTTAATAGGAAACATGTTTTCCTCTAGAAGCAGGCAGGGCAAACTCAAATCAAAATGCTGTTCATCCTTGAACAACAACCACCACCACAGCATGATAAAGGACATGCCTCAGAAAAGAGGATGCCTCTTCATTTAAATAATGAAAAGCAGCGTCAATGTCGGTAACGCACAACAGCGTGTAAAGTCAACATCTGGACAGCCCTGACACAGTTCTACAGAAGGCCGGTTCCATCAACTTCAGATAAGAATGAGGACAGCCTTCACATCAATAAATTGCTCAAGGGCAACAGCAACACCAAGAGTATTTCCCTCTCTCTGGCATCGTACACAATGCAAGACAGACACACACACACAGACACAGAGATAACAAGATCACATCGTCAGAGCCAAAATGGCTGACATCAGCAGAGACCTGGCTAGGAGGCCCATGTGAGCATAGATTTGGCCTGTCAAAATGGTATTAGGGTGAACTCACGGTTTCTGGGTCTCGAAGCTCTTTAGACGGCCCAGTTCCCCCGTGTAAACCTTGTTCATGTTGATGTCAGTATGCAGCACGAGCTCATATTGGCGGATGCTGGAAGAGGGAAGTAAAAAGTGTCTGATACTGTATGCGTAGCAGTTTTAACACACATCAAAAAACATCTGCAAGTGTTTCAATGTATATTCAATAGAGAGACACATAAAAAGGCATGTTGGACACCATGAAAGGCAGTACTAAGCTGGAACACATCGGAAGCAAGTCGGGTCTTATGGCTTTTCAACTGTAGAAAAATGTGAAGGAATGCTTTCTGAATATTGGGGCGAAAGCACACATTTTCTTAAAGGGGTAGTCCACTGTAACTTTTAGGCTAATATTAGGCAGGTCACACCAATTTTAGAAGTTGTATCAGTACTACTAAATTATAGCTCAAATTAAGCAGCTTGCTGAAAGGAACACAAAACAGAAAGAATGTTTGAAAAGCAACATTCGGTTCTTAAGTTATGCTCAAAAAACTATCTATTTTATATAGCGTTTTCAGCCATTTTTGGTGAAAAAGTGAAAATATGCATTTTTTCACTATTGAAATATAAAAACGTTGATGAATAAAGAATTGGTATGTGTTGGAATGCTACTTTTCTTATAGTTAGTGCCACAAACATGGTGAACAGAAAGAAACGGGAGTTATAACTACATTTAATTTTTCTTTAGTGGTCTTCAAAAATGGTGATTTAATCAAAAATCTTATATGGGAAAACAAAAGGATGTGCAAAAATGTCCAGCTAATTAATATGCATAATGTCTTTGAAACATTTTGAAGGCGCAGATATGTTGACATGGATTTTCCCAGTACTAAAAATAGCTTGGCGAGTCCCTATGTCATCAGGATCAGACCGGAATCGGAAGCAGTATTGTTAAAACTCTCCCCCCTATTCTCGCTAAAAAATGGACGGTTTCGGTATGACCCTGATGACGTCATTCAAATGACAAACCGAAAGTATCACTGCAGATGGAAAACTCTTAGCTTTATAACTGCCTACTTTATATTTTCATTTGGACAATATTTATACTCCTAGTTTCACACTTGAAATCAAAATATCCCAAATTCTCTGCACAGCTCACGGTCGGCTGATTATTGTATGTGCACGAGTGACCTGCCTACTAATATTTTAGAATTTCTGAAAAGTTTCAGTAATTTTCCAGACTTTTTCTCTGTTCTGATTGTTGCCCTGAGCATGGACGCTGTGAAAATGGAATTCAGTGACATAATTCAATGTGTAATTCAATTCACAATTGCATTTCTGAAATTTCTAATATTGAAATTGATAGGGGAGTCATTTTCATATGGGTGTAAAACACGCCTAGAATTTCTGTATCATAATATCACCAGGATAAAAGTGTAGCCGCAGTTGTTTTCTTCTAATTAGATCCCTTTACATTTTGTATACATGTCAAAAATATTAAGAAATGTTAATTTATAGACAGCATGCACCGACATTTTTCAGCCGTTGAAGCCTCCAACTCCCATACATCATCACGGCGCTGTAACCAGGGTAACTACGAGCCTGCTGTTCCAACGTAACGTTAACTGACTTCAACTTGTCGTCTTAGTAGCTAAGGCTGACACTCGGCTGGGGACAACAACATTATCTCTCGCAATCAGACGGACTCTTGTTAAATGAACTTCATCTATCCCTCACACAAGCAGGCTGACACTCTGCTATGAAAATGGAAATGCCAGTGTGACATCGCTTTTATATCTGACGTTAGCTAGCATTAGCTTTCACTTTAATCTTCAGAAAGCAACAACGCAACCTGAACTGGCGAGCTAGGTAGCTAGGTTAACTAAGCTTACCACCATCAGACAGCGAACTTTGCTAAATGGTAAACTTGCCGACCTTAGGTTCCTTCTTTGCATTACATCCAAGTAAATTAATCCACAAAAAAGGAAAGTTGCTAGCTAGTTAGCTAGCTAATTCATTTTAGCCAGTGCTCTAGTTAAAGTGAAGCATTATGGGAATTGTGGTCTTATAACAAAGCAAATGAAGATCAAGCTTCCAAAATGTGATATCCACACAGTGATATTTTGACACGTAGAAATCCTCCAGAACGAAAATTGCAGTGATATGTCATAGTAATTACATAATACATTACATTATTTTGATTAGTTTTATTGAGGTGTATTGAGGTGACTACCCCTTTAAGAACTGTCATTAACATGCAGAGGTTTTATTGGTGTCTAAAGAGTTTAAGTATTCTATTTAAAAAAATATTTTATTATTATTATTATTATTATTATTATTATTATTATTATTATTATTAATTAAATTTTTATAGTTTTTTTTATTTATTATTTTTAAGTATTTTTCAGGGCTTTTTCAGATTTTTATTGAATAGCACAGTGTAGAGAGACAGAATAAGGCACGAGAGAGAGGGAGAGACATGCGACAAGGTTACGAGGCCGGATTCGAACTGCCAACGTCAAAACTCGCAATGAGCATGTGGACGGTGCCCTACGGCAGGGGTCTTCAACCTTATCCCGCAAGGGCCGGTGTGGGTGCGGGTGCGGGCTTTTGTTTCAACCAAGCAGTTACACACTTAATTCTACTAATCAAGGTCCTTAGCAAAGACTAGTGATTGATTAGTAGAATCAGGTGTGTAACTGCTTGGTTGGAACAAAAGCCCGCACCCACACCGGCCCTTGCGGGATAAGGTTGAAGACCCCTGCTCTACAGGCTACGCCACCGAGACACCGCGAAGGGTTGAAATATTTAAAATAATGACGTGACCCCGGTCTGGGTCACAGACTGAAGAAGCACGGCGTGTACCTGGACTCCTCTCCGGTGGCCTCCACGCCGAAATGCTCACACACGGCGGGCCAGAACTGCTCCCGCCATGACACAAAGTCCTCCTCCAAGCTGAGGAAAACAACAGCAGTTCCATCCATAAATCTAGACTCAAGGGACATATACCTTGCAAACTACACCTTTCTTTAATAAAATATATGGTTAACTGAATATTTAAGATATATGTTAACAACCCCAGGCTTTGCATGTTGGGGTGAATTACCTCAACTACCTCTGACAGCCAGACAGGTGCTATGAATGGAGTTAGGTCCATGTCCTTCCAAGGTCAAAGCTTTTGATCAAGGTCAGTTGAAATAACTGCAGCTACACTCCTGCATTTAAACGCATCTACTGTTTCGGAGCAATTTATGTTCCTACTGAACTTCACTCCTTGGGTACAAACTGAAACCACAAGCACTTAATAGCATTGTGGTGTTAACAGCAAACACTTGGTCTCTGTTAGTTTGTCCGTGGTTTCTGTTTGGTATTATAAGTTAATGCCAGCCAGACTGGGGTCAAAAAATGCATTTGAAATAATCTGACTCCAGCAGATCCCTGTGAATCTTAAACACGTTTCAAAACAAAATGTTTAATCACTTAAAATTATTTTGTTCCAAACGCAGGTGATCATAGATGTGTCTATGAACAGATGTTCTAGCAATAGTTGTTCCCATTATTAAAATTTGCAGTAGTCCGCAAGAATGTTACTATTGTTTATGGAGTCAAAGTATTTAAAGTAAAATTAAGCTGGGGAGCTTAAAAAAAAAAAACCTAGCAAGCAGACTCTGCACATCATATATCCCATTAATTTCTCTTCACGTCCAACACTCACTTGCCATCATCGTCCCCCATGCCCAAGTCAAAGATTCTGGTGGCTCCCAGCTCGGCCAGCCGCTTGTCCACGTACTTCCCCATGGCGTTGTAGTGTTCGTACGTCTTATTCCCCAAAGCAAACACCTACAGAAAGGGGGAGGGGGGTCAGCCCAAGTGAACAAGCCAAGTAAACGAACAAATTGCTTCCACCCAAAACCAAAATCCATGGCTGCGCACATGCGCTTAAAACGGGCTCATTTCAACAGTCACAAAGGGAGCTGGCTGCAGCTCCCTGCTTACGGCTGTAGGGGGCACGTGCAGTTTCATGAGAACCATCAGACACAAGCCTGGAGATCCGCGTCGTGAACGAGCGAGAGCCGCTGCCACCTCTTCTGCGGTGGAAAAGTCAGATAGACAGCAGTGGGCACATCAAGGGAAAGGACAGATCTCATAAAGAGGTACTGTGTGCCTTAGTATAAACACTTAACAATACACACCCTCAGGGCAGCAGTTTGGTTTTAAACACATACACGTATATTTTAATGATTGATTTAAGGTGTAATAGGGAACAGACCTAAATGCCCTGAAGGGAGACTAGTTACTTCTTCATGTAGCTGGAGAGGCCCTGTGCCACAGACAGCTGTACAATATGAAACCCCTGCTGTTACCCACAGTTCCTGTGTGTGAGCCGCTCTCCCCCCTCAGCACCCTGAGCGTGGGCTCAGCCACGTCGGGGAGAAATTTGTGCAATGCTGCACGGAGAAAACTGCATCTCAGTTGTGATGACTGCGTCTGAGCCGGGCCCTGTGAACAGGCAGACCCCTGAGCAACATTTGGCAGGACCAGATGTTTCCACTTGGGGAGTGATGAGTCAAAGCAATGCTCAATCAGTCCAGGGTTTCACATGGGGAGAAAAAGTCCAGGGTTCATCTCCGCCCGCCCTCTTCTCCAATCAGGACGCTGTAGTAACAGACAGCGCTGGACACGATTGGGGACATGTACTGGCTCCGCCCCCTCGTACAGCGTGACTGCAGATGCCTTGCCCTCGGTCTTATGAGGTTTCTGATGCACATTTATTTTTGTTTCCCCGATTTGTGAATGGGCGGGGGATTTGGCACTCACAGTGTAATTGACACCTTCCAGTTCGGCATCCGTCTCCTGCAGCCAATCATAGAAGTCCTGGGCGTTGTCAGTGGGGTCGCCTTCACCGTAGGTGGCCATGCAAAAGAGCGCCAAGGAGTTGTTGATCTCGGACAAGCGCGAGAGTTCAGACTGAGGAGGCAGGGAGAAGAACAGTCAGTGAACAGTCAGTCCACAACAAAACCATCTTGAATCACTTAAGTCTGTATTATGCAGTCACGTTAACTGCTCAGAAGATACCCAGGGAAACTGTTCCCATTGAGAAAGTGTGTTTTAAACTACATTTTGCCATTATAGCTGGTAGATCAGACAGTACTAAAACCTTCAGGTACAGACCATACTAAAATTGACAATCTAGCTCAGTATAAATGTTCAACACTCCCTGAAAACATCTACCAGGGCGTGAAATTAACACCAGCAAAATGCTGGTAAAATTGTGATTGTGGCCAGTAAGACTCTAATACTCTTGCAGCCACTTTGGCAGATAACCAACCAGGTTGTGTTATATTGTAAAAGGTAAAATGTTGAAAATAGCTGGTGATTTTTACAAACCCAAATTCAAAAGAAAGTTGGGACAGTATGTAAAATGCACATAAAAGCAGAAAGCAGTGATTTGTAAATTCTCTTTTATGTACGTATATTTAATTTAAAACAGCACAAAGAAAAGATATTTAATGTTTTACCTGGATCACTTGAAGGGTTTCTGACTTATTTTTCCAGAGAGTTCAAAAGGAAAATGAGTCAGGAGAAACAACCTTTAAAGTGATACATCCCTATCTACTGCATATCAGGCAGCAGAGTGATGGTTTGAGGCTTGTTTGATACCTCAGACCCTTGATGACTTACAGCCATTTAGCCAACCATGGGTTCCATACTATTCCCGTGTAATTTACAGCTTAACCTAGTCTCACCCCCCAATTCCCATAGAGATCCATTCAAATGTAGAGAGGTTATAGTATCGCTTATAAGAGTACCTGAAAATAATATATCAAGAGTCTTTTGATATTCTTTTATACCCAGTCATGATAGCATGACCTGTTTACCTGTGGAATGTTCCAAACAGGTGTTTTTTGAACTTCCCAGTCTTTTTTGCCCCCATCCCAACTTTTTTAGAACGTGTTGCAGGCATCAAATTCGGAATTAGCGTACATTTACAAAAATCAATAAAGTTGATAAGGTAAAACATTAAATCTTTTCTTAGTATTGTTTTCAATTAAATATATGTAAAAAATAATTTACAAATCACTTTCTACTTTTATGTGCATTTTACATACTGTCCCAACCTTTCTGGAATTGGAGTTTGTAGAATCCACAAGCCACTCTGGCCAGTGGGTGGAAAAAGTTACATTTCATGCCCTGACATCTACACATCACCACCCAATTATAAAAATCCACGTGAAGGGCCAGCATACTGCACCTCTAACCGGCATGAGAAAGAGAGGCATGCAATATGCTTCTGTCCTTCTGCTGACAAACTCGGAGGAATGAAAAGGTGGCCAAGGACCAGCGGGTTACCAAGTCATACTCCTCTGGGTCTGCCGCCATGCCCCTCATCCCGTAACGCTGGGCGTCTTTGGCCAGCCGGTTAGAAAACTCTTCAGCCGTCCCCGTTTGAGAGCCGTAGAACACCACAATGTTTCTGTTCTGGAGGGGAAAAGCCGGGCTCGTTTTACCAACCACTTAAAACTGGCACCAAAGCTTTTTTCTAAATCGTTGTGCCGTTACTGAATGCATCAAATGAGAACACACAAGATGGTTTATACTTGGTTTTAGCTGTCTCCTTGCTTTAGTTGTACACAGGAAACACAGCCGAAGGAAATGTTAATGTAATCTGTTGCCCACAAATCCAAGGTTGGACAAGAAAATGGAGCTATGAAAAATGTAAACTTATACTTTAGTATAAGTAAACAAATCAGGAAATGGAACACTCACCGTTTTCTTCATTTTTTCAATGAAACTTGTTTCTCGGACAGGGGGAGCTCTGAAATAAAGAAATAAATTGAATGCAATGGTGATCTGATTAAATATGGTGAAAAATTGGAAGAAAAAAATAAAAATAAAAATAAAATCTACCACTGTCCAGCAAGTCACATGTCAAAAGTTGATTTAATTTGTCCAGTCACAGCAGCAGTTTTGGATGTGAAAAAGTACAAAAGAACCTTATCTGCAGAGAACAGCCCATCCTGTGGCTAAAGACACTGGAGGAGGAAGCCACATGAACATAATTTTCTTTTCAACTTTGTCTATGGTGGCATTAAAAACAGTGGGAGAAAGATTCATGGAGCGATATACTTATATATGTTCATCACAATGTTGCTTAGAACCTCATGTTCCCGTCTCTAGCAAAATAGCATTGGGAATAACTTTTAGGAATACAGTTGAAGTCGGAAGTTTACAGACATTTACACGGAAGTTTACATGTCATTTAATGACATGAAGTCATTAAAACTCATTTTTAACCACTCCACAAATTTCACGTTAGCAGACTATAGTGTTGGCAAGTTAGTTGTGTCATGCACAAAGTAGATGTCCCAAAGTAGAAAACCTAAGTCTGGTTTATCCTTGGGAGAAATTTCCGAATGCTTGAAGGTACCACGTTAGTCTGTACAAACCATAGTACGCAAGTATAAACACCATGGGACCAAACAGTAGTCATACCGCTCAAGAAGGAGACGCGTTCTGTCTCTTAGAGATGAACGTGCTTTGGTGCGAAAAGTCCCAGAACAGCACCAAAGAACCTTGTGAAGATGCTGGAGGAAACAGGTACAAATGTATCTATAGCCACAGCAAAACGAGTCCTATATTGACATAACCCGAAAGGCTATTCAGTAAGGAAGAAGCCACTACTCCAAAACCACCACAGAAAAAAAAGCCAGACTACAGTTTGCAACTGCACATGGGGACAAAGATCTTACTTTTTGGAGAAATGTCCTCTGGTCTGATGAAATAAAAATTTAACTGTTTGGCCATAATGACCAACGTTATGTTTGGAGGAAAAAGGGTGAGGCTTGCAAGCCGAAGAACACCATCGCAACCGTGAAGCACGGGGGTGGCAGCATCATGTTGTGGGGGTGCTTTGCTGCAGGAGGGACTGGTGCACTTCATAAAATAGATGGCATCATGAGGAAGGAAAATTATGTGGATATATTGAAGCAACATCTCAAGACATCAGCCAGGAAGTTAAAGCTTGGTCGCAAATGGCTCTTCCAAATGGACAATGACCCTGACCCAAAGCATACTTCCAAAGTTGTGGCAAAATGGCTTAAGGACAACAAAGTCAAGGTATTGGAGTGGCCATCACAAAGTCCTGACCTCAATCCAATCGAAAAAGCGTGTGCGAGCAAGGAGGCCTACAAACCTGACTCAGTTACACCAGTTCTGTCAGGAGGAATGGGCCAAAATTCCAGCAACTTATTGTGAGAAGCTTCAAGCTTGTGGAAGGCTACCCGAAACGTTTGACCCAAGTTAAACAATTGAAAGGCAATGCTACCAAATACTAACAGAGTGTATGTAAACTTCTGACCCACTGGGAATGTGATGAAAGAAATAAAAGCTGAAATAAACCACTCTATTATTCCGACATTTCACATTCTTAAAATAAAGTTGTGATCCTAACTGACCTAAGACAGAGAATGTTTACTAGGATTAAATGTCAGGAATTGTGAAAAACCGAGTTTAAATGGATTTGGCTAAGGTGTATGTAAACTTTCAACTTCAACATTAGTCTGATTTACAAGATGACAAAAAGACATTCTAGCCTATTCTTTTTTTGTTCTTTTGTTTTGTTATGGTTTCCATTTCAGCACAAATTTTCAAATTTAAGTGATATAATCATATTTATGGTAGAACCTCATCTTATTTGTTACAGCACAAATGCAGCTGGTCAATGTGAAATAAAAATGTAAATTGGAGGGGGGGATGAGTGACCTATGACCTGTCATTCAATAGCCAGAGCTTGTTTCCATGGATACCATATTTTGATCTGCGGTTCAGTCTAGGCCAGGAGAGAAGGCCAAGTGCAGCATTAGAGCAGAGCCCAGAGAGAAATATAAAACGGTCCGTGAGCATTTTATTAAAACATATAGCAGGCCTTCTACATACAGACTCCAAAGGACAAAACCAGTAAAGTAGTTCTCATCCCAAACAGCTATATCCAGACATACATTGAAAGGGTTTTTAATTGCTACTAAAAGGCTTATTCTTCTACACATATTTGACAATGTATTAATTGATGTCCTTGCAAGAAAATTATTTTATTTATTATTATTAAAATTATTATTTTCATTATTGTTATTTTTTTTTTTTTTTAAGTAATAGAAATCTGAAATTCCCCCTCTGAGCAACTAAACAATGTTTAATGTTTAAAACTTTGTAAATTGTTACTAAATGAAAGTTAGTTTAGTTTTTGAATCAGTGCACAGCGATATTGTGCAGATATGGCAAACTGTCAGTTTTCTACCCCAATTAAGTTTGGGATTTAAGAGAAAGCCCAATCCTGTACTGCACATGAAGTCACAGATGGAAATTTCTGGTAACAATGTGGATTGAATACATTAGGTTTTGAAGCAACAAAAATGCCTCCTTTCTTTCGTCTAGCTCTGCGGAGCAGGACCATCAGTCGATAGTTAATTATTACTGACCAATGGGTGTGATTGGCCATTTAGGAAAGGGGTCTTAAAATGTGGTAGAGGGGGAACATGTCACTGTGAAATCGCTCAGAGCAAACTGCTATAAAGAGCCGAGAACGCAGTGCGATTGTGTGAAACTTCAGCTGTGTCAGTGTGACCCAATGCAGCACATTCATTTCAGCATTCCCCTCAAAGCAATTTACTCTAGTCAATTTACCTCTAACCCAAGCACAATTCACTGAATAGGGTATTACAGCCACACAGTTAGTCGAATGGCTTGAAAACAAACCACCTTCACAATGCTTGTGCAAATTTGCCATTAAAAAAAAAAAATAGAAGAGGGAAAAATGGGACTTTTGTGGCAGGACAAGGTTGGTAGAGACTTCCAGAGTCCGCTGTAGCTGCTGCCAAATGCTGCCATCAAGCATTGATAGTTTTTTGAGAGTATTTTTAAATGACATTTTCCCATTTCCAACCATTACCGTGCTCAGTTTGAACATTCAAACATGTTTGAATAAACACATCGAATTTCATTACCTCATTCATTTCAAATGGGGCATCATTGGAAAAGAGTGAATAGTCTAAGGCACTGTGTGTGTGCAAACACACATTTATTTAAATTTTATATTGTTTCAAATTCTATCATTCTATCATTTCAATAAGCAAGATAAGCATTTGAATTGCAATTAATTCTTATTATGAGTGTGATGCAATATCTGTTTGAGAAGCAAAACTGTAAACAATTAAGTCATCATTACATCAAAAGAAAACGCCCATGAGCAAAACATCATGCTGGTTTTCGGGGCAAAAGGTCAGATTTTGACCATGTCAGATTTCCCTCCTGACAGCTAGCTCCAGAAAAAATAATGTTGATAAATTGAAATTAGTTAGTCTGCAAGTTAAATAACTTCCTAAGTTGTACTACAGTGCTACATTACTACATATACCAATATGTTTTACACACACCAAAATATATTCAGAATGGGGCAACACATGGCAAATGGCTGGTTTTGTGGTTAGGGAGCCACACAAAAGCACATCCTAAACAATTATGTCTGAAAATATGTCAGCAAGAAATACAATCAACAAACATTTGCATAGTGTCGTACGGGACCAACATTTTAAAAAATTGTCTTTGGCCTCTGAAATTAAAAACAAATTCAAACAACTTAGACTTTGCTACATATTAGGTTTGCTGGATATTTCAGTCAAATCTTGTACATCACTTTGCTTCACAATGATTTAATACCAAAAAACAATCACCAGTCAAAATATATTCAGAGAAGAATTATTATAAAGAATGGTGCCACAGTTTCTCATATGTGGAAATACTATCAATAAATTCTACAAACTTTCCAGCAAGCAAAAGCAATTAATGAAAAAAAATAATAATAAAATAAGTGGAGGATTACAGTTTGAGGATTTTCAATTTAAAAACTATCAGTTTGAAACAATTTCAGACCTAAGTGACTAAATTAAAGTGCATATGATCTGAACCCAGGTTGATCATATCACCTGGTCTAATAATTACAAAAATACAAGAGGAAATGTCCAATGAACAAACAGACTGAAAATTACAAACGTGGGCCGAACACACAAAACCACATGGCAGAAGAGAGCGTGTGAATTTGTGTTCAACACAGCACGACACAGACCAATCACAGACCTACAAAAGCACTAACCCATTAACGTGCCGCCGACCTGCCCAACAGCCTCCCTGGTCTCTTCTGAAATTATTTTAATAATTGGAGGACAGTAATAATACTCAAACTGTAGAAACCATTTACGACACCCCCTAATTCTACTTGGTGAATGATAACCAATGGCCAGTTCATGACAGTAAACGCATACACAGCACAACATGTTGATGGTAAACCAGAGTACTTCACTAAAAGCTGGTTCCTGCCATTTATCCAATCGATCACCACGGCGATCGTGCACTAACCTGTCAGCGGCTGTCTGGCCCTCCTTGGGCGCGGAGTACACACAGCCCATGGCTGGCGGCGGTATCGTCCGGCGCCCGGCCCACAGACCAGGCCACTTGTTTGATCCACAGTGAGGAGGGGGGGAGGGGAAGAGACCAAGCACGAGCAGAAGGGCTGTCTCTCCCTCTCAAACACGGCAACAGCAGGCAGAAAAATATAAATACCTGCCGGGTCCCCCGTGCTCCATTGCCAGAATTTCAGTCCGGTGCTGTATCGCCCCCGCACCCTCATGTGCGACCACCCCCCCACACCCCCACCCAAGGAATCAAAACAAAAAAAACACAGGTGGCCATCACTGTCCTCCAGCCTATAACACACTGATGTTCACTTTCCTCCAGCCCCTTCCAGGCTCCTGTTCACTGTCCTGCACTGCCTTCCAGGCTCCTGTTCACTGTCTTCCAGCCCCTTCCAGGCTCCTGTTCACTGTCCTCCAGCCCCTAGCAGGCTCCTGTTCACTGTCCTCCAGCCCCTTCCAGGCTCCTGTTCACTGTCCTCCAGCCCCTAGCAGGCTACTGCCGTGGTTGTGCTGCTTGGTTAACTGCCTCTTGTGCTGTCCCAACTGCTCGAGAGCATTTCTAACATCTGGCAACAGCAGAGGAAGCGGAGGGAAAGAAGCAAGGCTTGGTAATGACGTTTCCCAAGAATCCCTTCAGCAGGCGCACACGCGCGCACACACACACACACACACACACACACACACACACACACACACACATTTCCCCCTTTGCCATTCTGCCCTCAACTCTTCGGGGGATAAAAACACAGTGTTGGCCACAACGCAGTTACCGTGGGAACAGTGTTTATCATCATAACCGCATTGTTTTCTGCATGTTTTTTTTGTTTTTTTCCCCGCTTTTAAAGGGAAGTTGAGCTGGGTGGGTGAGGCACATTTCAAACCCCCTTCAGCCAAGAAAGGGTATCGCTATGGAAACCAAATCTATCATAAAAGGTTCCCATTTGTGACACTGCTAGCCTCCCCTCCAATGTCACTCTGAGGGAAATTAGACATGGCTTCCGCAAAAAACGGGAGAACAGAAAGAGCTGCTCTTCTTTTACCCCCGGCTTTACACCTTTTTCAAGTGCTCTCTCAAAGAAAGCGCTCACTCGCTCGCCTCTCTTCTTTCACACACACACCAAAGGAATGTTAAAATGTGCCAGGGACACGGAAACAAGGGCTTGGCGAGACTCAGACGGGCTGGATACTCTGGCTTTAGGAAACGGTTGTGAAGATAGTTACCCTTTCCTGCACTCGCAAAATCTCTTCCTGGAATTTTTCGCTGAAGCTTCACTTGCAGGCTGTTTCCTCTGCCTTTTTTGTTGTTGTTGTTGTATTTTTGTGGTTTTTACGTACAGACAGGAGACCTGGATCTCACAGTAAAAAAAGGGGGGGAGGGGGGGGTCTGGCCATTAATCAGGAATCCAATTCCTCGAAAACACTGTTTCCATTCAGAAAGGAATAGGGGGGGGCGCTTAGTGGTTTGAGCTTTCTGACAATTAAAATGCATTTAAAGGCCTATTGCTTTGTAGGGGAGGGGGTGGGCATGCGTTTCTCTGCGGTTATGTTGCACGCCACCCCCAAGATAAAATGGCTGACAGACAAATGCAGGATGATCTGAATGAACACAAACAATGACTTCACTGCACATGTGACTCGTGAGACCGGCGCCCGGCGGAAACAAAAGTCACTCAGCGCTTTCGTGACTATTGCCACGGCAACTTCCGTGCCACTTAAAAAAAATAAATGAATAGATAAGTAAATAAATAACCACAGCCAATTACAGGACATCAACTTATAGAAAAAAAAAATATTAAATGATTTCTTACATTATTTCCACCCACTTCAACAGATGCAAGTTCATGATTGTGTACAATTGGTAATTTGGTCACACCACTTAACCACAATGCCAACTGTGGACATATCGCATTATTCACATCAGTCATGTTGCTGAAACAGACCAGAACATTTTATATTGGACTATAATGATGGGCACACATCAACTTACAACAACGATAACCATCTGATCAACAGTCCTCAACTACACTGAGCACACACTTCACTCCTGCCCCATGGTTCTTGACCCTCATGGGGGAAAAAAATTAAATTAAATAAAAATAAAAAAACCCTTGGGAGAGACTGTGCAGCACAACTCTCAACCCATACGAATCCCCCCGTGCAGCCAGGGGTTCGAATCCCCGACATGGCACTTTCTGTACTATGATCCCATCTGGAACTAACGCTCTGTGCTTTCCCTCAGTCTCAAAGTGGAAAGTGGACGGAACGATCACCTTCAAAAAGGCACAGCGTCCAGGGGCTGGCTTTAAAGAGACAGAGCACATTCTCAGTGCCAACACTGCTAGTGTACATTAAACACCCCAGGGTGTTTATACGAGACCACGGTCTCGTATAAACACGCTAGGGTGTTAAATGTACACCACCATTTTTGCGGTGTATGAAACAAACACTTTTCCCTTCAATGCCTCTTCTCTACAGGTAACCACCTTTCACGCAAGCCAAACAGCATCTCATCTCCATTCTTTCAAAAGCTACAGAGTTTAAACAGCCTGAACAAATTCATTCCCTCAAACCCCGTTACATGAGATCAGCACATGAAAATGCTGGAGCCCTTGCCCAGACAAACCACTATGTGGTTTCAACAACGTACGCAATACGCTGCCAATTTCTTCTTTAACTTGTGACACAGTAGATAAATTCAGTATCCTGTCTTCTTCGTCACTAATAGCAGTGTGGTGCTTATATTGCCGATTTGCTTCTCTATACTTCCTGGCTTTTGTGTCGAAAGACAGGAAATTACACATACATTTCCTTAAGCCACTCATTTGTTCCACGTTGAAACTAAATATGACCAGGCCTTAAGGAAACAATGTGAATCATGAAAGAAATGCATGTAAAACCATAGAAATGTCCCCCCCCGCCTTGATCTCTATGGTGTCCATGTAAAACGATTCAGACATACACAAATAGGCCTATATTTTCACTGAGATGCAGCATTATTCACTAGCTTTTATAAAACTGAACAGAGTACAGTCCTCACCACATGTCCACTGCCAATGAGACGGTTATTAATTAACTGAGACATTCGTTGCTCCTGCCGCCCAACAATAGCTTGATTGTATGCCAAAAACGCAGTGAAAAGCCCTGCTCACTCAAATGCAAAATAAACATGTGAAATCATTGTCTCATTGTACAACGTATTTTACAATGAATATCTGCTACTAGATATGAAATAAATATACAATCCTACCATTAGTTTTACAGATAGACAAAAATTAATTGGTCATTTATTGTCTGGTACAATCCGTTTGAGAAATATACAATACTTTATACCGCCATTACACTATCTGAAACGTCGACTCGTAATACCCATGCCCTGCAAGCCCGTCTCATTCATTACAGTTCATTCTGGTTTAATTGTCGGCTCTTTTATCCAATAGAGCACATTATAACCATAGCAGCGGTATATGCAGTCATATTGGGTGCTTTGAAAAATTAATTGCAAGCCAGCGTAATGGCAGTTTTCGTTTTAACGGTCTAGTATTACGCAAGCTCTATAGAAAACGCATTAGGGAGGGGAGTATTCCCTTTCCCGATATGCAATTATTTTTGCATCGAAAATGCGGTTGGTCTCGCTGGCTACATATGTACGTTAGTTTTTCCACTCGAGCACTGTCTTTCCAATATGATTGATAGGCCTATTGTTATTTTCACATTTTGAGTGAATTTCACATACTGTCGTGCAATCGTTAAATTAATTTTTGATGTAGGCTACCGATTTTCATTGAAGATAGAACATTTGGCAGCATTTTGCAGATGGTGGAATACCATTTTATTTTCATGTTATCATACATAATATAGGCTATGGCATATATACTTGTCACTTAGGGCATGGCAAATGCTCATTCCAATTTACTGTGCGCTGATATGTGGTGGATTAATGTAAAATTTTTCCTTGGAGACATTATGAATAGGAACATAAAAAAAAAATTTTTTTTTAAACTACAAAAAAATGCAATCCAGGGGCAAAAGTATACATACTGTACAGCACAGGGAAAAGTGATGTTTTATTGAGGTACAAGATTAGACTTAAGCAATAAGGTACGAGACGCAGTACTATATCGTCAATATAGTCACAGTTAAAGGGTGTTGTTAGGCCCGACGCGAAGCGGAGGGCCGGCAACCCTTTAACTGTGACTATATTGACGATATTGTACGTCGTCGAGTTACCTTATTGCTTTTATAAAACGGTTGCCAGCTATATTGTAAATAATATATAAGGACAAGACACACTTTCAATAAAACAATTTTTAATTAACATTATTAATTTAATTTCAACAGCAGAGAAAATAGTCCCCAGTGTAGCTGTTGCCATGCAACACAAAAACAAACAAAGCTAGGAATGGAATGCTAGCTAGCAAACGAACTAATAGCTAGCGTTATGTGCTAATAACATAATAATCACAATAATATAATGTAATAGTTATAATGTTAGCTAAAACAGTTATCTATATATAGCCTATACAGACGTGAAGTAACGTTAACTTGTTTTCACACAACCAGTCGGTAGGCTATGTTTACAGCTAGCTAGCTAATTACTAAGCCTAGCTAGCTAGCTAAATTCCAACTAAATTCGTATTTCCAAACGGAATAAATACTGCACCTCTAACCACAAAAATGGTTTGCTAGATTAAAGTTGCTGTAACGTGCCGAATACAAACTTTTTTATCTGCAGATTTAGCTTACGTTTTAACCGGTTTCATGAATCAGCTGTAAGCCTAAACGGTTGCTATCGTTACTAGCATAAAAAAGACGAATCTGGCTCTCCAGTGAGAATGTCACTCCACCATTAATTTCCTTTCCAGTGGATTTGGTTTCCAGTAGCTTTCGATTTTATGTCCACTCAAGGACATGATTTATCTAGCTAGCCTCCAGCACAGCATCAGAAAGTTTTTGCAGCGGACGTGCGGAGTGATATTAATTTAAACGTCCAGGGTAAACAGGTGTATTATTGCATCATAGGGGTACTATATCGCGAATATAGACACAGTTTTGAACGCCTCTCAACCAATCATACTGCGTGGTCAGAATTACCCGTTTTATAATACATATTTAGGCATATGTAACACTGTGATATTAATGTTTCCATCTTAAACCATCAGAAGGAGCAAATGTATATGCTTTATAATGGACAAAACTAATATTATTCATTTTATGACATGTTTTGCATAGGGGTTTTGGACCCATAGATACTACCCCCATATACTGATGAACATATAGTAATTCCCACTTGAAAATGATGCAAGTGTGAGTTTTATGAGCCAAAACTGTTGATTTGTAGTTAAATACAGCATTCTTTTTTTAATTTATTTAGAGCAGTGCACAATTTAGCCATTTGGATAGATTTGGAGACACTAATGGACAACAGGGTACATTGCCTATATTTTGCATCACAGACCTTTAGTAGTTCTGCATATCATCCTCAGATTTTGCTAAACTTGTGGACATGGAGTTTATGATCGAGGAAATGTATATATATTATCGGTTTCACTTATGTACTTTGTTGCAAACAAAATAAATTTTTTTGTTTTTTTAAGCATTTTTCCAAAGTTTGTGCATTTGTGGCACTTCATTTTGACTTAATATAAAAAACAAATCTAACTTTGTATTGTAAATGGTACACCTGTCTTGTTTCATTTACTGAAGCACTACATATATATATATATAATTTTATTTTTTAAACCCATGTTCCACAGTGAAGTCAATAACAATAATCGTAAGTATTGCGATAAATCTCACTATGGTCATACTAGAGCAAAACGGACGTCATCTTCTCTTGAACCATAAGCAAGTAAACCGACATGCGCATTGAGTGATAGATCGATGTTGCCATGAAGCCATCAGCCCCAGTGTGACAGCGTCTCTACTGAAAGAATGACCCAGCCTTGCTGTACTCACACTGCAGTGATTCTCTATGACACCGTCTCTAGCCTGTGAGCTGAGAGAATGACCCAGCCTTGCTGTACTCACACTGCAGTAATTCTCTATGACACCGTCTCTAGCCTGTGAGCTGAGAGAATGACCCAGCCTTGCTGTACTCACACTGCAGTAATTCTCTATGACACCGTCTCTAGCCTGAGCCGAGAGAATGACCCAGCCTTGCTGTACTCACACTGCAGTGATTCTCTATGACACAATCTCTAGCCTGTGAGCCGAGAGAATGACCCAGCCTTGCTGTACTCACACTGCAGTGATTCTCTATGACACAATCTCTAGCCTGTGAGCCGAGAGAATGACCCAGCCTTGCTGTCCTCACACTGCAGTGATTCTCTATGACACTGTCTCTAGCCTGTGAGCTGAGAGAATGACCCAGCCTTGCTGTACTCACACTGCAGTGATTCTCTATGGCACCGTCTCTAGCCTGTGAGCTGAGAGAATGACCCAGCCTTGCTGTACTCACACTGCAGTGATTCTCTATGACACAATCTCTAGCCTGTGAGCCGAGAGAATGACCCAGCCTTGCTGTACTCACACTGCAGTGATTCTCTATGACACAATCTCTAGCCTGTGAGCCGAGAGAATGACCCAGCCTTGCTGTCCTCACACTGCAGTGATTCTCTATGACACTGTCTCTAGCCTGTGAGCTGAGAGAATGACCCAGCCTTGCTGTACTCACACTGCAGTGATTCTCTATGGCACCGTCTCTAGCCTGTGAGCTGAGAGAATGACCCAGCCTTGCTGTACTCACACTGCAGTGATTCTCTATGGCACCGTCTCTAGCCTGTGAGCCGAGAGAATGACCCAGCCTTGCTGTACTCACACTGCAGTGATTCTCTATGACACCGTCTCTAGCCTGTGAGCTGAGAGAATAACCCAGCCTTGCTGTACTCACACTGCAGTGATTCTCTATGACACCGTCTCTAGCCTGTGAGCCGAGAGAATGACCCAGCCTTGCTGTCCTCACACTGCAGTGATTCTCTATGGCACCGTCTCTAGCCTGTGAGCTGAGAGAATGAACCGGCCTTGGTGTACTCACACTGCAGTGAGCTTCTTGAACTCCGGGATCTCCTCTTTCTTCTGGCGGGACATGAACCAGTAGATGAGCAGGCCGACAATGAAGGTGAAGAGGACGATGTCCAGGGTAGTGAAGAGGGGCTCTTCCACTGCCCCAGGGTCGGGGGACTGGCTCTCCACCTCAGAATCTGCCATTGTGTCGCTCTACCCTGTCCAGAAAACACGGAAAGACACCGACTGGTCACAGGAAGCATTTAGAATTATTTACAGCTTTTCAAAAAGAGAGAACACCACACATTCAAGATGTGAACCAAGGACCAGGCAGCATTTGCTACTGAGCTAATGCCAGTAGAAAGAAGCCCACATAACTTATGGTTGTGGAAGATTAGCCATGGAGAATGTTCTTTCCTTTTTAAAAAGAAAAATAGGGATATATTTAGTTGGGATTATAGCCTACAATTTTTTTTAATTCAACAATACAAGCCTGGTATACCATTTCACAGGGCATTAAATCTAGACAGCCGATTTGTTTTGGCAGATCTTACAAGTTTTACTACTGTGTTGAATGTGTTCACACATTCATTGAACACCATTGCTGCTGATGAAACACCATTTTAAGATTTTTTCCCCCTGGGACTACAAGTAACAGGGACCCATCAAATAAAAGGAATATTTACAGTACACTATCAATATTTTGTTTTGGTTTTATTTTGTTATAAATACAGTAGTCTTAAGGTCTGGGTCAAATTCCAAATATTCACAAGAAATATTACTTTCACAATTCTAGCCAGGAAAATGTTTGTTTGAAAATTCTCACAGGTCAACAGGAGTGTTTTTGAATTTTACTGGCACCTTAAGAGACATCTGATATGCGTTTCACATACGCATTCGAGCCAGACTTGGTCATCTTACACAGGCACAGCTTCCAGAATGTTATCTGAGAAGGGACTGTTTTGCATGACAAAGGTAAAGAGCTTTGGTTCAATTGTGAAGTCCCAACAAATGATTGCATTCAACTGCATGTCAATGATTCAATATGCTGCTTCCAAAGCATTGGTTTATGGAAATCGCATGCCACTCATGTCCCGCAACTGTTTAATTTAAAAAATGGTTTTAATTTACTGACAGAATCGTTCCCCCCCCCCCCCACCCCCGATTGCTCCTATGGACTCCAATAATGATTTGCATAAAGTTCCTGAATTATCAGTCATATTGATATTATCCTATAATAATGCCAAACTGTCATAATAATGTAGGTGCAATTCTCCATTTGAACAGAAGGGGGCAAACAGAAGTTTGATTACGCCTGCAGTCCTGATACTAAGAAAGATTAGTTTTCACAGGAATTCAGAGAGATGCTGCAGGCTGTACAGTACACAATTAAATTTATGCATGTATGCATTTTTTTTTAACAATACAATGGTATAGTATTCTGCACGTTTTCAGCAAAAAGACATCATCTCTCCTATGTTTTTGTGAATGGGCCACATTAGCAAATAAGCTCAAACTAAAAACTTAATTTCTCTATTCACCAATTCAGAATGCCCAATCACGACAGTCTGACTGCTAGAATATCCTTCACGAATTCAAGAGGGCTCAGACTAGCGAGCACAGACTACCTTACACAGCTGGAGCAGACAGGCTGCAGTGTGCTGGACTGTACTACCTTACACAGCTTGAGCAGACAGACTGCAGAGTGCTGGACTGTACTACCTTACACAGCTGGAGCAGACAGGCTGCAGAGTGCTGGACTGTACTACCTTACACAGCTGGAGCAGACAGGCTGCAGTGTGCTGGACTGTACTACCTTACACAGCTGGAGCAGACAGGCTGCAGTGTGCTGGACTGTACTACCTTACACAGCTGGAGCAGACAGGCTGCAGAGTGCTGGACTGTACCTACACAGCTGGAGCAGACAGACTGCATGTGCTGGACTGTACTACCTTACACAGCTGGAGCAGACAGGCTGCAGTGTGCTGGACTGTACTACCTTACACAGCTGGAGCAGACAGGCTGCAGAGTGCTGGACTGTACCTACACAGCTGGAGCAGACAGACTGCAGTGTGCTGGACTGTACTACCTTACACAGCTGGAGCAGACAGGCTGCAGTGTGCTGGACTGTACTACCTTACACAGCTGGAGCAGACAGGCTGCAGTGTGCTGGACTGTACTACCTTACACAGCTGGAGCAGACAGGCTGCAGTGTGCTGGACTGTACTACCTTACACAGCTGGAGCAGACAGGCTGCAGTGTTGGACTGTACTACCTTACACAGCTGGAGCAGACAGGCTGCAGTGTGCTGGACTACTACCTTACACAGCTGGAGCAGACAGGCTGCAGTGTGCTGGACTGTACTACCTTACACAGCTGGAGCAGACAGGCTGCAGAGTGCTGGACTGTACCTACACAGCTGAAGCAGACAGACTGCAGTGTGCTGGACTGTACTACCTTACACAGCTGGAGCAGACAGGCTGCAGTGTGCTGGACTGTACTACCTTACACAGCTGGAGCAGACAGGCTGCAGTGTGCTGGACTGTACTACCTTACACAGCTGGAGCAGACAGGCTGCAGAGTGCTGGACTGTACCTACACAGCTGGAGCAGACAGACTGCATGTGCTGGACTGTACTACCTTACACAGCTGGAGCAGACAGGCTGCAGTGTGCTGGACTGTACTACCTTACACAGCTGGAGCAGACAGGCTGCAGAGTGCTGGACTGTACCTACACAGCTGGAGCAGACAGACTGCAGTGTGCTGGACTGTACTACCTTACACAGCTGGAGCAGACAGGCTGCAGTGTGCTGGACTGTACTACCTTACACAGCTGGAGCAGACAGGCTGCAGTGTGCTGGACTGTACTACCTTACACAGCTGGAGCAGACAGGCTGCAGTGTGCTGGACTGTACTACCTTACACAGCTGGAGCAGACAGGCTGCAGAGTGTTGGACTGTACTACCTTACACAGCTGGAGCAGACAGGCTGCAGTGTGCTGGACTACTACCTTACACAGCTGGAGCAGACAGGCTGCAGTGTGCTGGACTGTACTACCTTACACAGCTGGAGCAGACAGGCTGCAGAGTGCTGGACTGTACCTACACAGCTGAAGCAGACAGACTGCAGTGTGCTGGACTGTACTACCTGGACTGTACTTCCGTTGCACCTAGTCCCGGAATGTTTGTTAATGTTTGGTCTTTTTTGTTGTTTTTTCTCCCGGGCTGAGCACCGCTGGCGTCTAGTTTTTTCTTTTTGTGACTGCCGCTTCTACCCGTGCCTCTCTCTCTCTCTTTTATGTTTTTGTTTTTGTCCGTTCGTCTTCATCTGGGTTGTCTGTTTAAACTCCTCCGTGCCCTACTCCTGGACTCTGCCCTGATCTCGCTGAATTTCACCGGACTACCACCTCATACTACTGGATTACAAACCGCATTTATCCCTTCCCTTCCCACCCTCTGTGCTCGGCTCGCTGGTGAGTTTGAAATTGTGTTTTGTGAGTTTGCCCTGACCTACCCGCTGTGTGCTGTCTTAACAACAATAACAACTTTAGCCTAGCCGTGCCGGCTAACTCAGCTAGCTTAGCCTGGCCTAGCTAAAAATAACAAACTTTGCCTAGTTGTGCCGGCTGCCTAACCCGGTCCCGGGAGGGAGTGGAGACTCCCTTGCTGGTTCCGTGGTTTCTGGTTGCTGTGCACCGCTGCTGCTACCGCTGCCAGTAATGCTGGCATCCTCAGCCGCCGCCGCTACATCCACCGAGGCTCTGGCCTCAACCGACACCGGACTCTACACTATCCTAAAGGCACAAACATCCCCTCACTCTGGACTAATTCCCGCCCCCACGTCAACACCACGCATCGCACCTCTAACCTCAGCAACCTTCGTTCCCCCCCCCCAGCCCCTCTATCCATCACCTTCGCACTGCTGAACACTCGTTCTCTCACCAACAAATCACCTGTAATTTCTGAACTAATACTGGACAATAACATTGACTTCCTCCTCCTCACCGAAACCTGGCAACAACCCTCCGACTACTACGCACTCAACCAGGCCACCCCCACCAACTACAGCTACATCGCCAAGCCCCGCTCCTCTGGCCGAGGGGGGGGCATTGCTGTTCTCCATAAACAATCCCTATCTGTTACTGAACTGGACCTCAACCTCCCACCCATGTCAACCTTTGAATATCTTGCTCTCTCCCTCCCCAACTCCATCACTGCAATACTACTCTACCGCCCCCCGAAGACACACCCCTCTTTTCTCTCTGAACTCTCTGAACTCCTCACCATCGCCTCTTCTCTCTCCAACCGCCTCCTGCTCACTGGCGACTTCAACATCCACGTTGACCTTCCAAACTTTCCCCTCACTCCTGACTTTCTCTCCCTCCTTGACTGTTTTCACCTCACCCAGCACATCAACTTCCCCACCCATGCCAAAGGCCATACCCTTGACCTTGTTTGCTCCTCCTCCCTTCCCCTATCCAACCTCCGCCCTCTCCCTTTCCCACTCTCTGACCACCATTGTATCCTTTTCTCTGCCCCTCTCCCCTCACCCCATCACTCCACAAAACGTTCAATCTCCTTCCGTAATATTAAGTTTGTCAACCCACTAACTCTTTCCCAGCTCATTTCCTCTGCCCTCCCCCCTGACTCGGCCCCCCCCTCTTCACCTGACGACTATGCCATCTTACTTGACTCCATCCTCTCTGATTCCCTCAACTCCATGGCCCCCTGGAAAACCATCACTGTTTCTTTCACCACCTCCTCCCCCTGGTACACTTCCGAACTTCGCACTATGAAGCAAACCGGTCGGCAGCTGGAGCGACTCTATAAAAAAACCCACCTTATCGTCCACGCTGAAGCTTACAAACAGCACATCTCCTCCTACCGCGATGCTCTCCTTGCTGCCAAATCTGCTCACTACTCCACTCTCATCAACAGCACAAATCGCAACCCCCGGATCCTCTTTTCCACTGTTAAGACACTACTCCAGCCCCCCGACAATAACCCACCCTCCTCCACTGACCTCTGCAACTCCTTTCTCCACTCCTTCAATAATAAAATCTCCCAAATAAACACCTCCCTGACTGCCTCCATCACTAACTCCTTCACCCCCCCTCCCCCGACTTTCACCCTCCCCCTCCCTGATCGCCCACCTACCCCCCCCCCTCACTGCCTTATCCCCTGTTGATTCCTCCCTCATCTCTGACATCATCACCGTCTCCAAGACCACCACCTGCTCCCTCGACCCTCTCCCCACTACCCTAACTAAGACCTGCCTCCCCGTCCTCATCCCCCACCTCACCACCCTTTTCAATCAGTCCCTAGCACTCGGTCATGTTCCCTCGGCCTATAAACTGGCCGCTGTCACTCCCATCCTTAAAAAGCCCTCCCTCGACCCAACCATCCTCACCAACTACCGCCCCATCTCCAACCTACCATTCCTGTCCAAAACCCTAGAACGAATTGTCGCCGCCCAACTTCACTCCCATCTTCAGTCCTACAATCTCTATGAACCCCTTCAGTCTGGTTTCCGCCCCCTCCATAGCACTGAAACTGCTCTTGTCAAAGTCACCAATGATCTCCTCACCTCTGCTGATTCAGGTGCCCTTAACATCCTGCTGCTGCTGGACCTTAGTGCCGCTTTTGACACTGTGGACCACTCCATCCTCCTTCAAAGGCTGGGGCAGCTGGGTGTTGAGGGCACCGCACTTGACTGGTTCACCTCATACCTCTCTGGCAGACAACAATTCATCTCTCTCTCCGGTCACACCTCCTCCCTTTCCCCTGTCACGCAGGGGGTCCCCCAGGGCTCGGTCCTCGGGCCCCTGCTCTTCATCTGTTACATATTTCCCCTTGGTCACATCATCCGCAAATTTAACATGGACTTCCACTGCTACGCCGACGACACTCAGATTTACATTAGCACAAAATCCACTCAGAACCCACCCCTCACCCACATTAATACCTGCATCTCCACAATTAAAACCTGGCTGACCCATAATTTCCTCAAACTCAACAGTGACAAAACTGAACTCCTACTCATTGGCACCAAATCCACACTTTCAAAGACCGGCCCCATCTCACTCACCATCGATGACTCAACCATCACTCCCTCCCCCCTGGCACGCAACCTTGGTTTCATCCTTGACCCCACCCTCTCCTTTGTCCCCCATGTCAGCTCTGTCATCAAGACCTCATACTTCCACCTCCGCAATATTGCCAAAATCAGACACTGCCTCTCCCCCTCTGCTGCTGAAAACCTCATTCACGCCTTTATCTCCTCCCGCCTTGATTATTGCAACTCCCTTCTTACTGGTATCACCTCCCACTCCCTCCATAGACTCCAAATGGTCCAGAACTCTGCTGCCCGTCTACTCACTCACACCCGGTCCCGTGAACACATCACCCCTGTACTCCAATCTCTTCACTGGCTCCCCATCAAAGAGCGCATTAACTTTCAAGTTCTCCTCCTCACCTTTAAAGCCCTCCACAGCCTGGCCCCCCCCTACCTGACTGACCTCCTCCTGCCCCTCCGCCCCACCCGAACCCTCCGCTCTTCCGCCACCACCACCCTCTTCATACCATTTTCCAAACTCAAAACCTTTGGCGATCGAGCCTTTTCCAGGACTGCACCCCGACTCTGGAACTCACTCCCACAAACCGTCAGAGACTCACCCACACTCCCCATTTTCAAATCCCGGCTAAAAACATTTCTTTTCTCCCAAGCCTACAACCTCCCCTACCCCTAAATGACCCTCCTCCGTTTCTCCTCCCACCCTAACCATCTGCTCAGCCTCCCCTCTTCTTCTCTCTCTTCTCCTCTCACCCCGTCCACCATGTTATTTTCTGTGAATTTTGTACATGTTTATTTACTGTCCCAGTTGTTTTTTTGTTTTTTTTTGTTTTTTTTTGTTTATTTTGTGTGTTCCACCAGCCAGTTACTCCACCTTCATCTCATTTGTTACCATCTCTCCTTTTGTCTTGTTGTCTTTTGTGTTTCTGTTCCCCCCTCTCAAATTCTGTAAGCGACCTTGGGTTCTGAAAGGCGCTATATAAATAAAATGTATTATTATTATTATTACCTTACACAGCTGGAGCAGACAGGCTGCAGTGTGCTGGACTGTACTACCTTACACAGCTGGAGCAGACAGGCTGCAGTGTGCTGGACTGTACTACCTTACACAGCTGGAGCAGACAGGCTGCAGAGTGTTGGACTGTACTTACACAGCTGGAGTAGACAGGCTGCAGAGTGCTGGACTGTACTACTTACACAGCTGAAGCAGACAGGCTGCAGAATATTCTGCGATTAGGAATTACAGTTTGAGCAATTACACGTCATGGCAAAAATGAGTGCTAATCAACATAGAACTATCGCACTACTCACTATAGGAAAAACAAATTGATATTGTTATTGATATTGCAGTTACCACAGTTGTGTCGCAGACTGCATGGCTGTACACAAAAGGAAAAAAACTATTTAAATTCTGCACATAAAATGTCATTATGAAATACAGTAGACTTGGTGGTAAACTGATGGCTGAATGAATTAACAACACGCACCGGCGATGTGCAAATGGTAAATTTGATTTTTATGGATTAATAACGCTGCCGTAGGACAAGCAAGAGTACACAGCCGCATGACGACAGACTAAATGCACTGTACAACATCAGGCAGCACAGTCTGAGTTTACTGCAAACTGTTGGGTCTCACTCTCACTTTGGGTAAAATAGAGGGAACGTTTTAAGTGTACTTCAGGGACGCTCTTCAAACAGTAGCTAATTAAGAGAATTTCACAGGACAAGGGGAAAAAGGCTAAGCAAGCATATAAATAGGCTAGTATTCTACTGCACAAACATGACGACAGTGAGACACGTGCGCACTTTCACACCTGACTGTTGGCATTCATTTTAGATTTTTGAAAACAAGCCAAGTCAAATTTGAGTTGTAATCAGTATGAGGTGTACACTTTCACGCTTTCACTTTGGCACCTCCAGCGATCGTCTCGGGTAACGGGACACATTTCATATCTTCTAGAACGCAAAAGGTCTATACTGACAACAAAATGGCCAGAAATACACAGTGAAAAAACTGGAACACATAATACACTCGAGAGAAAAAAAATTACAAAATTCAACTCACCAGTAACGCAGAGTAGCCTACCCTTTAATCGCTTCTAGACTAGCCCTGGATTCTGACGGCAGCTTTTTAAAGTCTGCTGTCATGTGGCATCAGACTGGGACATGACTTACAGTAAATCAGGAAGTTCCCAAAACTCAGTTGCAAAATACTGATGACGAGTGACGCTTACACCATTACATGGAAGGTCGAAACTGCAGAGTCATTGTGGTCAACTTCAAACGCAAATTTGCTGGCAGCATATTGACAAATTATTAGTCATCACAAATCTATCTAAAATGAACCACTGCCAAAATATACACTTAACTGATAACAAAATGTTAAATCCCTCTACACATCAAGACATTACATAATATCTCAGCCATTTACACAGTTCTTGCCGGCTTTCCAAAAGGGTGGACAAGGAAAGGAACGCAAAGTGCCGGGTCATGCTTTGGGGTTTCGCTGCCCACATAAACATATCTTCAATTAGCAGACCCGACAGTCATCCAGAGAAAAATCACAACCTTGGCGTAGTGTCCTCCAGCTCTTCAGATTTTTCCAGCACAATCAGGGTTTCCCCAGAATTATTTTAATATAGTAGTGCTCAGGCCCTCATACAATATGTGCGAAGTTGGCAATAGAGCTTTTGCATTTTCATACCACCTTAAGTCATTTACTGCATTCTGGGGTCTTAAACACACAAAAAAGCCTTCAGGTTATTAAGAACCAGAGGCCAACATTACTTTGATCACTGCCCAAATTATCTTACATTTTACAGGACAGAGAAAAGTACTACAAAAATATATGTATTTATGAAAATAAACAAAAAATGAAATATTAAAAGTGAAGGATTAATCTCTCACTTCAAGGTTTCATTTACAAAAGTTTAAAACTTAATTAAAAAAAAAAAAAAACTCATTTAAAAAAATAGTTGAGGAAATATTATGAAATATGTGAAAAGTCCAGACTGGGCTTAATGGGTACCCAGTAGGGGTGTAATGATACGCAAATATTTTGGTTCAGTTATGGACTTTGATTTTGACTTCACGGTTCAGTACATTTTTGGTACACCAGAAAAAAAATCTAATGTGAAATATAAAACTTAATTTCTGAAAATGTAAACAGTGGCTAACTTGTTGTAATTTATTTCTGAACAAAGGCACATTCAGACAAAGTAACAATAACCTATTTCTCACCTCAAATGTTTTCAGAAACATATATTAGTGGACTGTTTAAGTGGAATAAACGAGTTTATAAACAGGCCGCCATGCTGATCCGGTTTGAAAACAGGGAGCCGAAACCAAGGACCACAGCGCGTCTCTCCAATCAGGTGCCGGCAGTGTCCCGTGGCTATGTCATTGATCCCATAGAGAGGCATCTATCCGACAGAACCCACCTAAATTATTTATATAGTACCGCCCATCAAACGAACGTACTATAATTGTACAGTTTGCAGCACATGCTCAACCAAAAGTCCTGTACTGAAGCCTTGGCAAAGTAAGAGGTGATACTTTACTGATTAGACGGCCATTGCTGCTTCCGCAGCTTCGTGGAAGCCATGTCACTCCCCTGACTGTGCGTAGGTAGAGTGGCAAAAAAGATGCAGGCTACTATTTTGGTAATGGTTACACAGTGGAACAAGTGACGGAACAGAGTGGTGCACCGCCTCGGTTCAATTCTTTGGGGAGAATAACGGTCCTCAAGGTAATTTGTGATCCGATCTCTTGAGGACAGGAGAACAAACGTGGCCTGGCCAAAAATGAGCATGTCAAAATCAGGGGTATACCGGTTTTGACGATAATCACGATATTCAAAAAAATGTTATTGTAATATTGTGTAAAGAATCCAGCTACGACGTATCGCGAAAAAACATTACCTGAAAAAAAACTATATCTATTGGGGGTTTTTTTTGGTCGCTTGTTTTGCTGAACTGCTTTGCGATTAATCTTTCCCATTTCTCCAATATACCCGCTCTGTCTTCACTCTACTCATAGAGGGTGGGTTTCGGTTTAGCGACCTGGCCTTACAATTTGTGACAAGAACAGGCCAACCGCCAATGGAACGTGTTCGTTAATCCCTAGCTTTCCTTGACATAACGCTGAACAAACTGCCGCAATATTATACGGATAGAGGAGCACATTAGCAGGGTAGACCAGAGTGACATTTAGACATACTTCTATAAAAATACAGCACGGTACGTGATTTCAGAAATAAAATCTCCATTCGTACATAACTTAGCCCAAACCTACAATAAACGGTGGGCTATTGATAGGCTTTGGTGTGATGGCTGCCGAAGCATCAGAAGTATGTGTTTTAAAAAGAACAACACAGACTAACAAACCATTTTGGCTAATGGAAAGGTCATGCTTGCAGTAGAATGACAATGTAAATTAAGGCAGATGACCCCAACAGTGTAGACAGTGTTAACACATGAAGTGACTGAAAACATTTCATTTTTAACTGGCAGTAGAACTGGTAATACTGCAAATTGATTTCTCAGACCAAAATACTTCTGCCTTTATTTCACTAAAATGACATGTCAAGCAGGTGTGCGTTTCGCTGTTGATGTGTGCTTTAGAAAAGCAATAAAAAAACTAATTGACAGGGCAAGTCACCCAAACACACAGGTGCTCAGTTAAATGCATACAATAAATATGAAATAATAATAAATTAATAAACATGAAATTTGAAGCTATAAAAAGAGAATAGTCATTGTATTTTCTGTGAATGTTTACAATCAGTCATTGGAATATTGTTGATATGTACAGCACTTGAACCGAATAAACAAACTATGATGAATTTTGAGTGATAGTATTCTTTTTTAATGATTGCAATATATTACCATGACGTAAACTACCATGTAACACTGCCGGCACCGGATTGGATAGACCCGAACAACATGGTGGTCTGTTCATAAACCACTAAAAGACCACTAAAATATGTTTCTGAAAACATTTGAGGCGAGAAATAGGCAATGCTGCGAAATCTTGATTCATATTTGATCCGCAATGCCTAGTTTGACAGCTTGATCCGAGTTTCGTGAGCCAGGCGTGCTGCACTGGACGGATTAATTTGCATAGAGTAGAAGTGGACCTTACCCACTCCCCGGGCCGCATCCATCATGCACCGTGCGGCCGCAACTCCTGCTCTACATAGAAGATGAACAGAATGCATCGACCTGAAGCACCTCGCTGGAATCGGTGCAAACGTACCATAAGACTGCACCTAAGCGCATCTGCCAAGATGTTCAAACACAAACCTGCAGGCAACACCGAAGCTCTGGGGGGGGTGACAATTCCCCAAGTTCTTAGGGCAGTCACGCATCTGAGGGGAGCAGTGTTTTTCCTCCACCGCCTGCCTTCGGGAATATAACAAGCAAGCATCCTGACAGCAAAAACGCATGCTGCCAAGTTAGAAAGAAAAAAAAAATCCACTAAGCTCAAAAGGAAAGGCAATCTTACTTTACAGCACTCCTATAAGATTACAACAAATTAGACTATGTACGTCAACAGGTTGGGGTAACTTCTCATATTATAGCCTACAAGGCGCACCTGCACTGGAACAATATGACCATGTATTTCCCACTTAATTAGTGGACCATAAATTAAGGGAAAAAATACCATTATGCCACAGTACAGAACACCATCATATACTTCAGTTCAGGGGGGTATTCAGCCTGGTCTCACCAGAAGCACGGTGCGTCCCAATATTCTTCTCTCCGCACCTCCCTTCCTCCACTCCTCCACTCCTCTACTACCCGGAAGTATGTGGAGGAAGGGAGGGGAGGAGGGGAGTGGAGGAAATGAGCCGTAAAGAAAATTGGGACAGCGAATCTGCTTCACCGTCATCAAAATCGCCGTCGACTATTGAAGATGAAGTTGCCCGATCATAACTTTGACTGACGCCGAGCCCACAATGACTCCCAGCGCCAATCACAGGTCTTATGCATGGCCAGCCCATTTAAAGCTGCAAAATATCTTTTAAGTTTCAAGTAGAAGTAGCCATAAACATGTCGCTTAGCTGACATTGCAGTTCGCGTCGAGACACTAATATGTAATCAGTATTAGATCAAAGTGAACATCACGTAGTATAGCCGATGCAAACATAGAAATTTACTGTAATTACAAAATCCCGATGTTCCCGATGTCTGAACATGCCAAGCACTAATTCACCTCATATAGGCTACTATAGCTACACTACAGCCTAATATTGCCATCAGTTCCTTGCATATCACATAGGCAAATTCTGAAACATTCCTGTAGGTTAGATTAGTGGAACGAATTATCGTCATATTATCGGAGATATTCCCAATGTTCATAGTATCGCAGTGGTCACACTGATCACACAAATTAATTAGGCCTATTTCCCACTATAACATCTGAAATCTAATTTAAAAACGTCCTTTGGAAACGATTGGTGGAATAAATTCATTAATTCATATTCACATACTGAAATGGTAGCTGTCATGCTTAGGCTATATTTATGTATAGTCATGTCCGTTAATAACCAACGTTAATGTGCAAGCAATAAAGCTGTATCCTCGACTTAAATTGTCGAATTTCTATGTAGGATATTAAACACAAAAACGGACTGGCATTTTGTTCTCCGTCGTAGGATGCTATATGTCATTTGTGTGCTAATAAACTACTGAAGCACACACAATTTAGGCTAAATATCTTGCATTGGGGAATCATTATCTTGGGTAAATTCATATAAGGCATAGCTACGCATCATCACTGTTGCCTCTGGGGGCGTGAGCGCGAGGATGCCACCCAAAAATGTGAAAAAACTTGCGCAGTAGGATACATCGATGTACATGCGCTGGAGGGGAGGAGAAGCAGAATGTGACGCCGCTTCGCTCGTCTTCTCCACTATTGGGACCACAGTATATAGTTCTGTGATTGGGACAGGGGAGGGAGGGACGACCGAAAGATCGGTTTCCGGGGCACGGAGTAGACGAGGTGGTAGTGGAGGAAGGGAGGGTGCATTTTTCGACTAATATTCTTCACTCCCCACCTCCTTTCCTCCACTCCCCCACTACCACTCTTCTCCTACCCGGAAGTATGAAAAACTGTCTGAACGTTTCGAGTACTAATGTTGCATCGAGACATTAATTAATATGTAACCATTAATACGTAATTAAGATGTAATCAGCAACATTAGATTAAAACACAAAAATCCGTCTCCGGGGCAAGGAGTAGAGGAGGTGGTAGTGGAGGAAGGGAGGGTGCATTTTTCGACTACCTTTACACTTTTAGATTTTTGAATGTTTCAGCCAGGTCTAGCACTGTTAGTACAAATGACGGATTCACTCACGTTATCTTTAATTGTAAGTCACTCTAGATAATAAGAGATAAAGGATATAATGTAATGCGTCAGAAAGCAGAAAGTGTAACGATGGATAGATTCCTGTTATGAAGGACGGGACAGAAAACACGGTAACTTGGCAGGATGTGAGCTGGGCAGCAATCCTGGACTAAATGCAGTAAATGCATGACAAAACGTGTGCACTACAGCTGAACCGAAAAATGATACGAAAATTTTTAGACATCCCATAGGAAGCACGCAACTTCCCACGACAGTAATCCATGCGCAACTAGTTGCACTTGGTAAGCAAATGCGTTCGTCAGAACAGGCACGTTCTAAATCTGAATCTATGACGAAGGCAAAGTTGTTCCTTTACAGTTAGCAGGCTTAGCTAGTTGATAATTAATCAATCATTGCCCTAAATTAATCTCCATTTACAATGCAGACGATTTTTTTTTTCTGTCGTGTTATCTGCATCTACTTTAAATGTCATTATCTAAATTCCTGTTTTACTATGTTATTTTGGCAATGTGGTTTTAATATAAAGGGAAAGTGCAGTGCTGTACAAATTTACAAAACTACAATGCAAATATAGCCTAACATTATCAGTGCAACTTCAGCCCAAACTGATTGTGCCCATCTGAGGATCTTAAACTATCAAAAATGTTTGATTATTAAACATGTTTGCTTATAATTTCTATGACACCTTTAAGACCTGAACGTAAGATTAGCCAAAAAAATTGGAAGATAAAGGTTACAGCTATGCCACGTGTTCTTATCGTCTGTTAATGATTGTCTAATTGTCGATAATACCGATTCATGTTTGAAGCAAGTTACACATTCCTTTAACAATTTAGTAAATTGACTTTATACAATTGTTAAATCATCGATTAGTTACAAGAAGTCGGTTACATAATGTCAATGGAATTTCTGGTTCACCGTATAAACCGCGAACCAAATAGTATCTGCGGCACTGGAGCGGGATTAAAATAAAATAAAATGCGATTTTCTTATCCAGCTTCATTTGAAGTTACTAGCATTAACTAGTTGACCAATTATCCATCTAGATAATGTATCTAACCAACACCTGAACAAGATTGCAAGCGATTGCTACGTCTGGATCAGAAAGTACAATGACTGGCGTGCAACAATATGAATGGAAGCATTACAAACGCCTAAATATCAACGGTGAAGGGCAGTTTGTAAGACAGCTGGTTAATCTACTAGCTCGTTAGATAAACTATAAACTGTCTATGCCGGTAAAACATTGAAAAGTAGCTATCGCTAGGTAGTTGTGTAGCTTCACGTAACTGTTACAGCTAGTTGTGTAGGCTACATTAACTGCTCAATTGACACTGGCTATTTACAGCTTTAGCAAGCGAAGAAAGGGATAACCTTTTTTCTTAGAATAATTTATTCTAAATTATAACCCCACAGAAATAGTGGAAACTGACGTGGTAACGCAAATTTAAAAAACTCACCTAAAGGCTACAGTATTCCTTTTCTCTTCCAGAATTCGTGCAGTGCGGAAACTTGCAACCACCTAGCTACGTCACTAGCAAGCGCAGGACTCACGCTTTTGGTGGGAAGGACCATAGATATATATATCTATGGGGAGGACTCAGTTCTGTGGGAGGACTAGAGGGACAACTGTGAAGATATCATGTGACATAAAGAACCGTCGGGATACGACGTCACATACTGAATCGATAAGAGTCTTTAAACAAAAAAAAAACTGTATTAGGATGAAGCCTAGTTCAACGCACTTTTTCGATTGGATAATGGATATGTGTATTTTCTTTGATTTCTCAGGACAGATGGCCTTATGATAGCATCTCTGTATCACACCTGGGTCAAATAATTATAAAATCAATAATGAGTGATTCCACAAGATTCTCTCACCTCCAGAGATATTTTCACTTTTTGAATATTGAGTGGGCAGTGATGAACCATGATTTGTTAAATGTGCTATATTAACAAAATAGCTGATATTGTTTTAAACAGGAAATGATCATGATGGTTTATGAATAGGAGCACTACACAAAGCAAAGTAACTCAAGTAATTTAAAAAATATATACAGGTAAATGCAAAAGTATTGGGACAGTGAGACAATCTTTTTAACTTGTTAAAATTCTGGGATTGCAATTGTGATTGGAACGAAAACCAGCATACACAGGCGGGGACCAAGTCTGGGAACCACTGCCTTAGTCCATTACGAAAGAAACATTGCTGAAGAGCATTTGTACAACAGAAAGATGCAAGTAAAAGGCTATCTTCACATGTGCTTCTTTAACTAAAAACCTTTAATACTGACAGACACTCAGTTGATTTGGGATTAATTAGTTGTTCAGCAAATGAACAAGTCCAAAAAGAATAAGTTTATTGTTGAGATCATGCCCCACATTATTGCAAGGGGTAGACAATAACAGTAGTATCATATATCCCTTCAAATGTTTATTTGAAAGGGGAACTCAAGCCAATTAGCTCTTAGGAGAAATTAAATGTAGGCAGTAAATTAACTGCTCAATAAAGCCCAATTCATTAAAAAACAGCTGGATGAAAAACCAGCAAATGCACAATGTTGCCAAGACAAGACAAGGGTGGAGAACATTGATGTGATGGTCTACAAAACAGGCCCGGTCCACAAACCTGGTCCTGGATAGCAAAGGGCCCCTCTGGTTTTTGTTGTTACTCAGCACTTAACTGACAAATTATAGCACTTCATTAAGCAGTTAACTCACATTACCTGTTTTTTTTGGTCTTCTGATTTTAAGGTGAAAACACATTGGCTTTTGTTTGCTTATAAAGGACATCTTCAGAAATCTCAGTTTATCTTACATCACTTCTCATCTGCAGTCGTAGCTCCTACCTACACACCCTCAGGACAGATTACTTCTCAAAGTTCTTGTGTTTATTCTGAATTGGGCAAAACTGCATTTGGCTATTGTACTTCTCATTCATGGAATGACCTCCAGGCCAGGATATTTTACAGCTAGACATCTTGGCTCCGAAGCCTCCGATAGGTCACTCGAAGAAGGGTCTGTTTACCAAAGAGTAAGACTTGTACAATGGAGTTTTTATGTGTCGACGTGTAAAAACACTGGATGTTGAGATGGACAGATCATGATTACATAACATATCAATGCCTCACTTTCATTATTTTGTCACTCAACAAGCCATCCATACCTCTGACACAAATTTGGCATTAATAAATAACAAATATGCCTTTTTTTCTTCTTTTTTTTTTTTACACACATTTTGGTTAAAATATAAGCTTTTGCATAATCGTTGTGATAAAATATCTGTATAATTGTTTGGTGTGGCTGATTCGGTGTTCACTGCCACATACACAGTTATCAAACACCACATCAAAGCATCAAAGTATTCTGCAGCAGTACACTGCATAATTTCATCTTCCATATATGAATATGTAGAATGTACATTAAAATGAGGAGTGGTGCACTGGCTTGAATTCACCAAATTAATTTTAAAAGAAAATGGCAGCCGTACAGTCCCCTTACTGTAGGCTCATAGATAAACTATGAATTACAAATTGCAGTACCTGGTATTACCTAGAATTTGGAGCATGGAGTGTGCAGAAGGATCCCTTTTGATAGTGTGAAAGTGATAGTGTGCTATATAGTGATATACTGTAGTCCAGTGGACAGGATCACATTGCTGTAAGTAGCAGGCTATTTCTTGCTCCAAATTGAACAAAAAAATACACAGAGAACTGAAAAGCAATAATTAAAAAAAAAATGTAAGTGCAACAGTGATGTGTGGACTGTTCATGCAAACTTTTGAATAAAAATCTTGACATAAAAACAAAATCAAAAGATTAAAAGAAAACAACAAAAAACCTGGGCACTCTCTGGATCTATGCTGTGACCAGATCTCTTCTTATAGACTCTTGGCTTTCCCCTGGTTGTGCTTGTACTTCTGGTAGACCACAGCCAGTGTCGTAAAGAAGTTTCCCATGAATAAAACTAAGAAAGTGGCCCCACACATGAGTACCTGCCATGAGAGAGAGAGAGAGAGAGAGAGAGAGAGTGGAGAGGAGGGTAAAGGACAGCAATGAACTAAATTTGATAACTTGCCTCATGTTATTTGCTTTAGCACTACCCAGGTTGACTTAAGCCCCTTTCACATGTGGAACCTGCAACATTGCCCAATTCAATTATCCGGGTTAGGCAATGGTTTTTCCCGTTCACACATAGGTCTCCTATACAGCAAAACGATGTGTCGAGTCTGTTCACACATGACATGACTGTTCCGGATAGATTAGGCAGAGAAGGATGTCTCCCTTCCAAAGCAAAGCAGGATAAATATTAACGTTACTTTAGTTGGTCTTAAAAACAGCCAGATATTTTGCTGAATAATAGCTTTGGCAGAGATGTAAATCCTACCAACACGACATAGTTGCAGAGTGATAATTTTAACAAAAAGAAAACAACAAAAAACCTGGGCACTCTCTTGGTCACATATTTAGCCAATATAGTTCAGTTATATGATCCCAAATAGCCAGTGTTAGATAAACAATGGAAGCATGGTTTATCAGCTAAAAATCTAAACTTATATGGGGAGTTCTTTTCCACAAAATGCAATGAAAATAATTATGTTAGCCAAGTTAAATAGCTAGATATAGCTGCCATTGATATGTGGTGCTAGCCAGCTTGCTCCATTGGGTAAAAAAGCAAGTTAAAACAGGAAGAGCCTGGTACAGATGTTTACTAGACAGGGAGTACTGCATAGCATAGCACACAAGTACTGCATAGCACACAAGCAATTTGTGTATAATGACAATTTTGTAATGGTGCTCTTACAATAGACAAAGCCATGTCAAGCAAGGACAGCGACAGTTTATTCCAGTCCTAAAATAAATGTTCAAATTTCCCTGACAAAAATTACACAATGCAGCTCCAATGCCTTCTATGTACAACATCTCATATTTCAGCAAAAATTGTTGAGAGGGCAGATTCAGTAAAGTATTTATTAAAGAAATTGTGCCAGAAAGGTGTTACATAAGAACGTTGTAACCTTTTGCGTGCTTTATCTGGAAATGTTGCTACTTTTGTTCACACTATGTGGAGAAAGATTTCTGTAAATCTTGTGTAAGGAGTGACTTAATCTGCCTCAGCTTGCCTAGACGTTGACTTGAACTGGGATAGACTTGCTAGAGACGTGAATTGATCAAACGGGGGCAGAACCAAGTGGGAGGCGCACACACACACACAGGAGACAATGACCATTTTATTAATGTAATCAGCCTCAGTATGCATGAATGTTGATTAGATTTGTTGATATGTGAAGATGTGGGTGTGGGAGAGATTCACAGACCTGCCACTCTTTGCAGTCTGGGAGATGAGACATCCTGAAGAGGGTCAGTCCGTTATACAGCTGCCAGAACTGCAACATACACACTGTCACACACAGTCACACTGATACAGGAGCCCTGCCTCTGGGAGAATCCAGCTGCCAGAACTGCAACATACACACAATGAGTCACACTGATACAGGAACCCTGCCTCTATGGGAGAATCAAGCCTCTGGCTGCACACTGTATTTACCAAGCTTTCATACATCCCCTCTATTTCACTACTGACCTGGTGAGTGCTGAGGTGCAGGTGCAAGCAAAAATATTTTTCTTTTTTAGTTAGTGCCATGTATGTGCCCCATACTGACCAGGTACATATAGGTTGAGTGTAACCATGATGAAAAAAGAGGGGTCACTAGCTTCTGGATGAGTGCATGGGGAGAGCGCCCCCTGTGTGGGTGCGGGTGGCATAGCAGTGACATAAGAACACAGTGATTGGTAATGGTTTAAAAAGAGGCAAGAGCAAAAAGATGGAAAATCTTAACAAAAATGTTTAAAAAAACATGACTTTGGTGGAGACATGTTGGGCAGTCTGCAGGGATGGCTGACTCTCGAGACATATGCGACCCACCTGAAATAACGGAATGCTTACTAAGAACGAGGGCGTATGACAGCCTGAAATAACGGAACGCTTACTAAGAACGAGGGTGTAAGACAGCCTGAAATAACGGAACGCTTACTAAGAACGAGGGCGTAAGACAGGCTGAAATAACGGAACGCTTACTAAGAACGAGGGCGTAAGACAGGCTGAAATAACGGAACGCTTACTAAGAACGAGGGGGGAAGACAGCCTGAAATAACGGAACGCTTACTAAGAACGAGGGCGTAAGACAGCCTGAAATAACGGAACGCTTACTAAGAACGAGGGCGTAAGACAGCCTGAAATAAGGGAATGCTTACTAAGAATGAGGGCGTAAGACAGCCTGCAATAACGGAATGCTTACTAAGAACGAGGGCGTAAGACAGCCTGAAATAACGGAACCCTTACTAAGAACGAGGGCGTAAGACAGCCTGAAATAACGGAACGCTTACTAAGAACGAGGGCGTAAGACAGCCTGAAATAACGGAATGCTTACTAAGAACGAGGGCGTAAGAGCCTGACACAGCAGTGTGAGAGGAAACCAAGCCTGGGAAAGGAGAACTGGGGGATGGGGGCGGGGATGGGGGCGGGGGTTGGGGCACGACTCACATGGCCAAAGAAGAGGAAGGGAAGTAGAAATGTCAGGCCCCTCCACATCCAGGACTGGAAGCCCTCTGAAGACAGGGAACACAGGTCACAATAAGACCTTACAGTCATGTGACCACAGGCTTCTTTCCACCTGGGTCCAAGGGCACTAAGGGCACTGTCACCCGCCAGTGCTGACCACATGAACTGGTCTGCCAGGACCTTGGATTACGTCGGAATAAAAGGCTACAAGAGGTCAATGTGCTCTCTCTGCACATAGGTCACTTAAGGACAGCTGGTTTAGGAAACACTTACAGGGGTGTCCTGGAATGCCTTTCATAAAAATGTAATATAAATTGTGCAAATTGAGTCGGGTTTAGGGTCCAGGGTTGAGTCAGTTCAAGGCGGGCTGAATTTCAATTGAGTCAATTTCCGGAAACATTATGAGAAATTTTTTTAATTCATTAACTGAATTTAATTAGTGTAAGCAGGTAGTTTATAAATATGATACAGAGTGCTCAGTGTGTTGCCTGATATTTGATTAAATATGGGAGTCAGTAATGCATCATGTAAGAAAAAAAATAAACTTTATTTTTATGTGTTAATTTTTTTTTTTTAACACAGGTTTACTCACCAACCGTAAGGTCCATGTTGTGTCTTTCTCCTAGTGCTCGAAGCCTGTACAGACAGCCACTCTGGTAATAGTACTGGAGAAATTGAACGAAGCCTGGATTTCACAAACACACACACACACACAAATTCACAACATAAATAACATTTTATTCAAATGTTCCTTTCACAAAGCCACTTTTATCATACTTGGAAAAAGATGTACCTATCCCAATAATCACAATTAGTTTCTTGGTTAAGTCTTTCCATGGAAACCTTTGGCCATTATAACAGCAGCTAGTAACATGACCTGGCACAGGCGAAGGAACTTTTGACACAGTAGTAATAAGACCCAGAGTGAACTTTGATCATGTGAGGTGGCGTACAATAGCACGCAACATTGTACAGTTTACTGTGCCAAAAAAAAGAATGCAATGTCATGGTACAGCAAATATAATCACAGCAAACTGGAAAATTAAACACCACTGCTCTTTTTATACATAACTGTTCTTGAATAACAGTGCATTCAGAATCTACTCTTTATTTTCCTTAATAATGACTGTTCATGCTACTATCACTACTACTAATCATATTTTACAGCATATGAGCCCATTATAACATCCAATACTATGTATAAGCGTAGCATATTTGAATCAGCACATTTGAAGAAAATTTCAACAGCAATATACAGTGAGCATTCATTGGACAGTGACAAATTTTTTGTTATATTGGTTCTGTACGCTAGCACTATGACGATGAGGTTGAAGTGCAGACTGCCAGCTTTAATTTGAGGGTATTTTCATCCATATCGGATGAACCATTTAGAAATTATAGAACCTTTTGTACATAGTCCCCCCCATTTTCAGGCATCAAAAATATTGGACAGTTTAACAATGGGGAATAAAGTAATCATTTTTAAGATATGGTCGCATATCCTTTGCATGCCATGACTTCCTGATGTTTGTGACCCAACAATATCAAAAGACTCTTGATATCATATTTACTCTTACACGCGATGGTATAACCTCTCTGCATTTGAATGGATCTCTATGGTAACTGGGGGGTGGGACTAGATTTAGCTGTAAATTACACTGGAACAGTATGGAACACACGGTTGGCTAAATGGCTCTAAGCCATCAAGGGTCTGACGTATCAAACAAGCCTGAAACCATCACTCTGCTGCCAGATATGCAGTAGATGTGGATATATAACTTGAAGGGTTTCTTCTCCTGACTTATTTTTCCATAGAGTTCAATAGGAAAATTTGTCAGGAGAAAGAACCCTTAAAGTGATCCATCCATATCTACTGCATATCTGGCAGCAGAGTGATGGTTTGAGGCTCGTTTTATACCTCAGACCCTTGATGACTTACAGCCATTTCACAAACCATGTATTCCATACTGTTCCAGCATAATTTACAGCTAAATCTAACTGGTCAAACCCAAAGTGCAAAACAAAAAATAAGAACAAAAATAACAAAAAAACGTGTCCAATGTATAAGTACTGAAATTAATCATGGATGTTTTCTGAAGAGAAATTAGTGCTTTTTACTGAACTTACTTTGGTATAAGGAGTATGTGAGGAATTGGTTCCTGAACATCTGGTAGAGTTTGCCTTCAGGCCTGTTGGACAGTGAGACCAGATTGTTGAATGAGCATGACAGAATGCAATGAACCCCATAACCGTGAACTCCAACGGCCTGGTGCACAATCACATTAGTTTGGGGTTCACTGATGGACCATGTGAGTGGCGAAAAGAAACTTTGTGTCTGCCTGTCTTTGGACCGTCTTGAGATGCGACACCAACTGTACTTTCCTATAAGGTTTCCTCTCATAAATAACTAAGCATCCACAGAAACTGAAACCGATACAATAAAAATAACGCATGGTTGAATTGTGATGTGAATAAGTCCCCTACTGGAATAAACCCCCGACTGGAGTTTCAGGGCCTGGGCAGAATCCTGCATGGTAGGGACTCCACAATAAATCCTAGTTTTTTAGGCTGTTTACACAGCCCTGTTTACTAGGGCTGTGTCCGAATTAGAGCCCTGTCCACTGTGTCCTAGCATACTGTGTACTGCATACTCAATACTATTATCAGCGAAAACTCAGAAATAAGTATATTATCCGGGTATATTATACACTACATTTGGAAAACATTTTGCTGACTTAACAACTTTCTCATTCAGTGTATTCAACAAGCATACTCAATAGTATATATTGATTCGGACACAGCGGGTTTACATTTTCATTAAGACTTACAGCTAATACAAGACTGCAGGCAACATGGCCAGGTTGTTTACCAAAGCAGCGACAGCTCATGTCATCTTCCTTTCTGAGTGACAGAGACACCACTCTGAAATTGACTAATCCGGGGCTGCTTTCGGATCCAAAAATGCATGCTTTCTTCCTGTCTTTGCCCTCCCTTGCTTCAAGGGGGGAATCCCCAAAATACCAGGATGAAATATGGCAGCCGCACCAAGTGGGATTGGGTTCAAATTTAAGAAAGGGGAGGGAGTAATTATATTCCCTCACTCCCTCTTTCACATTTGGTGGGTGCAAGAATCTGTTCTAGACCAGAACTAAAATACCTGATTAAACTTATCAAGGTCTTGATTGAGACAATTATTAGCTGATTTATTGAGTCAGGTGTATAGCATAAATGAAAATGCAGATGAGAGATAAGAAAATTAGGGACACTCCCGAGAGAGGGCTATTGAGGTTCTTTTGTCATTGGCCAGAATAGCACTCACCAGGTCAGCATGACTCCAGACAGGAATGTAAAAACATAGTGATGGGCCACCCACCAGCCCTTTATCCTGGAAACACAGACAAGACATGAGAGCACATCAACTGAAAATGACTGTGGCTAAGGCCATCCGCACAGCACACATGAAAGAATTCAAACCGTAAATCAGAACATCGGTGCTGGTGCCATTCATTTGTCACATTCAAAAAAGAAAATAACTCTGTTAACCCTTTGAAGAGTAGTTTTTTCTGGTCAGTCAGTGTTCTAGAACTTCATTGCTTTCAATCAATTGTGATTGTTGCATCAGCATTAGAATGCTCAGTTAAGAACATTCTAATCACATATTTGTGATCTTACACCTTAAAGGTTTTAGGTGTACATTTTGCCCTAGTAATACACGGTGCAATAACAGAGGTCAGTCCCGCTTGTACCCCATTGTTCTGTAGCACTGAGAAGGGCAGACTCACCTGGAGCCGTTGCTGATGAGGATACTCTCTCGGATTGTTAGTGTGCAGTAATACCATACAAGCAGGAAGTTAAAAAGTGCATCCAAAGCCCTGACAACAACATAGAACACAGGCCAGTAAAGAATTCTGTACATTCTACTTGTGTACATAAATCCTGAGTGCAATGGTCTTTAGACTTTAAAGGGACACTAAATAAATGTATTTAATATGTTGTTTTAGCTTGTATTCTTCGTCAAGTTTAAGTCTATAATAGATTTTACCGGATCTCGTAATGTGAGCAAAATTAGACTATATAATTACAACAATTAGTAAGAAACAAAAAAATGTATTAATTATAAGCAAATTATCTATTTTATGATACAAAACTGGATTGTCCAAGTCTTAAACAATGCTCAAAAACTATGATATAACTCCAGATCAGAGTCCAAATCCTGCCCTCTTGCCCTACACCTACCCCATTTTAGAGATACCAGTATCCACACAAAACATTAAATACTAGAAGCGCTGAAAGGAATAGATTCTCTTAGCTTACTCTAACTCCTGACTGTGCTTACCTGTAGCTGAACAAAAACCGACATGTGAACGAGAACAATAGGAGTAGAATGGTGAGACACAGCTTGAACTTTTCATACTCGTCTTTGTAGGCAAATCTGGGGAGCAGAGGGGTTAAAGGGATTAAAAGGATTAAAGATGTTCTGCTGGAAGGACACAGCTTTATTCTTGTTAGTTTTAAGTCCTCCAAATGCCATTTTACAGTGCTTAATACAGAATGATGTACACTGATCCACCTGGATAGATAATAGATTTGCTGGTATAATTTTAGGCGGTGGTGCTAGTGTTCCACCTAGTGGTTAAATTCTGAATTGCATTTTCTGACCAGGGGAAGCATATTGATTTACTATTACAAATAGGCTGGAAACTAAATCACACTTCCAAATTGTTTTGAGGGGCACCAAATTAAATAACACAATTAAGGTAATTTATTCCTTTACAGGTATATATTGGCTAAAACAAAAACTTTAAACACTTATTGTAGGATTTACATATTTCAATAATTTGGTTAGCCGCTTCAGACCACCCTCCTTGAATGAAGTCAGGGCTAAGGTTAAACAATGCTGTGAAAGTAGCCCATTTCTGAGTTTTGGAAATTACATTAAAGCCGACATAAATACAGTGCGTTTTGAAGATACTAATAAATCATGAAAAAATGGTCGCTACCTCTGTTCCCTTCAGAAATATTACAGCATGACAGTCAATTTTAAATCACGTTAGATACTTTTCCAAATCAACAGAAACCCCATTGAGAGAGCCAATAAAATTATGCTTACTTTGCGTGCTTGTTGAGAAGCGTAATATTCACATTTCCCAGAACAAGACTCAAATATAACCTGAGCAAAGAGAAAGGGACAAAATACAAAATTTCAGACCATTCAAAATAACAGCCACACGCATCAGCCACAAATCCTCCATACATGTTTCTAACATTTGCGAGGCATCGGTCTGCAGGCTGCAGGAGGGTGGGCCAACCTTTAGACATCCGACCCCCTAGTCCAATAGAGAAAGGCGTCGATCAGTGGGGTGGAATGTCAAACCCCACACATCGACATCCAACCCCTCCCCTCCCCTCTCGCATCCTGCAGTCAGATATACTTGCAACATTTTGTAATAATATGAACCGCCTTTAAAATAAAGTGTCACTAAAAATTTGAAAACGGCCAGTGGTAAAATGCACTTCCTTCATTGTCACACCCTCCTTCACCAGCAAATCAAAGCCCGCCTGTTCTGACTTCATCTCGGTTTGTCTTGTTAAGAAGCAAGGTATTGCTGCTATTTGAGAGCAGCCATGCAAGTTCTATGACATAAAGATGGTGCCTCTCAGAAATCTCTTTACTCAACTTTATGTGCACACTGGTATAAAGTAGGTATTTTTCCATAGGATTATTCTTTTTGCCCCATATTTAGACAAACATTTACACAATTTGGTTTTAGTGCTTTTTTTCAGACTGCTGATCAATCATTGTTTTACTGGCTGGTATGAACATATTCAGTATATATACTGTTATTGTTGCTGTTGCTCTTGGAATAGAAATATTTTGTATCTTCCCAAGACACTCTGAAAGTCACTCTGGATAAAAATGTCAGCAAAATAATTAATTATTATTAACAGATTAACGCGCACCATATACACTAATTCCGCATTCTCATGGCTATGTCTTCTAACCACAAAGAGAGATCAGGAGGACCCAGTGTAATCAGGAGCCACACACCTGACCCGGTGTGACTTACCCATAATCCTAATGGTCATGAATGCAGCCTCAGTCAGGCAAGTGCAGGCACAGTACAAGCCAGGAGCAAATTATTCATCTATCCCTAAATTACATGTTTAAACCTGTCTCAGCAACTGAGATGTTGTGGCAAGCTAAGCAACCAAAGTGATAGCTCTGAATCTCACTGAATATGAGAGTATTTCACCCATAATAGCGCCACTGGGACCTTTGCTATCTGCTGTAATCCACAGAAATACACACAGCGTATTTATCGTTGCATGTCTACAATTTATGTCGGCTCACTCCCTCGTATCGAGCCTCTTGTGTAACCCCTGTTAACAGCACCAGAGTGAAGAGCAGTGCAGCTGAGATAAGTGATGAGATATTGAGATACTAAGTCTAGTCTGTACTAACCTGTGAGCCCAGGAAATATTTACCACACTACAGGCCACAGAGTAACAAAGGAGTACCTTTCACTGACAATATCTGGGAGCATATGGACTTCTGGGGAACTGCTGGGAGGAGCTAGTGCAGAGGTAACCTAGGGAACCGTGGACTACTTGAACCCACCCTACCACTGGCTGGAGTAATTGTGTGTTTAGGTCCAGCCATGCATGGTGAGCTTCCGTCCTGAGAGCCACACAAGAGCCGTCCACTCCCCAACCTTCATGTCTCAATTAAATCAGAAAAACAACTGCTGTTCACTGGGGGATGTTATCCCTGTCTGAGATCCACAGGACTACAAGTGAACAATTTATTAAATACCGGTATGCATAAGTATGGATTTTTGACCCTTGTGATTGGCTAATAAGGGCAGGGGCAAACAAGGCCTCTCCTCTCAACAGAAGAAGAGAAATCCTCAGGACCACAGCAGTCTTACCCATTCTTCTTTGGAAGGAAAGACTCCATCTCAAAGAAAATGTTTGGCCTTTCCTTGATGGACTCCTGGATTTCCTCTATTGCTTTTAAATCATCTGTATTCACAGCTTGTCTGCATCTGAGACCAACACATTAAAGACAAATTCTGGAATTCAAACATTCTGGAAAATAAGACTTGTTATCAAACTGTAAATCAATCAATTTCTCCACATATAAAGATTATATGATGACTTTAAGTTTCAAGTATGTAAGTAAAAAATGCTCATGAATCAGGACCTGCCTTTCAAGCTTATTATACTTGCATAAGTTAGTGCAGGTGTCTGCAGCCCTGGTCCTGGAGAGCTGCAAGGTCTGCTGGTTTTTGTTCTCACCTAAAAACCAGCAACCATTTTGAATCGACACCAAGAAACCAGTCGAGGTCACTGTGTAATGACTGATGTTCAGTAACGATGAAACCAGCACAGGCTCCCCAAGACCAGGAATGCAGATCCCCCCCTAGTGAGACATTGTTTAGAATGAGCTGTTGAAAGAGCGCTTCTGACTCCTGAATACTCACTCTTCCAGTGATGCAGAGAGGTCCTTTAGTTTCTTCCTCTGCCGAGCGATGGAGGAGGAGCAGCTGTCCTGCAACTTGGAGACCTCCTCCAACTTCTGTTTGTACAGTCGATGGGTCTCCTGGTGATGAAACACACACACACACACACACACACACACACACACACACACACACACACACACACACACACACACACACACAGCGACTATCAGGGCATGTTTCTCAGAGTCAAAGTGCAGGTGTGAGCAGATGTCAAGAGCGCTCAGAAATCCCACTGATATTCTGTTCCTTCACAGAATATGAACTAACAGAAACTGTGTGCTGCAATAGAGGGTGGCTCCCATATCAATAAGGTCGTTACTGTCGAAGATGACTTCATACTGTAATTTCAACGGCTGGACACTTGAATCTCATGAGCTTCAACGATTTTAAACACTACTTTATTCACATTTTCCACTGTTCTTGGGGAAGAATCGTCTTGTTTCCATGAAAATACATCTTTTACATTTTAATAAGAAGGCCTTCTTCCAGATTTTTGTTTAATGTCTTGGATTCGTCAGTGACGAATCAGTTTATTGTCGGACTGGTTATGCACTATGAAGGAAGTCAGCTTATTCAAATCGTTTAATGCAGATTGATGTTGGAACTTTCTGTTGAAGAGCTTTCATTCAGTCTTCAATGTCCACACGGTGAACAAATGACCTATGCTAAAGCAACGGTTATAGTTGTAGCCTAACCGTCTGTTATTAATCTATTTAATTGATACAGACCATAGACTGTATAAAGATACAGACTAATTTAGGTAGTTTGTTTTGTTGCGATATGAACAACTGTCTGCAAGCGACTGTCGACAAGAAATATCGAATGGGAATAACCGAGTGACAATCCCGAGACTGAAGGCAAAACAAGTAGATCACTGATTATTAGCTACAGATAACGTTAGATAGCTGGTCAATAATGGGTAGCTATCTTAATATCTAGCTTAACATCTTTTCAAGTATAGGTTAGACCGTGGCAGAGCATTACATAGCCTAATAGTAACGTTAGTTCACATAATCCCAGCTACGTGGCTAGCGTTAGCGTCTTAGTGCAACAGTTACTTTTTACGCAACACTTTTCGAGTCGGCAGGCAAGGAAGCACAGCGAAAGGCGTGTCTCACCTGGACCTGCTGATAGTCATTTTCTAAAGTCCCCCACTCCTGAAGACATTCTACCAACGACGTCGGCGTAAATAACATTTTTTTATAATTATGCCCGTAACTACTGTACAACTTTCACGACAGTTCCCTTGTAATTCCTATTTTTGAATGACAGCTACTGACGCGATCATCTCCGCTCCTCCTCCAACTGTTGCAGCCAATGGGAAGGTAAAATAGTTGTCTTCAAGTTCTCCCCGCCCTCAATGTCGTCCAATCAAAACGAAGGGAAGAGCAGCTGGAAGACTGCCTGCTGTATTTTTAGTTCCCATGTCAGCCCAAAGTTGTGTTCTTTCGTGCCTGTCACACAAATGTCACACATCGAATTGGTCGTAAATATGTTTCACCTGACAAGTTGACGTACGTATGAAGCATGGCCCTCCTAATTCTTTCCGACACAGTTCTAATCTGTTGTGATGACATAAGATATTGGCTCTCACATCTCAGTAGCTACACGCAAAGACAGCACTTATTAAATCGAGTCATAATACTGAATAAATGCATAAATAATATGAATAATAAATACGATTAATAAACAATATATTAAATTATATAAATAAAATCTATTGTAAGTTAATTTATTATTGAGATGCTTTGTCCTTCGTTGTATGTACATAGCATTTAAACAACAGAAAAGAACAAAACCAAAAACTGCAATATCAATAAAAAATACAAAACAATACATGTCAAAAAGAACACCTGCAGTAATTTCACAAAGGAAATCTTATCCAGCAAAAGGTTACTGAAACGTATTAAATGTAATTAGTTATCATATAAGGACTATAATGGTCTTTTAAACCAGAATAGGCAAATGAATATATTAAACACATATTTTTCTGTCTTAATTTTTGTTTAATTCTTTACACAACCGTTGAACACATGTCTAATTTTATATAGTTGTTATTCAACATCTTGAGTTGTGTGGAAAATAGGTTTATTGCCTTGAGGCCCAGCAAGTTGCCCCAAACCCTAGCCAATGTGAACACAAAATGCACTTGCATTTTGCACAATACATTTATTGAGCATTCATTATTACATGCACTGCTTCATCTCCTATGCCATGATTTCAAAACTCGTTTTTAACACTTACATCTCACATTTTCCACATGCATTAGCAATATTTGTGAAATATTTGCTCTAGGACATATCCTACACCGATTAAAGCCAGCAAACATTTTTACACATAACAGTTACTTGTGACATTCATCAGACATACGTATACTTTAGATGTGTGTTTTCTGTTGCCATTGCTACAGAGCATTGGTTATGCCTAACCACACCCAATATGGCAAACGCTTCTGTTGTTGGTAGATGATGACGCACTTTAATTTTCAATGCAAATATTATATTAGGAATTTGAACAGCGACTACAGCTTAAACTAATATTTGTCACATTTCTCAAACAGGATATCACTAAAAGTGCTCACAGTCACCAGGCTCAAAAGCCTTGTGGCAACCTGAAGCTCGTCAAGTGCTTGCAAAAATTTCTTAAAAGGACAGTATTGAGTAAAAAATCCCCTTTTATCAAAACATCTCAGACGAATGTCTAGTCTTTGGCTTATGACAACAACAAACTCAAAACCTGTCCTAACCATGGGTTTTCCTGCTCATTAAAGGGTAATGGTTGAAATATGTTGCAGATCGCATGAGTTATTGTTTATCATGTGTTCTTACATTCCACAGGTCACTGGAGAATGTTAAGAAGTGGCCACACACCCCATTGTGTACACATTTTTACAATTGCGACAGTATTATTATATACGTCTGAGCATTTGCTTTCTGGACACAATCACCTCCCTGCAGGTGTGTGCATTGTCTTGGGTGACCATTGAATGGATTTTTTTTTTAAAAGATGATGGAGCGGGCAGCCATCATTAACATAATCCATCCATCCATCAATTATCTAACCCGCTTATTCCTGGTCAGGGTTGCGGGGGGTGCTGGAGCCTATCCCAGCATGCATCGGGCGAGAGGCAGGAATACACCCTGGACAGGCCGCCAAACCATCACAGGGCACACACACCATTCACTCACACACTCATACACTCATACCTATGGGCAATTCTGAGTCTCCAATTAGCCTAACCTGTATGTCTTTGGACTGTGGGAGGAAACCGGAGTACCCGGAGGAAACCCACACGGACACGGGGAGAACATGCAAACTCCACACAGAAAGGCCCTCGGCCGGGATTCGAACTCGGTACCCTCTTGCTGTGAGGCGACAGTGCTAACCACTGCACCACCGTGCCGCCCTATTAACATAATACTAAGCTATTTGTTTGTTTATATATGCAGTCTATGGAACAGAGCAAAGCCTAACCCAATATTTTCAGTCCCAAAAAGAACAAATCCAGGAAAAAGAGGATGTCTGATCGGCCTAGTGTTGTCCCTGCTCCTGTTTACATATTCTTCTTCATCGCTTGTAGAAGTACCAGAAAATAATATATCAAGAGTCTTTTGATATTGTTGGGTCACAGACATCAGGAAGTCATGGCATGCAAAGAAAATGCGACCAAATATAAAAAAATTATTACTTTATACTACATTATGTTAAACTGTCCAATATTTTTGATGCCCGAAAATGGGAGGGACAATGTACAAAAGGTTCTATGATTTATAAACGGTTCATCCGATATGGATGAAAATACCCTCAAATTAAAGCTGACAGTCTCACTTCAACCTTATTGTCATTGTATCCTTTCAAGCTCAAAGTGCTAGAGTACAGAGCCAAAATAACAAAAAATTAGTCACTGTCCAATGAATTATGGTGCTCACTGTATGTGAGGCCCCAGCAGTAAAATTGTTCACTGTTGTACGAGGAAAACAACAGCTATTAAGTCTGGGGTACCCCTCTTGCCATCTTTGTGTGGCACACAATGCATTTTTTCAATAAAATTCAAACACTGCAAAAGCTTCATTCAATTCATAGAATTATTCCACAAAATTAGGTTATGAATTCTTGGCACTGCTTATGGCCATGATGCAGTGACTCACTGCGCTGTCCGTTACCTCATTAAGCAGTTCTGACACATCACCCAGATAATAAATCAATATACTGTATGTTAAAATCTTCAAATACACATGCTAATTATGTGATGTTATTATGCTCAAGCAACTATTGTTTTGATTAATACAGTTCTTTTGTCTAACTGAAATATTTTAAGTGGGAAGTGAAACACTGTTACACAAACTGTAATGCTGTTCAGTTTGAGATCCATTCACAAGAAAAGATTTGCTTTGTTTATTGTGGCCTCTGAATGCTTTCAAGCCTTTGATAAACCGTAAAAAAGTACCTCAGTGACATCAAAGCCAAAGGAAGATGTAAAAGTATATATACATACACAGTGCATAGGTGTGCATACATTTGTTCAACATCATGAGGAATATGGACACCTGCAATAAGATCATTCAATTAAACAATATGGGTAAATCATATTTTTTTTTCTATTCAAGTACTCATTTACTTATTTCAAAAACATGATTTCTGAAAAATATGCCATTATTTGTGAAAGCATATGCCCTTTTCCATTGTTCTGTTCATGCCGTTTAAAATACATATTTTCATTTAGCTGTGCAAAATATGTCCTCCTTTAGTAATTTTGATACAGTATCATAGGAATAAATAAGATTGGAAGACAATGTACACTGCACAAGGAGCGCCTTTCCAAATGAGTAAAGCATTTCCACAGAAGCCATTGACACCGTCTGAAACTTTCTCAGTAGAGAGACTCTGCAATATCCGTCATTCTCTCTCCCAGTGTGTGCAGCTCCCAGTCAGACAGCTGTTGCACAAACCCCCGGTTTGGCCTCATGTTGGTTTTGCATTTCAACATGTGTGCCCAGGCTTCCTGGAAAGTGACAGAGCCAGCACAAGATGCAAAGGGGAAATACAGAGTCTCCTTTTTTTCCACAAAGCCCAATATACAAATACAAGAAAATATTCTACTTATTTGAAATATTTGTGTCGTAGTCATATTTAGGCCCTGAAAGCACTGTAGTAAAGTAATATACAGGAGCTTGTGGTAAAATCAGTGGATTGGTGGGACAGTGGTACAGGGGGAAATTCACTCATTTCAGATTTGAGCTTACAACACCTCCTTCAGTGTGGAGGGGCAGTATGTGTGGCACTGTTCTGCACAGCTTTTGACTACTATCAAAAACCCACTCAGTAATTTCAGTTGCTGATAAAATGCTAATGGCTTACAACGGGCAAAAAGACAAAGATATGGTATAGTATAGAATTATTCTCTGAAAAAAAACAATGATAAAGATCCTCATGAAAACACTTCAAAAGGAAAAATAAGTATTTAAAATAAGTGTCGGACCAACACGACTTCCTTGTTCATCTTCTGTCCTATGCAGTTCATTCTTGTTCTTTGTTTTTGATAACTGGTCATTTTTGTAGACTTGCACAGCTCATCAGCATGGAAACAAGCTCATCACTCACTCGTCATTTTTAATTGGTGCTCACTTGTCAGGTTATATTTGGAAAGGAATAGTTAAACCTTGGAAATGATTTAGTCCTATTGTATTGCAGCTGGTTACAGTTAAAAAAAGAAACTGCAAATACCCCGATCCACGAGAGACTTAGTTGCCATGCACATATTTTTTGTCAATTAGCAACCGAAATGACTGAATGGGCCTTTAAGTCAAATCTGCATTCATATGTACTTCAAATGTGAAGAGGTATTTTTAAAGTCAAAGAGAGCATTGGTGGAACTTACCATCAGTGTAGATTTTAGGTGGTGCAGAAGGAAGGCTATTGTCACTGCGCTACAACGGCTTATGCCATGACTTGAAAATATCAGAACTGCAGACCCAGCACAGAGGTGAGTGTCTAAGGGTATGAACAAAGGTAATGACAGATACCAGTTTATGTATATTTCATAGAAAAAAAATGTAACAGCCTTCTTCTGGTACAGCTGAAAAAAGTCAATAATTTATTTTCTTGTTACTTTCATTTTTTACAAATGTGGGGATTGTCTAAAATGATCATGGTGTTTTCAGAACTTTAAATCTGTTATGTTTTTAATTTGTAAAACCATCAACACTTACCAATAAACACACAAGCCCTCTCAAAAAAGCCATACAGATCAGCCTCACTGGAATCTGCCACAGGAATGTGTAAAACTGCACAAGCACCGCTCTCAAATCTGGTTTGAAACATATAGAGTATGTACAGTAAGAAAGGCACGACTGTGTACATGCACAACTGAGCTCACTGTTCATACAGTGATTTAAAAATGGCTTCATATGAAGTTTGTTTCTGACCACAAGTTCAACCGTTCACTCACACGTCACTGGTATCTTCTGAGACATTGATGAGGGCTCTCAGTTTGAGGTGTTTATGGATGTGCAGATTGATGGCCTGTCTGTAATCACCCATGTACAGCTGGCCAAGTAGGACCTCAACTGGGTAGGGCTGCAAGTTCTCCAGTTCCTGTAAAGTCACACCACAGACATAAGGCTTACACTCACCAGTCTGGGAATGTTATCAGCCAGATCTGGTGCAGTTTCTCGCATAAATGTGGTGGATGTACTTTATATTCTCTTTCATTGTAAGTCAGTCTGGATAAGAACACCTGCAAAATGAATGCGATGTAGTGCGATGATAATCTTAATTTCTGAAATCATGGACACTGTCCCTTGACAAACTTTTAATAGAAATAGATTGGCTGTTGTGGAAGTGGGTTGAGTCAGAAGCCGTACCTGGAGGGTGTAAAGAAATTTCTGTGTTCTGAGGAAAGGGTACAGTGCTGAGAAACACTCGTATCCTCCTTTCAGAATATGAACTGGATGGCGGCTTGTTTTTGCCAGAGTTCCAGCACACTCAATAGCAGGACCTACGTGTGCAGCACACAACATTGAAATATTTAAATATTACAATAGCCAACCACGTTTTTAGTTAAGAGTATCATAGCATAGAAATCTTGCCACACACACCCGTCAAGATATCACGATGCAAATATTTGTGTTTTCAGTATTCAATGTGATTAATGACCAGGCTGGTACAGGTATACAACAATCATGTTTGATTTCCAGTGAACACAGGAAATAAAAGCATTGATTAACAAAGCATTGTTGGTGTGCTCAGTTATTGTTTTTATTGTTTGAAATGACAAACACCATTGGAATAAAACTTTGAGAATGCAAAGATAGGCTACTAGATGTTCCGAAATACCATTACTGATGACTACAAAAACCGATTCCCCTTGATTAACTTATTGTTTATTTGGGCATGAAGTTTCCCTTATCAACAACTGGCCCCAGATGGATAGTTGTGGCCCAACCAATTAACTAACTTTATGCAATTCATTTACAGGGTCTGAAGAATGTTTTAAATTAGGGATGTCATAGAGGGAGTTATTAAGGCTTGAACTGTCTTACCTGAACACTGTAAGGAGCCGGTGTTACTATCATACACCACACTATACCGTAAGCTTTCAACCTCCACATCAGCAGGCACTACAAACTTTCCCATAGTATCCTGGAGTGAACAATAACCCAGTTAACCAATGGTTAACCTTTCTTGTGAATGCAGATTCAAAACAATTTTATTTACAAAGTAAAATGAATAGATAACTTTTTTTATATAAATATTGCATCTGGTCAATATAATTCAGTCTATCTATGAATTACCAGGATGTTGTTTTTGCCAAGCACCTGGATTAACTATGTGCATGCTTTTTTGAACTTCCAACCAGTGCAAAAGTGAAAGTGGTGTAAGCAGCTTATCACATAAATTTTTCGACTGGCCACAAGTGATTGACATAATTACCCATTTTGCTCTTCTTGCAGTGATGACATGGCTCTCGTTGTATTCGTCTTTAGTCCGTGCATCTGCAATCCAAAAAGCCCAAAGCAGTGTCCCAATGTTTAGAAGATGAATCACATACGTACATTCATTAACAGCTTACAGAGACTGTTGCAGCATATTAGTATAAAAATAGTTGTATTTGGGGAAAAAAAGATTCCTTGTTTTGCGTTTCCAAAAGAAGGCTTCTATATGCATTGCACCCTGGCCGACTCCTCGTGATAGCCTCATGTTTTTCTATATACAGTATCTCTGAAATACATAAAACAGCTACCTTTGGAGTGGAATATATTATCGTACTGTAAACAAACCCTTACCAATCAAACAAAGGTAGTTGCATTCTGATAGTCTTGACACTCGGATGTACTGGTTTATAATATTGTAAAGTTCTGTAGCTTCACAGAGAACCATGCCAGCCATTGTGGATGATCTAAAAGATTAAGCGCACTATTATCTTTTATTTTTTGCGTTTTCTCACTTTAAATAATAAAGTGGGTCGTTATGTTCAAGTAACTGAAGCGTTTTGTTGTTGCTCGCATGTCTATCCAGTTTTGATAACGACAGCTGTAATAACGAGCCTCCAGAAAGAATTAAGTTATTTCCTGTTTGGCCAGTTACTTGGTAACCAAAGCACAGGACAGTGGTTGGTTCTGTGGGTTGGACATAGATATTCTCCCCAAATTATTGGATAGTTTTCCATTCTTTGGCGCGATTACATTTTTAGCCAATCAAACGTGCACCTCGACATTGAGTCATCAAAACAACCAATCAAAGGCGGATGCTGTTCTGAGGTGGGCAGTGCGCTTTCTGATTTGATGGAAACGATTTGCTTTTCATTTTGAACATTTAGCCGCTAGGAAGTTGATGGCTGGGCTCAGGGTATGTTGTGCAATTATTTATTTTTGTCTATAAAATAGCTGGCTGTTTTCCATATTTTTAAAATTGAAATTCAGCAATGTCTATCATGAGATGAGTTGCATTTTTAGCGTAACACTCGCATTTTAAAATTTACCACACGATTGCAGATGTGAAAACGTGGCAGATGTGGCGTTAGTAAGGCGAGGCACTTCCAGCTCTTGACAAACTCTAAACGACCCCATGGCATTAAGGGTGGCTTATGAAATTACATATCATTAGTTCTGTATCGAGACAATAGCAACTGCAATTGCTAGCAACTGATGCTGGTGGAATCATTGGCTGCAACAATAAATTAATTTAACGTTAGCTAATTTATAGTTGTTGATACGAGAAATTATTGCAATGGATTGAGTAAGATTGTGCTAATGGCTGGTAATGTTGTCTAGCTATAAATTAATTGATTATGTGATCTGTCGGAGCATTGTTGTAACGTGGGCTAGCTACAAACATTTCGTATATGAGAACAGAAAACCAGCGAACAGATGTCTAACTTAAATAAAAATTGATTGTTCTGAATAACACTACCGTAACGTTTGCAGACTTCCTACTGCCTTCTTCCTACTTCCTATGTGACATCGTTAACGTTAGCTGGCTGCTAGATGTCTACGGTTATTATGCATAGCAGCTAGCTCAGTTCAGTTATTTTTCCTGATTCATATTCTTCTCAAGTCTTTTCACGTTTGCCAGCGAAAACATTGGGACATGCATTTTCAGTAATGAGAACGTGCTATTCCAGCAAACAAACAATTCACTTCGGTCTGTGGATGCTGGTTTTCGTTGAGATAAGTCCCATATTCACATTTTGCTATATTACAAACATAAAGACAGGTAAACATGTTTTAACTGATCATATTAAAGACTGAGGTGAATCAATAGGCTCCTAATTGGTGAAAGTATGGACACATGGCCACTAAAAGTAACCATTTGGTAGACAATGAAGAATTCAAAGACAAAGCAAATAATGAGCCAAACCTGCAGTGCGTTCATAAATCTAAGGAAAAAATAATGTGTCCAGTGACATAATTAGGAGCCACAGTCTTTAATTTGATTAGTTATGTCAGCTGTTACCTCTCTGTGTATTTGTTTGCAATATAGCACAATGAGCACATGTGAACATGGGGCATTTATTCTTCATGGCCTGCATAACTATTCTAACATAATGTGGCTTAAGAGTGTAAATACCTCTAAACAGGAAAAGCCTCTAATTTAAAGAAAAATGTACAGCTTGTTAAAAATCTGGAATTGCAGTTGTGGTTGGAACAAAAACCAGTATACCCAGGGGGTCTCCAGGACCGAGATTGAGAAGCACTGCAGTAGATGAGTGACCTGTGTAATTGTGTTACCATTGGTGAAACTGTGTGGCAGATTAGGCGCAAGGTAAAGTGAGGGTGCAGTTGTGGTACTGTTTCCCCCCGCAGGGACCAAGTTCTGCCATGCTGCGGCGCAGGAAGAGGAAGGCCACCAGCAGACGATGGGCTCTTCGGAGCAGCCGACAGCTGACTTCATCACAGCCTTCAGTACCTGCTGTGTCATAGTGAGTCCGATGAGCTAATCCTGGCGCTGCTGCTAGGGGCCGACACTGATCCTACATATACAGTACATGTTAATAGTTTGGCTCGGATTCAGATACGTCACTGTCCAATGCGACTACAAAGCAAATCTGACAAAGCACAGCTTTCTCACAGCGTAGGAGCTATCCCTAGTAATAAACATAAGTACACAGTCAGCTATACATTCTGAACTATAGAATAACCAAAAAACACAAGTTAAATAGAAAACAGGAAGCGAATACTATAGAATGGCCCTATAGGTATAATTTTAGTCGAGGTGGAGTCTGAAAAAGTGCGTTTTCAGACCACGCCGAAAAACAGACTGTTTCAGCTGAGCGCAGCAGAGTGGGGAGTTCATTCCACCACTGGGGAGCTAGGGTGGAAAAGCTCCGCAGTCGGGACGAGCGGGAGCCTTTAACACGGAGGGAGGGAAGTGCAAGTCGCCCTGCAGCAGCAGAGCGAAGTGGTCGAGCAGGAGCGTAGTGCTGGATTAAGTCCTGTAGGTAGGAGGGGCCTGACCTTTTGGCTGCAGTGTAGGCCAGGGTCAGAACTTTGAACCTGATCCTGGCCACGACCGGCAGCCAGTGGAGTGACCTCAGCAGGGGGGGTGACGTGTGAAAACTTCGGGAGGTTGAACACAAGCCGAGCAGCCGCATTCTGGACCAGTTGTAGGGGCAGAATGGCACAGGCTGGTAGGCTTGCGAGAAGGGAGTTGCAGTAGTCCAGGCGTGAGGTGACCATGGTCTGGACAAGAAGCTGGGCGGAGTTAGTGGTCAGGTACGGCCGAATTCTCCTGATGTTGTACAGGAGGAACCTGCAGGACCGTGCCGTTGCCCTGATGTGTTCTTTGAAGTCCAGCTGATCGTCCAGGACCACCCCCAGGTTCCTTGCAGAGCGGGGAGGCGGTCACCATGGTTCCGTCGACGGTGATGGACAGGTCTAGGAGCGGGGAGGTCTTGTATGGCATGAAGAGCAGCTCTGTCTTGTCGAGGTTGAGCTTCAGGTGATGGCTAGACATCCACTTAGAGATGTCAGCCAGGCAAGCAGATATCCTTTCCTTTACCTGTGGGGCAGAGTGAGGGAAAGAGAGGAAGAGTTGAGTGTCATCAGCATAGCTATGGTAAGAGAAGCCATGTGAATTAATGACCAAACCAAGAGACTTAGTATAAATGGAGAACAGCAGGTAGGTGGTGAAAAGAGAGGTTAGATAGGGTCCTAGCAAAGAGCAGAACAAACAGGTCAAGTAAATTGATGCCGAGTTACGGCAGCCTCTGTTTTAGATTTATGCAGTTACTTAATTGCACTCAGCTGCTTGCGGGGCTAATACACACAGGTGAAACAGGTTCCAACTCCTAATTAGCAACACAAAAGACAGGTAGCTGGCCCAATCACAGCGAGCAAGCTACGGACTAACTGCAAACAATTCAAAATAAGCTAAGCTACCGAGTGACTCCAATCTGTTCAACTAACTAACAACAGCTGAAAGCAATGAAAAAACATACACTTATCTGAATCCCAGCATAGTCTAGAGTAGACGATCCTCGACGCAACAAGATGCACTCAATTCAACTTTCTTTACCAATATACCTTCGGGTGGAATTAAAGTTGTCCTTCTGATCGAGTTTCGTGTGTCTCTTTAGCTCCAGTGGTTGTGCCCTTAGCCCGGCCTTCATAGCCAGTCCCTCCTCGTCAGAGGACGCCACTGTGAAGGCAGTGAGGCAGTGGGCTCCCATGGTAGGAGTCAGGATGCTGTTGCTGGCGGTGGGTGGCGTATGCCAAGGCTGGAGGAGCAGGCTAGCACAGGTATGAACTCGCCAAATCCCATCCTAACCAGCCCTTCATACAAACTAAGGACGTTGACATTAACACAACCAAGATTTGTAGTTGTTTTGTGTGTGGCAGTTATAGGTTCACAGTAAATTAGAATGGTGTGTATTGAGGACAGTTGGGGTAGACCCTTAGTGTTCATCCTTACAGGCTGTCTGACTCCTGCAGGTATGCGCTGGGTTGCTGAATGCCCTGCTCTACTGGCGAGGCTACAACCAGCAGCTGGAGAGACTTCAGAAGCAAGTGGTTGAGATGCAGAGGGATATTAATGTTCTGCACTGTGCTCTGCAGGTCAGTGGAGCATCTAACTACTCTTTGCCAAAACTGCTGCTATAGAAAAATCCACCAACACCACCTAGTACTGTTAAATTCATCTTGGCACATGTGCATGTAATGAAGCTTTGAATGGAAAAAGTAGGTGTTTGAAAATGGATTCAGCAAAAGGGTTTTCAAACTAAGGAGGTTGACATTAACACAAGCAAGATTTGCGCGGTTGTTTTGTGTGTGGCAGTTATAGGTCGACTGATTTATACACCAATAAATCAGTCAGCCTATAAGTTATATGGCAGATTTGTGTACTGTATGTTCAGACACCTTCCTGGTTCCAACCATATAATTTTGTCTCTCACAGAACCACTGTACAGTAGTTACCAGCTAAGTTGTAGCACAGTGTCTTTGATGCTATGTGCAGTTATATGCTGTAATCATTGACTTATTAATATGTGTGAAACTGTAAACTCTTTCTGCCTCAGTTCAGTGGTAAAGCGAAGGCTGTATGCTGCTGCCACAGCAGCGGTGTGGAGGTGGGAATGATGCGGCCTCTGCCGTGTGGGTCCCCTGTGGATCCCCTCCCTGCACTTACACTGCCAGTTGCTCCTCCTCCTCCTCCTCCTCCACCTCCTCCCCTGCCTCCACCCCTACCTGTCCTACTACAAAAGAATCCACTCCTGTCAATCAAGAAAAGAGCCACACCCAAGATTCTAGAGGTAACAGCCCAGTCCTGCCTGTAGCTGAAACAGGGTCTCCCTGGTAACCGCTGCAATGAAATGTCCAGTACAGACCCACAAGGGCCTCCGGATTGTAACATATACAGTGAGCACCGTAATTCATTGGACAGTGATGCATTTTTTGTTATTTTGGTTCTGTACTCGAGCACTTTGAGTTTGAAAGGATACAATAACAATGAGGTTGAAGTGCAGACTTTAATTTTAGGGTATTTTCATATCGGATGAACCATTTAGAAATTATAGAACCTTTTGTATATTACACTTTTTTTTGTATATTATAGAACCTGTAAATTACACTGGAACAGTATGGAACACATGGTTGGCTAAATGGCTAAGTCACCAAGGATCTGATGTATCAAACAAGCCTTAAATCAACACACTGCTGCCAGATATGCAGTAGATATGGATGGATAACTTGAAGGGTTTCTTCTCCTGACTTGTTTTTCTGTAGAGTTCAACAGGAAAATTTGCGAGGAGAAACAATGGTTAAAGTGATCCATCCATATCTACTGCATATCTGGGAGCTGAGTGATGGTTTGAGGCTCGTTTGATACCTCAGACCATTGATGACTTGCAGCCATTTCGCCAACCATGTATTCCATACTGTTCCGGCATAATTTACAGCTAAATCTAGTCCCACCCACCAATTCCCATAGAGATCCATTCAAATGCAGAGAAGTTGTAGTATCGCTTGTAGGAGTACCAGAAAATAAGATATCAAGAGTCTTTTGATATTGTTGGGTCACAGACATCAGGAAGTCATGGCATGCAAAGGATATGCGACCAAATATTAAAAAGTATTACAACCAGAGGAGAATGGATTCCCCCTTGAGTTCCTCCCAAGGTTTCTTCCTAGTTACACCAGGGAGTTTTTCCTTGCTACTATTGCCTTTGGCTTGCTGTTGTGGGGGGTTTAGGCTGGGTTTTTCTGTGAAGCGCATTGTGACAACTAGTGCTATAATGCGCTATATAAATAAATATTTATTTGATGATTTGATTTGACTTTATTCTACATTATGTTAAACTGTCCAATATTTTTTTGATGCCCGAAAATGGGGGGGGGGGGGGGGGGGGGGGGGGGGGGGGGGGGGCGCGCGCGCGCGCGCTATGTACAAAAGGTTATATCATTTCTAAACGGTTCATCCAATATGGATGAAAATATCCTCAAATTAAAGCTGACAGTCTGAACTTCATTGTCACTGTCCAATGAATTATGGTGATCACTGTGTGTATATATATATGTGTGTGTATGTGTGTGTGTGTATATATATATAATATATATATATATATATATATATATATATATATATATATATATAAACTAGTGGCGGTAGGTGAGTTGAAAATAGACGGGGTAGAAACCTGCCCTTTAAACTGGTTGGTCTCAAACTGTTTTCATTGATTCCCTTTGATTAACAAGTGTGCCAATGATCTGAATAATCAATTGGTAGGTAAACACACAGCTTCTTTCTTCACATCATGTTAGGGAGATTATACAATAAGTTCAATTTAATCACTAAGTACACAATGAAAAAAAGATACTCCACTCTGTTAACTACCACATTAGCTTTCAGCACAGCCTGAAATAAAGGCTATAGCAAAGCCTGTGCTTGAAGATTGTTTGAATTACAAAATCAGTGCATTGCGCATCTTAGCCATGAATATTCTACAAATATGAAAACGAAGAGTACATGTATCTACAATATTTAAATTTTAAATAATGTATATAAAATTTGCACTATTTTACGAAGCAAATAACAATTTTATTATTCGCCAAATTGAGAACTGGCTATATCTGATGTTATTGAGTATTTTGTGAATTACTCGCTGTATTGTTAATCAAGGAAACTGCTTGAGTTTAAGGAGAAGTTTTCCACCTTGTTAATTTTCAGCTCAGCAGCCACCACTGTATATTACGGATACACAAACTCACCACAAAATAGAATAAAATGCAGGATTCCAGTAAACAGGCCCCATACTGTTACTCCTCAACGGTGGTGAACGTGTATTTTCCCCCTGCAGGGCTCTCAGGAGAAACAAGACCGGTCTGTCACAGTGACCTTGAGCGACCTGCAGGCTGTGAAGCTGAGAAAAATAACAGATCCAATTAGCAAACAAACGGTAGGACATTTCCCTTGACCCTTAACATGTTTTACCTGTCTTATGAGTTGGCTAATGCTAACAAGAGCCTTTGTTTGACCTACTGAGGGAGCAGTTGTGTTTCCATAGAACTTAAGTGTGTGACTCAAGCTGTTCATGTCAGACCTGGTCAGTAGTCCTACCGTCTCTATAACTTGCGATACACCAAAATCAGAGTTGCGCATTTATTTATTGGACTTATGTGCTAAGACGGTGGTTAACTAAAGCCAGCAAAATTGTGTAGAAACGGCCATGATTAGCTCCGAATTAAGCACTGGCATCTCCCATTCCATGGGTCCTGTTGCTGAAATAGGGTTTGACGAGGAAGCTGCTAACAATTATTTGGGAGTTACTTGCACATGAATATGAATCTGCTTTGGCATTAGAGTAAAAGGTTCCTGAGAAGTTGAACCCCACAGAAGTTTCAGTTTTGTTTTTCCATCCACAGTGTGCTGTGCTTATGAGTAACTTTGCATTCACATTGTATTGGTGGAGTCCAATAAACTGTTGTATGGCAAAAGGAGTGTTTATGAGTCCGTGAGAAGGTTCTTGCTTTGAGACAGATGTCCTCGGCGAAAAGGCACGTTCCTCTCGTCACTGTGGCAGACCTGCAAAATGTCCATCTGCGTCGATCTCTCTGCCAGCTGCCCCCCAAAATGGGCCTCACCCTGAACAGGTAAATGTATTCCTCCATCATGTACACCACACCGCAGGATACCTTGCCATATGCACCTTGCTACATCCTGCTGTTAAAAATTACACCGTGGTGTTTGGGCAATACAGATTACTTTTCTATTATTACAATACTCATCATCTAGATAATGAGCACAAAGTTGACGAGTTTCAGATAGAAATTTTAGCCTTCGTGGGATAGGTTTTGGATCAAGCAAACGTGTGCAGTGGTAAATATTTCTCTCTTGTTTACAAATGTACTGCTCTCCATACATATATATTTTTAATGCGAAAAATATAATTTTTAATTGTTTTTATATTGAAGAATGCAATGTTGTTTGAGTCTGGGAGTCCTGTGTGGAATAATTTACTATTGCCTGTGCCAGCCAGATACTGCACATTAAACATGGAAACACTATTACTGTGGAAGTATTGCGTTTACATTTTGCTTTGCATGACTGTTTTCACTTTAACACCAATTGTGTCACTTTGTGCAGATCACCCACCAAAGGCACACTGAGTCTACGTTCTCACCTGAAAAAAGTTCTGATTGACAGGTAACTGACATCCAGGATGTCATATTTTATAACTTTCGTTTAAGACTCTCATTCTGACACTGTATCTACTGTGGGGAGCTTGCTTGGCACACTTTCTGCTTGCATGCTTCTGAATGGTAGCCCAGCCTCGTGTTGCCATAGGAAAGACCCCAGAAATCATTTGGGCAAACATTCAGTCATGCTGTGTGCTCCTTCTGTTCATTCAGAAGCCCTGGAGGGACTCCACTGGTGGGCAAGGAGAACAGGGAGACGGGCACCGGGCTCACCCCTCTCATGACCCAGGCTTTGCGGCGTAAATTCCAGGTACAGTATTCTGATATGGTGTCTTTTACTGGCCTGTCCCAGGAAACTGAGGGACAGCCCAGCTAGCCAAAAACATTTTTTAGGTTGTGAAAATGTTGTGGTCTCGTAATTGTGTCCAATTGAAAAGGCATCTTCAGAATGTTTTAATGCAAGCAAAACCATGTGATATGGACCTGTTTACAAGGGGTGGTATATTATAAAATAGAGATTTTAAAAACGGTGTCACTGAATTGTTATTAACCACAACTTAACTGCAACATTTTAAAAAGCTGCTATTATGCTGTGTGGGAGGTGCGACTTCCTCATTTGGACAGGATGTCTTCTGAGTCTGCCCCCACATTTTTCTCTCACTCCTCAGAGTGCTTTGCCGAGAAGCCCCTCTCCGAAATTTCAGTCCCTCAAGAGCATTCAGAAACAGAATTGAGATCTGGCCTTTTGAAGTCAAATACTGATGGATGTATTGCCATCATGAACCAGGTGCCTTTGCTTTGCGAGAACTGTATGCAAGCTATTGGTTTCAAGGGATTCATCGTCTTGGCTTTAAGAAAAGGTGCAATATTATGTGTGTGTTTCCTCTTACCAACGGTGCTATGCTCTCTTATGCTCTGCTTCCTTCTGCTTTCCACCCTTGGTCAGTATGTTATTCTGTTGTTTTAAGTGTGTCTGTATAGAATTTTTAATAAAAAATAGATAATAAATAAAATAAAAAGGACAGAAGTTGATTTGTTTACCTGCAGCACTTCTGTGCTGTTTAATTCTTGTCCTTGACCTGTTCTTATCCATGGAGATGCAGATGAAGACCTGCTTGAATAGTATTAACAGACCTTGGAGAGCTCAGTCAAAGTCAGACTTTATGGACATTGGATGTTGGGTATTTTAAACCCTCAGACATTAACTGTGGATTTGCTGACCTACATGCTCATCGTAACAAACTCAGGGATACAGGTGGATACTGAGGGCCTCTTCTCTGTGCTGGCTGCCTCAAGAGAGGACTACAATGATTGTGTGTGTGCTTACGAAGACAGAGAAAGATGGAAGGCGTTTTTGTGGCCATGTTCAAGTCATGAATTTTAAGCATACGCTAAAAATTTGAGTTCATTCTGAATTTGGTCATGCTGCCTGTGGTTGCAATAAGCTGCCATTTGCACAAGGGGTCAGACTCCACTAATGTTTTGGTATTTTTTAATAATCTGTTTTATTCACAAATAATGTGTTATTTGTAGGGTTTATGAACTGCATGATCTTTGTTTTCTAAAATGACCAAAATGTTGTTTGTCACTTTACATAAGTAATGTTCTTTTTTATTCTCCTGCTTTGCAATGTTTTCTTGGAACCAGGGTTATTTTATTAAAAGAAAATATGAAATGTTTGACAACATGTAATGTCTCAGTTTAGTCTTTTACATGCTATCATTTCACAACAAAGTGCAATAAAATTATTAATTTTATACTGAATGTATATCCAAATCATAGGAACATTTTCTTTGGTTGTTTCAAAGATCAAAAGTATCCCATGTGTTACAAGGTAACACTAGTTAAAATAAGATTAAACAAAATTAGTGAAAAACAAGTCAGAGTGCTTGATACGACTATTAAATTGAGGACTATATGGTACTCTGGGTATGTTGATGTTTGCAACGCTGTGAAACAGACAGTATATTGGTTAAATTGACTGATTAGATCTCATGAAACAATTGCTCCGTCCAACTAGTCAATGGATACTGCTTGAAAAATGTTGTGTTTTTGAATGACAGGCGTTAAGAATAGGATTTTTTTAACGATTCGATATTTCCATTGCCTGTGCTTACCCTCCGCACCTGTAAGTGGCAGTGATGCACCCAACTGACTCTAAATTGACCGTTAAAACGGAAGAGAACAAGACCGAGGAGCGACTCGCTTCCGCGCAAAGATGGCGGTACCCATGAGTGTGGGTTCTCTTCTGCTGTCGGAACTAATTGAAGACCCATTATACAAAGATGAAGGCCTGTGTGTCCTAGGCATATTCGGGAAAAGCGCCATGCAGCCTGGATCTGCCAAAGAATCCCTCATAAATACGCTGGCAGATAAGCATGTGTTCCCTCTGTTTGGGCCGGATGAGACGGACTGCCCTGGAGGTGGAAGCTTTATTCAGGCGTATTACAATCAGGAGAGCCGTGTTCTGTATCTGGTGCTTACTTCTGTGTGTGACAACCGACAGCTTCTCCGAGCGTGTGAAAGTTTAGGTACGGGGATCGGGCACTCTGAAGCGCATGATTTCTGGAAAGGGGCGGAGAAACAGCATTGTCTGCAGTTACTTTACCTCTTCTCGTTGTGCCATGTTTTGCTCCTAGTCCATCCTACATGCTCTTTTGATGTCACCTACGACAGGCTGTTCCGTGCCCTGGATGGACTTCGACAGAAAGTTTTGCCCTTGCTTCGTGCTGCCATAAAGGACTCGCCAGTTTCCAAGGAATGGAAGGTTAATTGCCGACCTTGTCCTCCGCGCCTCCTCTTCGTATTCCAGATGAACGGAGCGCTCAAAGTGAGCGGTGGGACTGTGGGGACGGGACTGGGTGGTAACGGCACAGACGCACCTGGAGGTGACAAGCCCAAGAAGCACTCTCCACGAAGGCGACTTCAGCATGCTTTGGAGGACCAGATATACAGAATTTTCCGTAAAAGTCGAGTCCTCACCAATCAAAGTAGTAATTGCCTCTTTACCGTGCCTGCTAACCAGGCTTTTGTGTATGTGGTTCCTGGGCACGATGAAGACCCAGTGGGAGCCTTGCTTGGGCAGCTTCGGGCAAACTGTGCTCTGAGAGAAAATGACACGGGCATGTCTGTGTCTGGACCGAGGCGCTACCAGCAGATGCGTCATACTGCAAGACAGCCGTCATTCACCGTGGAGAATAGCAGCCTATCCTCTGCGGGTGGCCAGTTGGTGGACTGTACCCTGAAGGAATTCTTGTGGCAGCACATTGAGCTCGTATTGACTAAAAAAGGCTTTGATGACAGCGTGGGTCGCAACCCACAACCGTCACATTTCGAGTTGCCTAACTACACGAAATGGGCACAAGTCGCTTGTAGATTGTATCAGGTCATGATAGACGGCGGTGATGAGGAATCGGCTGAGCTTGGCATCAAAGTGCAGGGACAGCTGAAGGTTCTGGAGGGTTTTCTCGATGCGGACGCAAAGTTCTCTGAAAACAGATGTCAAAAAGCGCTGCCGCTCGCTCACAGCGCGTACCAGTCCAACCTTCCACACAATTACACCACCACAGTGCACAAGAATCAGTTGACGCAAGCGCTACGTGTGTACAGCCAACACGCTCGCGGGGTGGCGTTCCAGCGGTACGCTCTGCAGCTGCACGAGGACTGCTATAAGTTCTGGAGCAACGGACATCAGCTGTGTGAGGAACGTAGCCTGACGGATCAACACTGCGTGCACAAATTTCATCTGCTGCCGAAGCCAGGTAACGCCCCACTACAGACCAAATTAGACACCACGAAGTCACGAATGGCCTGCATAGCAGTTTCATTACCCACAGGCAGTGCGTTAATAGTGTAGCAAAGTTGCAGGTGGCATTTCAGGAATGGTCCAGGTTAAATCGTAAAGTTCTAAAATATAGAGGCTGAATGATAAGTCTATTCTTCAAAAAGTTTGTACAATGTGAAAAGAGTTTATAATCTTAAAGTAATACTTTGGATATACACTACTCACAAAAAGTTAGGGATATTTGGCTTTCGGGTGAAATTTATGGAAAATGTAAGTTCACGCTACAGTGATATTATACGTATCATGAAAGTAGGGCATTTAAGTAGAAGCATGCAATGGTGATTTCCTCATCTCAAACAATTTATTGAAACAAAAGCCAACAACAGTGGTGGGTATACCACAACAAAAATGTCAATGTCTCAATAACTTGTCATGTGCCCTTGAGCATCAATTACAGCTTGACAACGACGTCTCATGCTGTTCACAAGTCGACTTATTGTCTGCTGAGGCATGGCATCCCACTCTTCTTGAAGGGCGGCCCTCAGGTCATTGAGGTTCTGGGGTACAGAGTTACGAGCCTCTACGCGGTGAGTCAGCTGATCCCATAGGTTTTCTATGGGATTCAGGTCTGGAGAAAGTGCAGGCCACTCCATTTGAGGTACCCCAGTCTCCAGCAGCCTTTCCCTAATGATGCGACCTCGATGAGCTGGAGCATTGTCGTCCATGAAGATGAAATTAGGCCTGTGTTGTTCATGCAGGGGCACAATGACTGGATTAATGATGTTATTCAGGTAGTATGGGCTTGTCACTGTACCATTCACAAAGTGTAGGGCAGTTCTGTATTGACTAGACACACCTGCCCACACTGTAACACCGCCACCACCAAAGGGTCGTCTGGTGACAACAGTGGCTGATGCATAGCGCTCTCCTTGACGTCTCCAACATCGTTGGCGGCCATCATTTCTGCTCAACGTGAATCGACTTTCATCAGAGAACAGCACTGAGGCCCACTGGTCCCTCGTCCAGCGTAAATGCTCCCTGGCCCATGCAAGACGATGACGCCTGTGCCTGGTGGTGTGGTCAGGTACCCTTGCAGGTCGTCTAGCACGCAGACCACGCTGATGTAAACGGTTTCGAATGGTCTGACGTGACACTTGGGTGCCTCTCACCTCCCTTAAATGTGCCTGGAGTTGAGTGGCATTCATCATCCGGTTCCGCAGGGCACTGTTCACAATGAAGCGGTCATCAGTGTGGGATGTGGCCAAAGGACGTCCACTTCTATGCCTTTCTGTGACTCTTCCAGTCTCTCTGTATCTCTGTTGCAACCTGCTGATGACACTCTGTGACACTCTAAGCTCAGTGGCCACTTCCCTCTGAGAACATCCTGTTTGAAGCCTCGCAATGGCGAGGTACTGTTGATCAATTGTTAGGTGTCGTCTTGGTCTCATGATGTCAAAATGTGAACAGCATGATGAAGAGGACTGTTTAAATACCAATTCTAATTGAACCAGGAAATTTATTGGTCGATTCATGGATCAAACACCTGTTGTGAATTTTGCCGTTCAGCTCCTTGTTAGAGAACAGCAAGTTGTGCAAAAAGTACTGAAACATTGAATAGTTGGACATGTGCATTCAAAAGTTTAGAGAAGGTCAAATTAATTTCACCTGTAAAGGTTATAGTGCATTTTAGGTTCATCCTGAAATTTCACCCGAAAGCCGAATATCCCTAACTTTTTGTGAGTAGTGTATCTTATATTCCAATTTTGGTGTTCCATACCTTTGGTATGAATATTCTACAATGTAATTAAAGAGAATACTTTGCAGCGCCTGTGGTATTGTTTGCAGGTTTATTATTTTGTATCTGTTACTAATCTTATTAATTTGTTCTCCTTGTTATTAATTTATTCATTATTGACTATAAATATAATGGTAGTCCCCCTTAACTATCTGCAGGAGAGAAGCCAGAAATGGACCGAAATCCACCGATCCTCTTCCACAACAGCAGGGGCCGCTCTACCAGCTCCTGCAACTGTGGCCGCAAGCAGGCTCCCCGTGAGGATCCATTTGACATCCAGGCTGCTAACTTCGACTTCTACCAAGTAAGTTGTCATTTCTGTGGACGCATGGAAAAAGAAACCTGTTCATGTTCACTCTGTGGTCAGATTGTCTGTTCAAAGTACCTCCCCTTGCTTATCTCTCTCTCTTTCTGTTGACAGATGCTGGAGGAGAAGTGCTGTGGTAAGATGGAGAGGATCCACTTCCCTGTTTTTCAGCCCAGCACATTAGACCCGGCACCAGCATGTGACGAAGTACCGAGGCCTGAGTCAGTGGTGGGTTCAGGGGATGGGGATGGGGAACGGCCAGGGGACGGGGAACGGCCAGGGGACGGGGAACGGCCAGGGGACGGGGAACGGCCAGGGCACGGGGAACGGCCAGGGGACGGGGAACGGCCAGGGGACGGGGAACGGCCAGGGGACGGGGAACGGCTGAAGGAGAAGGAGGCTGTGGCCCACACCCCTGGAGACAGCACCAGCCTCAGTCTGGCACTCAGCCTGGGCCAGTCCACAGACAGCCTCGGGCCCTACGGTGATGGCGGTGAGGGACAGGAAAAGAGGCCCAGTCTGGTGGACCGGCAGCCCTCTACGGTGGAGTACCTCCCTGGCATGCTGCATTCTGGCTGTCCCAAGGGGCTGCTGCCCAAGTTCTCCAGCTGGTCTCTGGTTAAGCTGGGCCCAGCCAAGGCCTACAACTGCCACACAGGACTTGAGCAACCAGGCTTCCTCCCGAGCTCAGCTTTCCTGCTGCCCTGGGACGTGGTGATTCGCTGCCGGGCAGAGGACGAGGCGGGGTTATCGGAGCCCCTGGATGGAGGCCCCTCCTCCTGGCCAGCCCCGAACAAGGCGCTGGCGGGAAAGCGGGGAGGGGTCGGGGGGCTGGGCCGCGGCCGGAGGCGCGATGACGTGGCCCGGGCCTTCGTCGGTTTTGAGTACGAGGACAGCAGGGGGCGCCGCTTTCTCAGCTCGGGGCCCGACAAGGTGGTGAAAGTGCTGGGCCCGGGCGGCGCCAAGGAGCCAGCAACCAGAGCTCTGAATACTGACATGCCCCTGTACATACCTTCTCCTGCCCAAGGCCGTGGCCTCAAGCCCCACTACGCCCAACTTTCACGACTCTTCATCGTAGTCCCCGACGCTCCTCTGGAGATCACTCTAAACCCACAGGTAAGCTGCGCTTGCCTCACTGTATGTGCTTCTTAACTGTGATTAGGGTGCCAGCAGAGAAGAGGATTTAAAAGTGTTTGTTAACCTGTACCATTGCTCTTCAAGTAACCAGAACCTTCCTTTATGCATTTGACAAAACTATGTTTTTTCAGAAATTAAATGCTTTGACTTTTTCATTTTAATAATGTTAATCATATTTTGTGTTAAAAACAGAAATTGGCAGTTAGTTACTTTTTTCCTTTTCCAAATCTGTCTTTATGCCACAATACAGTTGGGAGTAGTTGCATGCAATTTGTTGAAAATAAGATGTTTCTAAGAGTAACGAGTGATGGTGTATCAAGTACCATTGCTTCCTTTGACTATAAATACATTTTGTTTATGCAGCAGACATAAACCTAGTAAAGAACCCCACCTTTTCTTCCAATTATTGTATAGTCACCTATCACTGCTATGCTTGTCTCATCCACTCAGACTGTGCACTCTTCCAGTGCACTTGCCCTTTAGCGCCAGTGACTGTTTTTAATCTTTTTCCTTCTCTCCACCTCCAGGTTCAGCCAGGCCCACCTCCCTGCCCGGTGTTCCACCCAGAGCAGACTGAGCTGGTGCTCCCTCCAGACGGACTGTGGGTCCTGCGCTTCCCCTACTCCTACGTGACCGAGCGTGGGCCCTGCTACCCGCCCAAGGAGAACCAGCCCCTGGCCAGCTACCGGGTCCTCAAAGGAATCTTGCGCGCTAACACTGCCAGTACCCCGCCGCAGTGACCAATCCTCAGGACCTGAGCCCGAAACCTGGATAATGCAGGCCGGTCTGAGGGGTGTGGTCCAGGAGAACAGAACCACGGATGATGAGACGAGCAGCAGCTCCACATCGTCAGCAACAGCTGTGTGTGACAGTTTGCGCTTGTGATTGGTATTTTTTCACTGCTCTGGACACTCACTGAAGCTCACAGAATCATACTGATAACAGCAAAAGTTAAATGTATTATTTTTTTTATTAACAGAATCAATCAAAAGAAAACAAACATGCGTAAAGTCGAATTTAATATATTTTATTGGTCCCCAGAGGGGAAATCAAGAAAGGGGTCTTTATTATGTTTTTCCTTTATGTGGTGAATATCTTGTATTGTATGAGGTTGGTATCAACCATGTGTTTTTGGCATTGAATTTCTTGTGCTGGTGAAAGAATTAATTTATTTCCCCTCTGGGGGGTGGGGGGATCAATAAAGTATGTCCAGCTTTTGTCTGTTTTGTTGTAACGTACATGCTTTTGTTAATATCCACTAATAAATGTCTATTATGAGTAGAATAAAATGCTTTTATTTCTCAAAACTCTAATCTGTTTTGATTCTGTTCTGTCAGTTCATGTTGCTGTAGCAAGATTTAATTTCCCGAATGTTAAAATCATTCACAGGTTTTTGAATCGTGGGACCTCTTTGTTAACAGGTCATTTGTCATACTGTGTTAAACATCTTGTTCTTGGAGGGAGGTGATGATCATATTGTTACAGGTGGGTGTACCTGGTTCAGGTGCAGAGCTCCTTGTACTGTTGTGTGTGTGATTCAGCAATGAAAAGGGGCAAAAATAGAGTCTTGCAAATATTGCTCTCAGGAGCTTAGCTGGTAATAGGTTATTTTACACACACACATACAGACGGGTGACAAATTAAAGGAAAAACCAACGTAAAGTGTCTTAGTAAGGTGTTGGGCCACCACGAGCCACCAGAACAGCTTCAATGCACCTTGGCATAGATTCTACCTCTAGTTTCTAGTCTCTGGAACTCTACTGGAGGGATGGAACACCATTCTTCCTAAAGTTATTCCCTCATTTGATGTTTTGATTATGGTGATGGAGAGCGCTGTCTAACAAATATTATAGTGTGTAATGACAATAACTCCTGTTCAAATACTCATTATACCCAGGTCCCGGAAGCCTGCCTTCCCATATTGAAAACGTGTATTGTAAACGCCCTGTCCTTGAAGTCTGGGGTCAGTTTGAAGCACTTCTGTTTGTGTCTTTACAAACTGAAGGAAAATGAAGAGCTTGTTTTCCTTCACTTTGCCAGAGGACATATAAGTACCCTAGCTAAGGTATTCATTCAGGGAACTGCACCACAAAAACAGTAACAGTCCGATTGACAGGATCTATTTTAGAAATAAATGCAGTATTCAGAACTTATTTTTTTAATCATAATAGGTCAAGCACTCAATCTGATTTGCCTATTCAGAATATAATAGAATAACCAGTGTTCCCGGGGAAACTTCAGCTAGGTAAAGTAGCCGGCCTACAAGAAATTAAATAAACACACGCGTAAATAACCAACGAGAAAGGATACGTGACTCTTCAGAATAGACACTAGATGGCGATGTTTGCTTCTCAGTTCCAGTAGCTACAACAAGTGCTTGCGCAGAAATATTGGCTACTCCATAAAACCATTGACCTCTTTGGCGTAACATAGGTTAGCCTAAAACAATCGCCGTGAGAAATAATTCTTTATGTGCCTCGTTTAATTTGCGAATGAAAATAAATTATTGTTTCTTAATTGTACGAAGACATTGGCAGTGATTATGTAGGCTATGCCACGGTGGCAAATGCAATAGTTGTTCAACTCGCCTATGTGTTCAACGAATAGGCTACATCGGGTTGGGTTTTGTTGCTAACGGTAGGCCTAGGCTATTCATGTGTTTTGACACTTCAGTCATTTTGTTTAATACAACTTTTATTCTGCTAGCAGTCTGCTTTAAAAGATGTGAACGCTTGAGCGACTCTGTATCACACCAACTGCACCCGGTGTGCGTGCCTTTAAACCGCAAGCGCAGATACTTAGAATTGCGTTAAGATAAATAAACGTGCAAAATGCGTGCATCTTTCTTTGTTGGGGTCGCGGACAGAGCCACCTCGGTCCACTAGCTGCTGTTTATGGTCCCAGCATTTCGCACCGCAGCTGCTTGATGATTACAGTGCAAACAGCATTGGCTGGCTATGTCTACCCGTAGCCAATGAGGGGAGTGTTGCTATGCTGAGTTGTTCTATTGGTTGGCGGATGCAGCTGTCAATTTGTGCAGAAGAAGAGGTACAGTCAGTGCGCAACTGAGCAATTATAACAACTCACTTTGTGCATTGCACTCGAAAACAGCGCATCTAGTCTGAGCAAGAGAAATCGAGAAAGAGAAAACTTGAAAGGAATGCGAATCTTTTGCGTTCTGTAGAGGTGTCGCTTCCAGAAGAGCAGGGGGCGTACGGCCAGTGCATATTTTCCCATTCAAAGGTAAATAATGTAGCCTACAATTCCTGCGCTTTATCGGACTAATGTTAACAAGCCATGTCTTTGATTGCGACATATGGATAAAAGTTTCGTAAGGTGTTTGCGATGTCAGTCTATGCGTTTTTGTGGTCAGCTAGATTGAAAGATGATGATGTTTTAGGCAGTTTGATGGCAATTATGGAAGGCGGCTGGCGGATTGTTTTTGGAAGGGGCATAGGATGGCGAGGTCTGCAGTGCTACAGCACGGGCGACGCTGGTTTATATTACATGATGTTTCTAAAGTTACCAGTGGCGTATGCTGCACCAGCCGTGGTTTGTGTACGAAAACAAGCGTTGCTGCGGCGAACGTGCGTTCATTCGCTTCCATTGAATTAAATAGACAATTCAGATTTGTATGAACCACGATATTGGGAACCATGATATACGTGTTTACATCAAGGTGAAATGGATAGGTCCTAGCATATTACTTTTCTTTAAGGCATCGGGCTCTGGATTGTATATGTTTACATACTTGCCTCACATACTAGTGACAACCATAGTTAAAGTAGAGTGAATTTACAGTTTATTCATATTTCATAACATTGTTACTTGGTTCGCTGTGTCCTACGACACGCGTTGTAGGCTAGCCTACTGTTTTCAGCAACCATTAGACGTTTTTGATTTATGTTTTTGACTGTTTATTTTGTCCTTGCTGTGGCATTTATATAATTTTTTTCCCTATGCATCTTTCTATAAAAAAACTAACATTCATTCGCAGAACATTCCTTGGCTCGGTTTGGCCTGGTTTTGCCTGTCTCGTAGGTAGGCTACACGTACAGCTGAACTAAGGAAATCTGTCCTCAAAGAGCTCATCGACGTAATGAACGCACAACAACAACAAAAAGATTCTCGACGTTTCTCGTTATTCTGTTTAGAGTGGATTGTTGTTACACACGGGGAAAATGCGTTACCATTCTGTAGGCAATGTCTGAAGTCAGCGTTTTACATAGGCTAGATAGTGTTTAGCGTGGGTCATCTGAACACAACATGGATGTATGCATTTGTATGATTTTCCTCAATTGATCACAATGCGCCTGCGGGCCACCGCAGGGTGATTCACCAGCTCAGCTTGAGAGTCGTTGACAGGTGGCAGATGGCTTTTTATGAAGTACGTTGCCTAGTGGATATTACCGTCAGCTTGGTTAGTAGATAGAAAATCACACCATTATGGTGATTATGTGTGGTTTTCATGGTGTCATTTTCGACGGTTTTTGATGTCCAGGACTACTGCTACTTCTTTCACTGCCTGGAATGGACTTTCCAGATGATCCAGATTTTGCAAACGGCATACGTTACTCCTGTCTCTTGTCTAGAACTGTTAGGCTATTACATTCCACTTGTGTTTCTATCCAGAGAAATTGGTGCAGTAGATACATTTAGAAGAAAAGTGCTATGGCAGTAGTAGTGAGTGTGAATGCAATCTCTATTTCTCTTTCAGACACACACACACACACACACACACATACATACAGGATTTAGATATAGATAAGGGTGAATAATTCCAAAGGCACCGCATCTTGTCCGACATTTAATTTTCCAGCTGAAGTAAAAGAGAAATACTGACTAGGTTATGACAGAAGTGACACAGTGCTCTAAATTAGTTTTCAGAACCTCTGCCTTGCATATTGATAGAATTTGCAACTGTGTGTCCCAGTACATAGTGCATCGTAACCCCTCTGTCATCTGCGAAAGCTGGGTTCTCCTGAGTACACAAGGCTGGAAAAGAAAGGTGGGCTTTCTCAAAAGACAACACAGAGTGCCCATGGCACTCTGTCCCTAGACCCCTGTTATTCAAATCTGGCCCTTAAATCGAAATCCGTTCCTGGTTTTCTTTCTCCAAGGTAATTCACTGAACTATTAGTGCTAATGATTGGCCTGACTCCCAGGTAAAGTGAGTATGGAAAACCAGCAGTTCTGGGCCCTCGAGGACCGTGAATTGAATAACAGGGCCCTAGACTTTCATGTAAATATCTCATGGAAGCAAGAAAACCAGGGACGTGTAAAGTGATTGCTTAACTTTAAGCCACAAATATACACCTGTTCACTTCTTCTTGTTAAACATTGTAAGAGGTGCCGTGAAATAAATATGGGTTTGACAGAAATATGGGTGTAATTGAACTCATTTATGCATAGGGTGACCAGATGTCCCATTTTCTCCCCAGGGAAACCCCCCTATTTTAAGCCCCTTTTCACATGTCCAGACTTATTCTTCAAAAAATCTTGATTTGTTCCGTATTTAAGTCCTAACGTATTTCAATGGGTTTTTATTTTTTTATTTTTTTATTTTTTTAACAGCAAATACCATTGTTGTAGGTTCTAATTGCATTACGTAGATGGTCCTCCAGGGAATCTGGTCACCCTATATATGGAATATACATAAAAATAAATATAGCTCTTCACTTCATTAAACTGCATAATAGCTCGTAAACCCAATAGCTTGCCGGGTTCGGGGGTAGGTTTCTAGCAAAGATTGAAGCCAGGCATGCAAAATGGTGCAATGATGCAAAAATGTTTATGTATCCTTGCCCCCAGATTTTCCCATTGAGCAGCCTGCGCCCCCTGCAGTCTGGGCAGCCCTACTGCATGTCCTCTGCTTTTCCTGCTTCTGTGGCTGAATGGAAGTGCCAGTGGTGCTGAGCTGAGGAAGCCATCTGTGCAGTCTGGTGCTTGAAACTCTGCCCTACATACAGCGCAGGCTGGTAGCATGTATACTACTGCGGTCTCTGACCTGGTTCACACATACACACACAAAACACACAAAAATATACACACAAAACACACAAAAACACATATGCACACACACACCCACACACCACACACACACACACACATGCACCACACACACACACACACACATGCACACCCACACACACACACACACACACACACACACACACACAGTCTGACATTCCTGAACGTTCAGCCTTTAGCATTCCTTGCACATGCTTGTCTCGTCCTCTGAAGTGCTGATATATATTATCGGCCTTCGCCGTCTGCTGTTTGACAAATCTAGAGAGCAAAGAACGCACAGCACATGCAACAGAGAGGCACGCAGGAGCAGGGAGGTACAGGCAGTGTAAAGGCAGGTGTATGTAGTTAGAGAATCAAGCTGTAGTGATTCTGTAAAATTCTGCAAAAGAGAGCATGAAGTTGTTGTTTTGTCCTTAAGCATTCCTTCAGCTCTTGCCCCTGTGAAAGCTATCATTGAAAGGTGTTTGATAATGCAAATTCTTGTCATTGTTTCTGCTCTTTTCAATATTTCTGTCATGCTTTCCTTCTGACTCCAAAAAAAAAGAAAAATAAATAGAAACCCTAGAGCCATAATCACAATTGGCAATACAGTATAGTAAAGGACAGCCCAGTATAATTATGCTTATGTACCATGCCAGGTTTATAACACAAAAAAATGCTTGTAAAGGATTACAAGGCTAAAACATATCCCCATAGTAAGGCCTGCATAATGTGCATTCTTAAATTAGAAAGAAGGAAAGCTAACTGCATTTTTTGCCAAAGCTTGATCCTATTTTGCTATATATTTATATAGATACATATATTTTCAGTAACACTGATCAGTGTAATGACTACAGGACTACACACAAGTGCACGCAGTTGGTCCTTTCTGCTGTGATCTCTGCTGTTAGTATGTTGTTATGCTGCATTCCCTGTTGCGTAAGGTTGTTTGGCGACAGCCACTTTCATTTTTTGTTCTGGAAGCTTCTGCTACTGTCAGACATCAGGAGGCTTTCAGAGAACATTCTGCGATCTGTTTTTACCTCAGCCAATCACACATGTCGTACATGGGGTGATCATTTCATTAGTCAATCCATCAGGAAGTTAGGGCTTTTCATATCCCAGGTAGAAACACCTCATAGAATTAATCTCTCTACCTGTTGAGTTTACAACTAAATGATCTTATTTAGAGTGCACACCTTCGGCAGATTCAGGCACTCTGTCAGACAGTGGCCATCACCCTCAGCTGCACAGGTGATAATTAGAACTTATTGGCCATTGTGTTCTATTCTGTTTTGTCTTCCCTTTGCCTCTGAGGCATATCTAAGGGACAAAAGGCATTTGTATTAACTGGAAGAAGAGATATTGTATCTCAGTGGGACCTTCCTGGCCAAATAAAGGATAAATAAAATCAATATTATGGGTATTATTGTTATCATTCAGTAGGCTGTCACCCATGGCGTGTGGTGTGGTGGTACCCTGGGGTTTAATCTGATTTGGCTGGGAGGGCCCTCTGTTAGTTGCATGCCGGTGTGCGTGCGGGGGTACAAGGCCCCAGGTGTAGCTGATAGGTCGATGGCAGACTGCGTGCGCTGCAGCTGTCGCCCTTGCTCTCGCACAATGGGCCGCGCTGAATGGCGATTGTGGCGCCGCCGATGCCATTGTTAGCTGAAGCTTTTCATTTCTCCCATGCCCAGCGCGCTCGGGCTGTCCTCGACAGGTTTTTTTGAAAGGGTGATGATCAGCGAGGCCAGGACTCTCAACGCGCTCTGCGTTTAAACGTTTAGAAATCCGTCACGTCCGCCTTCGCGCGTGTTTGTAGCTGCGCGGGGGGGCCGCGTTTCAGTTTGGTTTCGGAATACACTATCAGGTCACCCAGGGAATCTGATGATTGAATTGAAGTAAATGTGTGAATGGATTGCCTTGCATACCACACGGAACTACACTGCACCACCACGCACATGCCCATCTATTGTGATTTGTTACGCTTTTGGAATAGGGTACACACCGACCTGTTGAGAGAAAGCGGCACCTTGGGGGTCACAATGTGACCTCCAGCCTAATATCAAGTCTGACATGTTACCTCTGCCCTTTCGAGCGACACGGGTCAGATGGAGATCATTTTCTGTGCGGAGTTTTGGAGTTTTAATGGAGAACGCTTGATCCCGGCTTTTCCAGCTGAAGTGCTGCTCCCTGATTAAAATTCCGCCTGCGTATTGTTCCGATAATGGCGGCTTTACGGGCCCGGAGCCAGAGCGGCTGTTAGGCCGACCCGCTTGATGGATTGGCCGGTCCGGTGTGGGCATTATCGCGTGGAAGCAGGTGTGCTGGCGGCAATTGATCAGCACTCCACAAATAGACAGCAGCGAAACCCGACACCATCGAGGGACCTCCTCCAGACAGACTTAGCTCCTCGCGCTTATGGTTTTTCCATTTGAAGGATCGCACAATGGCGCCTCACCTTTACCTCCCGCTTCAGCCCCCGCCCTCCCCACAAAGCCTGCGGCTTTGCTGTTTGAGCCCCAAGCGTTGTCATAAGCAACACAGCTTCTGCCTTCCTTTGTGTACTTTCTGAATGTAAACAAAAAGGGTTTCACGGTGTAACACAAAATGACCTGCCGATAGCTTGCTGCCATTTTAGCGTGTCGGCCTTTCCCCTCAGCTACATGAGAGGAGAAGTCGTGTCGCCTGCGGGTTTGATATTAAACCTGGTGATAAAATGACTTCAGCAGTATGACGAACAGTATCTCCTCAGGCCGGAGAGAAATTATTTATGTGTGGTACAATATTATTATGGCTTCAGATCGGTGGGTGTGAGCACCAGAATGTCAAAGGCCGCAGTCTTCACTGTTGAAATGGGATTAAGCTGGACTGACCGAAGATTTGACAAGGTTCTTCACCTCTCTTGTGAAATGGAGCCACTCCTATAACTCGGAGGCTGTGCATGTGTTTTTGGTTGTGTCCCACATCTGAAATTAACCGCAGGGTGAGCTGTTTGATCCGCTCTCTGTATACGCTTCCCTCAGCTGGACACAGTCTGTCATTTTCTGTGCTGTGGGTTCCCTTTCCTGACTCCTCCCAGTCAACTGGGGCCCTAAAAAACATGCTCACTCTTTCAGGGCCTGAGCAAACAGAAAGTGTGTTCAATTTTGAGAGTGTGTGTGTCAATGTTTGTGTGTGTTTTGTAGGCTAGGTAAATGGTGGAGCAGGAAACCTAATTTCTGTGTCTACACAAGGCTGAGGTGTGTGTGTGTGTGTGTGTGTGTGTGTGTGTGTGTGTGTGTGTGTGTGTGTGTGTGTGTGTGTGTGTGTGTGTGTGTGTGTGTGTGTGTGTGTGCGTGTGCGTGTGTGTGCGCGTGCGTGTGTGCATGATTTGTAGGCTAGATAAATGGTAGACCAGGAAACCACATTTCTGTGTCTCCACAAGGCTGAGGTGCCTTTGCGTGTGTGTGTATGTGTGTGTGCTTTGTAGGCTAGGTAAATGGTAGAGAAGGAAACCTCATCTCTGTGTCTACACATGGCTGAGGTGCCTTTGTGCGTGTATGTGTGTGTGTTTGTCTATGTGTATTTTGGGCCTGACTGCAGTCTGTCAGTCAGTGGTCTCTTTGTACAGGAGCCTCACACGATGGCAGGCTGCCAGCAGGGTGAAGACAAGGCGGTCTCTCATAGCACACAGCTCGTCTTCCCTCTGGCCTCTGCCAGCACAGGGCCACACACTGTCCAGCCAGTAACACAGAGACGGCTGGTCTGTCAGCACTGTGTCGCCTGCCCCAAGCTCCCTGCGCACAGCGCTTCTATCAAACGTCACAGCTGGCCGCCGCGGTGGTACAGCGGTAAAAAGCGCCGACTTTCAGTCGGTGCAGTTGTACTCCGAGGATCGGGGTTCGCGCCCCGGTCCTGCCAGATCCGAGTATGGCCGGTGCCCGAGGGAGCGGCAGTCGACGGCTGCTCCCGGGGTGGAGGAAGGGACTTGGTGAAATTTGTCGCGCACACGAAAGGCCCCGGGCGAGTTGGATTGCGGTCAGGAGCATGAGGAGTCGCGCCCTGAAGAGGACGTGGCGCCCTCCTTCCTACTACCGGCTGACGGGGTTGTGCAGAGCCCTCCTTCCTACTACCGGCTGACGGGGTTGTGCAGAGGCGATTTCAAGCGGTTGCTACAATGGGGGGGGATTGAATAGTACAGGGTTGAATTGGCTACCAAATTGAGAGTTAAAAAAAAAAATAAATAAATAAATTTCACAGCTGCCAATCGCAGCTCCAGTCTGCCTGCGCACCGTTTACTTACCGGTCAGGAAGCTGTGGTAAATGGCACACAAAGTGCTGGAGCAGACAGGGAGGTTATCTCTGTGGTAAACAGTCTGTGTGCCCGCCCCTTACCCCCCCCGCCCCTGTTACAGGTGTGTGCCTCCCGCCCCGCGCCCCACCACGGCCCTCACCTGTGTGCTGCGGTGCTTCCCCTGCGAGCCGTCCTGGGCCGGCAGCCCCTTCCTGCACCGCCCCCCCACCCCGCCCGTGGTCAGGATGACGCGCTCCAAGACCTTCCAGGCCTACCTGCCCAGCTGCCACCGCACCTACAGCTGTATCCACTGCCGCGCCCACCTGGCCAACCACGACGAGCTCATCTCCAAGGTGGGCGGAGTCTGGGGGAGCTGCTGAGTGACTCCATGTTAGACCACACACTGCAAAAAATAAGACAATCTTAACAAGCATTCTAGTCTTATATTTAGACTTAAAATCTTATTTGTATTACTCTTTTGCTAAATAAGACAAAAATATTGATAATGAGGTGAGATAATTTCACATGTCAAGCAAAAAGTAACTTAAAAATATGTACTACTTGAGAGAAGGACGCAGTGAGCCTTATCTGGAGATAAGTTAAATGAAAGAAGAGATTATCGGCTATAAGCATAACAGGTTGTGTTGTGGTTGTAGTGCACCAGGTGGAAGAGGCTGTGAAACGCAGGCTGTGCAGTGCAGGCAGCATGGAGTGGGGTCAGCAGTGTCCGCTTTTACATACAAACGACCTTTATTTAAAAACTCGGAGACAAGTTGAGAGCAGGTGCCCTCTCTTAAAAGCGTGCCGAATGCACACATAAAAAATACAAAAAATTAAGAAAGAATCCAAAGTAGTTCCTGGCGTGCTGGCTGCTAGCCCAACTGCCACGCTCTATGTTTGTGGGCGACCTCGCCAATGGTTGCACGCTCGTCCACAGATGTGTGTTTATGTGTCACCCACCGCCTCCAAAAAAATCGATGGTTAAATTAGCCAGGCTCTCTTGTGCGCCCACACCAAAAATGGTGTGTGTGTGTGTGTGCGCGTGTGTCTGTGTGTGTGCCTGTGTGTGCGTGCGTGCGTGTCTGCGTGTGTGTGTTTGTGTTCATACGTGCATGCGCGCGTGTGTGCGTGTGTGTGTGTGTGTGTGTGTGTGTGTGACTCTGGCTTATCCTCACTGCCATGCGCTCATCGGGCCGCTGCAGTTGTGCGTGTGTGAGCTAGGAGCGAGACCGTGATCGTATGGGAGTATTTGGGTCAGCCCTTGTCTGGCGTTATGGAGCGCGTCGAGGCGCCCTGTATCCCGCATGCCTGCGTCCGCCTCACACAGCGGGATCTCCGCGGGTGTGTGACACGCTGTCGGGAGATTCAGGGCGCTCACCCCCGAATTAACACCATGACACCCCACCTCACGCTGGTCACCAGAGAAAGACCCGGACTCATATTTCGTTGACATTGTCTCGTAGAAATGTAATTCTCAGAATGTAGGGCGCCAGTGACTGACACAGAGACCCACAAGCAATCAGCGGTTCATTACTGGCTTTCAGTGCAGTTTCACCCCCCTCCCCCCCCACGTGCACTCCGCAGAATCCTCCACTTATTCCGTTTAAGCCGTAACGTGCCAAACTATAAATACTTGATTGACTGCCCTTGCCCACCAAGGGGTTTCCAGGGATACAGGGATTGCAAACGAACATCTGACGCTCCGAAATAATTGCAAATCGGGGGAAAAAAACAAAAAAACAATTGGGGTGTATCCAGCCAGCCCTCTCACATTACACTAATGGTGTTCGGGCAGTATGTAATAGAAGTGGATGAAAGTTTCTGTGTGAAATCGCCAAATATAGAAAAATCTATCAAAGCGTCCAGTGTGCACCATGCCTGGAGCCTTCCTGTAATAAGAGAAGGGGGGGGTGGGGGGTGGAGTTTTTCCTCAGCCATGGCTCCTAATCCTTGTCATTATCACAAATTGAGGTTTTTTGTCATTGCTTATTGGTTGGCTCACCCTCAGGGAAGTGAAACCCAGATTCCCTCTCCCAGCCCCGCTTCTATTTGTGCAGTTCATTCAGCTTGTGCTGTAATTCTCTTCAGAATGTCAAAGCCATCTGCATCATCTGCACCCCAGGCCCACAGTGCACACAGCCCATTTAACAGCCCACCAATCAGTGGAGCTCACACGGCCATCGGCCAATCGCACGGAGCCTGCCATGCCCGCTTGCCCCTGAGGAAAGAACCCAGCTTCCCAGCATGCCACCATCCTGCCCACCCGGCCAATCACGTACCAGGCATCCTGGGCACGGACCACGTGGCCTGCTCCACATTCAAAAGGATGGTTTTTTTCAGACGTTTTTTTCTTGAAAGAGACACACCGCAGGTTCTGTGCAACAAGGGATGATAATTTAGCTATTGTGTCTGCCGTTTCAGTATGTTCTCCCGGGTGGATTTTTGTCAAGAGATTCACATTCTATCTGCCCAACTTCTACCATCGAAACCTCAGTGAAGTGTTGCATTATGGGATGCTAAAAGTGCAAAGGTGAAGGGGCAAGTGTTGGCTTGAAAACGAATCAGACTGCCATCTGATCCTTGGTTGTTCATTGGTTGTCGATGATGAAAATGAGATGCGCGCTAGACGATGTGGTTGTACTCCACATAGCTGTACTTAAATTGAAGGGTTAATTAGCTCTTTTCTCAGAAGGCAGAAACTCTTTCTGTGTCCAAATGATCAATCTGTACGTATTTTGGGCACAACAGCACCATCACTAAACCGAATAAATGAAAACTGACAGTTTGGATTGATTAAGTCGAACCCGTCTCTGAGACACACCTGTTTTCAGGACTACATTAAATCATGTTCTCATTTCAATATGATATTAAATGGCAAATAATTATCTTAACTACGTACAAAAGTCCTTACCCTCTAAAACACCATAAAACATATATATTTTAAACAGAAAGCATAATAACAGAGTATACCTTTATACTTATTTATAGTAAAGATAAATATAGTTAAATAGTCTTGTAAGGGTTTTTTTCCTTCAATTCCTTCCTTCAGTTTAATCACAGCACATTTTAAGCACATACATTTTAAGTTTTATGAATTGCCAAGCTCAAAGGCCTAATGTTGAAAACAGAAGAAAAATGACAGTAAGTATGACAGTAAGTGCATCATATAGTGCAATTTATATAATCTTCTGTTGAATAGTTGACACTAACGGACAGCCTTCTGCCCCACCCCCCCTCTATCCAATCCAAATTGGCTATCAATTTGGTTGTTGATGGACTGTATTCTTCTGAAGTGGATCTAATGTTCTTTTCTCCTCTCTTACAGTCTTTTCAAGGGAGCCAAGGCAGAGCGTACCTCTTCAACTCTGTGTAAGTACCTGCGTGCTGCCTGAAAAGACTGCAACACATTACTGTCTGACTGAGGGGTTTCACAGTCTTTGGCTCAAGACCTAAAGTAGGCGTTATTACCATGAAAGGGAAAATCTGGAATCTCCATAACCCAGTGGAATACAACGTATACACTGGATACATTATGTAATCATACATAATTAAATACATCGGACGAATGGAGAAAGGTCCATTACTGCTCTGTTTTTGTGTAGCTCCCCACAAGGTATTAAGAGAACAGATAAATACTACACTGCTGTATGATGTTAATTGACTCCAGTTATCTTCGTATACATGATCCATCCAGCTTGATGGAAATGTGCGTTGTGTTCTTTGGCTGTCTTTCAAAAATTGACCCATTTCAGTAATGTTGCCTTCTTTTTGTCTATGGAGAGACAAAATCTTTGGAGGGTCAGGAATCTTTCTTGATGACTGAAGGATGAGAGGTTAAAGCTATATATATATTCTTTTGTCCTTCAGTATGATGTACTTAGTATCCAACAAACAGTTTTCAGTTAAAGGAGCTATATGTAACATTGACACCGAATGTTTAAAATGGGTACTGCAATCCAAATTCACAATATTGGAGAGAGTGGAGACACTGAATGAACACAAGCGCAACATTATATTTTGAGACGAGCTTATTCTATTGTGACAATGACAAGCGACGACGAGTCCTACACTAAGTTGATCAGCTAATGTATACATTTGCAATTTGTTTATTATTTATTGTTTGCAAATTATAAACCAGCTCATGTGGATTTTTTTATAACTCTGTTAATGTTAGCTAGATGCATGGCTGGCTATGTTTACGGCCACACAGATATAAGCTAACGTTAGTGGTATGTTTAGCGAGTAACTATATACATATATATTTAAATCTTTAGCTAGCTAGCTAAATGGAAACGATGTTGAACTTAGCTTAGGCATTCGTAACTCGGCTGTCGGAGTGCCGGAGTACATCTGGTTGTTCGTAATGGGCAGTGGACTCGTAGTCAACTCGGAGAATAGTGAATCACACAGGCCAAAACAAATACAGACGTTCCGACCCGGAATGGAAATTTCAAAGGTGAACATACTGGCTGTAGCATTGTTGTCGGAGAAGCCAGTATTTCGACTTAGCATGTTTCCTTAATCTCTGATGACATATCATGGTCATTTTATGATTTAGTACAGTAAATTTGTTACATATAGCTCCTTTAACTTCTCCTAGGAACTTCTAACCAAGTTGCCTGGTTAATTTGAAAGTTGAACATACCTATAAATTTGGATAGTAGCTACCTTAGAAAAGTATTATGCTAGCTGTTGGTAGATGTTGGTTAATTTTAACAGCAAATCAACAAAAGCTCTTCTTTGGATGTGTAGTACATTGAAATGCAGTAATTATGTTTACTTTGATTTTGGGTGAACTGTCATTTTAAGACAGGTAGCGAGGAGATCATACCCAAAAGGCTCTGTTTTCTAAAGCTTCTTCATAATAAATAATTCAGACATGCTCTGTGCAGAGAGGCCCTGGTGATTTCACCACATTCAGGCTAATAAAGATACTGAGTGCCATGGATCCAGAAACAGAGATGCATTGCAGAGAACAGTAAATCTTCTACCGCCATTAATGCTGTGTATGCTTATGTCTGGCTTTGTGTGTCTGCTAAACGGCAGCAAGCAAGGGTTACAGTTATCATCCCTCCCCCTGTTTCTGCCCCTCTCTTTACTTTCTCTCTCTCCATCGGTGTCCATGTCCATGTCCGTCTCTCTCTCGTTCTCTCTCTCTCTCTCTCTTTTTTTTTCTTTGTTCTTGTGATTATATTTTGAGTGTTGTTTGTATATGTCGTTGAGCTGTGACAATAAAGATGGTTTTAAATGAATTTTTCTCTCTATTTCTCTCCCCTCTCTCTGCCCTGTCTCCCCTGTCTCTCTGTCTCTCCCACCCCCCACCCCCCACCCCCCTCTCAGAGTGAACGTGGGCTGCGGTCCAGCTGAGGAAAGGGTTCTGTTGACGGGGCTGCACGCTGTCGCCGACATCTACTGTGAAAACTGTAAAACTACGCTGGGGTGGAAATATGTGAGTGTGAGAGATCTCTTATGAGTGTGAAAGATCTCTGCCGGGAGCTAATACGTCAGTGTGAGAGATCTCTGTGAGTGTATGATATATCTGTGAGTGTGGGAGATTTCTGTGAGTGTATGATATATCTGTGAGTGTAGGAGATTTCTGTGAGTGTATGATATATCTGTGAGTGTGAGATCTCTGAGAGTGTGAGAGATCTCTGTGAGTGTATGATATATCTGTGAGTGTGGGAGCTCTCTGTGAGTGTGAGAGATCTCTGTGAGTGTATGATATATCTGTGAGTGTGGGAGATCTCTGTGAGTGTGAGATCTCTGAGTGTATGATATATCTGTGAGTGTGGGAGATCTCTGTGAGTGTGGGAGATCTCTGTGAGTGTAGTAGATCTCTGTGAGTGCGAGAGATCTCTGCCGGGAGCTTGCTTGCACGGTGCAGTGCAGAAACTCTAATGAAGTTATCACACTTTGCCCAGCTTTAATAAATGAGACGAACGGTCTAAGTAGAGGTCAGCGCTCAGCTGTAGTCATGAGATCCCCTCCGACATGCCACAACGCAGGCCGGCAACCTCATGACATTGCCATCTGAGACGGGGATATTAATATCTTGGACGGGGCTGTTTTTGGGTCATTGTCACGGCGCCAAGTGTACTGACCCAGTGCACTTGTCAGCTGGAAATGTTAAACATAACATCAGCTCACACCGCATCCCGTTTGAAAAACAAGTCAGGAGGAGATTAGAGCATACAGTAAATAAAATGGTGCCCGTTAACTGAAAGGCACTGGGAGTTGTGTTTCTGTAAACCCCAAAGTACTCTCTCCCAGTTAGCGGGGATTTGGACTGAGCAGTAGCGTAACAGGCCTTTTCTGTTCTGTGTGCATTCTAGTTGTTTATTAACCCCTTCTGTGCAGCAGGGGGGTATACTCCGAAGGAAGCTTAACATAGCCAGGGTTTCTTTGCGTTGGCTTCAGAAAGCCTAACCATCGCAATCTGTCTTAACTGGTACTACGAACGTGGTTATCAACTTGCTAAGTGAACACGAGCTTTATTAAGCAAGGCACGTGCGCGTTCACATAAAAGGGGCGGTGTCTGCAACAATGAGCCAATAGCGGTGCAGCATGGGCTGTAGGCCTACTAGAGCAATGTATTTCTCTCCTGTGGGGAAAAAAGACTGGTAACAATCATACGAGCAAAAAGCAACACCGTTGCCTCCAAAAAAGCCTGGAAGGACCTTTTGCAAAAAAAAAAAAAAAAAATGCTCATCATGTAGGTTAAATTCGTTAGGCTAGTTAATACCTTACTCACTAATCTCGCCCTGCGAAGAGATTCCCTCAGTATCCGCACATATCTCTACGGGATCCTTTGGAATGGAGACGCCTTTTTCCAAAGCCAAGGAGTTGATTGGTCAAAGGGCGGTGCTTTTATATGTTTCAATTTGTCATCCTGAACATAACCTGCCCCAGAGCAGGTTAGCCGTGCAGAGTAAATTGCCGTGGCAATATACCCCGATTTAAAGTGAATCGGCTTCGTGATACAGAAAACCCACGGTTGAAGCTTAATTTAGCTCGCTATCCCCTTAATCTCGCTTCATAGTATACCCCTCTGGTCATGTTGAAGAAAGTGATTTTTTTCCCGTAGTGTGTAGACTGGTTTCTCTTTCTCCTTCACAGGAGCATGCCTTCGAGAGCAGTCAGAAGTACAAGGAGGGCAAGTTCATCATCGAGCTGGCCCACATGATCAAGGACAACGGCTGGGACTGAGCAAGGCATGCTGGGACAGGGGTGCGAGTAGCGGGTGGGCGGGGCTGTACAGGCCGGGACGGGGGGTAGGGAGAGGGCCGTGTGGCTGCGCGTGCGAGCTTTGGTGTGGTAATTCCTCCATTTCCGACCCCCTCCCTCCCGCTCTCCCCCAATCCTCATTGACACACTCCTGTAACTCCAGGGGTGGAGTGGGTGAGGGTTAGATCCCCTTGGGAAGCCTGTACCAGGCAAGGGGTGGTGCTGGAGGCCCGCCCCCTGCTTCCCTGGGTTGTGTGTACGTGTGTGTGTGTGTGTGTGTGTGTGTGTGTGTGTGCGTGTGCGTGTGTGTCTGCGTGTGGGAGTCACTGCAGTCTGGTGATTTGGGCCTCCCCCCCTTTGCTTGGAAGCACTCCCAGTGTGCCGAAGTATGATCCACTCCAGAGTTTACAGGTAGCCAGGTCCATGGACATCAGCATTGAGCATAGACAGACACGAGGTAATGAAATAGCATGTTTCTGCTGGATCAGCACATAACTGTTCAAGTTCAAGACTGCATTTCATGATATCCAAAATGGATCAAACTGTTCAACTGTTCCTCGGGAAAAAAAAAAGAACTCTTGTTGTTTGGTTTTATTTATTCGCGCATGTGTTAAATTATTGGTGTATTTATGTATTTATTTGTTGTTGTGTCTGGACCGTACCTTGTGTTGAGCAGTAGCAGTGGTTCCATTGTCAACACTTCCAATGGTGGTAACCTCAGCGTGTCAAGAGATGTCCTTTATTGGTCTTTGCCTTTATAATGCACCCTCAAGATACTCTGAATGTTTGCAGTTCATACAGATGCTTGAACGACCGGTGGGAGAGTGAGGCGTCATCAACTGCCAAAATGGGCGGAGCAATCTGTGTTATCAGTGATTTGCTGTTTTTAACCAGTCATGCTTTTATGTTGGGGACTGCAAAGTCTTTTGATTGGTCGATATGAGTCAATGATTGACAACACATTGTGGCTCTGACCCATTGTGGGGTTTGTGAGAGCCTTGCTCTGCCATCACTAATTACTGAGCTGGAGGAGGGTGGAACAAAGCCCTTTTCAACAAAGAGGCTAGGAAAGAAGGCACAGCCCCCCCCCCCCCCCCCCCCCCCCCCCCTCAAACCACCACCATGTTCCCAGTCTCAGCAGTGTCTTCACAGCCAGCTCACCACATCACAGTGGCGTGACCACTATCAGCCTCTACGGCATGCAACCTATGAGGAGACAAGCAGACATTGAGGAGAATGTACAGAGACATTGCTGAGACTGATGCTAAAGAGAAAGTGCTTTCCGAAGCGCTTTCTTGGTTGGGGAGGTCTTGTGTTTACTGAGGTCAGTCTGCTCCACTGCCTCATCCCTCGTTATAATTACACTACAACAATAACCACACCGTGGGCAACTATTTTGGAAAGGGAGCCCACTGGTAACCGCATAAAAAAATGTTTTATTTTATTTTAAAACTCACTGGCAGTGGAGACATCCAATCACAGGCTGATGAAATACCCAGCACTACCAAAGAACCCACCTGCAGTAAGTTGACCAATCAAAATACCTGGGGTAATTTTGCTTGGCCACAAAGTGTTCTGAAATAGAAGGTTCTGATTGGCTGAAAGCCATCTTTGAGTGTAGTCCCTTCTCTGTGACATAATGCATTGTTTGCTTTTGTAAATGACTGATGTTAAATATGTATATTCACCATGAACATTATGAGCATTATATTATGTAAGACAAAATGTAAATAGTCACATTCGATGTTTGTTTATTTATTTATTATAACTATAGTATATGCTGTGCTTTCTGTCTTGAGCCCCTTCCAGGGACAGTTATATTTGCTACTTTTTTACTCTTTGAAAATGTTTAAATTTTAGTGTCTTTTGTAAAGGAAGGAGAGATGATTACAATATATTGCAACTTTATCAATAAAATTACTCATGTTATCAAGCCCCATCAAAGTCCCAAAGACTGCTTTCTGTATTTCCTTAGATCAGGGGTGCACAACTCGTGTCCTGGAGGGCTGGTCTGCATGCTGCTTTTTGTTCCAACAAATGACCTTAGTTTTAGTTTTCTGACAGTATCTTTAAACTATGCTGGTTGAATCCTGTACTTGAGCACAGTGAAACCCTTAGGATACAGGCCTGTAGCTGGTGCGTATACAAATGTCAGATCAAGATATGATTGAGCTAATTGAATAATTAAGAGCAGATGTTAGCACAAAACATGAAATGAATCAGCCCTTGTTGTGCAACCTTGTCATAGATGGTCTCCAGCGTAAAAAAAAGAAGAAAGTCTCAGATCCAGACCATGGTCATATTATTATTATTTAATATATCTGAACTTTTCAGATTGCGGAAAATTTTTTAAACACTCATGCAAATCCCAGAAAACTGGTATTACTAACCAAAATGTATGAATCTGGACTATTTATGAAAAGAGAGAAATGTACTGGTATCTCAAGGACTAAAGTATTTAGAATAATTATTTGACCCAGGTCTGGTCATAACAGAGCTGTTCTGCTTGATCAGGGATTTCACAGGCAGCAGTTGGCAACAGGCCTGCCTGTGCATCTGAGAGAATGCCCTTATACGTGTGCTGGCTTCTCATTGGACGCCATCGGGCTGAGAATGCCCCTGATTGTAGCAGCAGATGGTGGGCAGGGTTTCCTAGCCAGATTTCCTGGTTGGCATGGCTCTGGCCCGGACTCCCTTTTGTGCAGAAAAGCCCAGCACAGCACAAATCAGTCCCGGGCGCATTGGCTCACTGTCGTTAAAAAAAGAACAATAAGTGAGTTGCTGAAGGGCTGTTTATTTTTAGCTATATCACTCAGCTCCAAAATTAGGGGAGTTGCCGCACTCCTATAGGGACCTGAGCCGACCCCAGTGGTCGGTTTCCTTTCTTACTGCGGCTCCATCAGACCTCCGCCTTAACACAAGGCCGGCTCCACCCACATAATAACGGTTAGATTTTATCCTCTCACACGGTTCTTGAAGGCACCTTACTAAATTAAACATTCTATTATTGTAGCAGTTCTCAAATTTGCCTTTACAGTTTTTTCCTCCCACAACAGCCTATAAAAAGCATTCCCACAGCAGCCACGGAAGAATGAAAGCAATGTTCCATCACTGCCTGCCACTGGGGACACATGGTTTGGAAAGTTTAAGGTCCAACAAGAAATGGATACAATGTAGGTGTTTATTTAATTGTATGAACCATTGCTGGGACAACCAAAAAAGGGGACTGGCAGATAAAGTTTGTTGCTGTTGTAGTAGACTCAAGGGAGATCTTTTCTTATCCCTTCATGGTTATATCAGCTTCTCATAGGAATGGTATTTTTCACTTTTTTTTTTTTTTAAAGTGAAATAAAGTTCAAAGACTATAGGAGGAACAGTGCTTCCTCAGCAAAGTGGCTGAGAAGTCCAAAGACATGCAGCCCAGGGACTGCAGATGAAAATAAGCCTCCCTGGCTAACTTATTACTGTGCATTGTCCCTGTCAAATAAACTCATAAATTCAATAAATTAAAGTTTATATTTCCTTGCTGGTACACTATTGAAAAATCAAGGCCTGCATTCTTCAAGTATGCAGTAGGAGGGCTGAGCTAGGAATCGGGACCAGAACAGAAATATGTCTAGTGGTTGTGCTTGGAAGATATCAGGTGACATCCTAGGTGGCTAGGTCACCAGCATACATAAGATTATTACATATTATCCTCCTCTTATTTCATCATAATCAGAATATTTGTTTGTATACGGGGTAACTATATAATCAGGTATACTGTATATGAGGTAGTTATACTCTATGTACTCCCCACGTCAAGCCCACCCATTATGTTTCAATGCTAGTCATCACTGGTGTTTTACCCAGACCTTTAATTACATAATTGGATCAAGTACACATAGATACGCAATATGCAAATTAAAAACCGCTTTTGACCAATTTTTTTATTTTGGCTTTGTGATCCACCCCCCTTCAACAAACTCTCTTTGATGTTGGTCTCACTCAACACCTATCCCCTGCCCCCATCCCAGATGTGCGAGTCAGTCTGTCAGTCTGTCTGTGTGCTGCAGGACAGAGCCTCAGTGAGCCTGGGGGCAGCCCGTAAGGCCTCTCAGAGCTCAGCGCAGTATTTCCTCTCTCTCAGCTCCTGCAATGTTTTCTCTGGCCCTGTGAAAAAGTGAACACGTGCTGGAATGTGTTAGTCTTGAATCTTGAATCGCCGGATCAGAAAACCGTGGCAGACTGTTTAGTCTGTGGGTTGCAAGGGTGTGGTGGGTGTTTTTGGAGTAGGGGGCAGGGATATTAAAAGACATGGGACCAAGTTTTGGGAGAACAAGACTACTTTGTTCTCACAAGAGTTTGCTGGAAAATTAATTTAGAGGGCAGGTCTTTATAACTTATAACCCTTTCATTTTCCAGATATCCTCCTTCCTCGGTTTTATGAGTACCATACCTATGAGTGTATGGCTTTATAGAAAACTGTGTGTGTGTGTTTGTGTTGCGCATGTGTGCAAGTAGTGTGTGTATGTGTGTGTGATTGCTTGTGTGTCTGTGAGAGAATGTGTGCGCGTGTATGTGCGTGTGAGTATGTGTATGTCTCTGCCCAGCCAAACTCACAGGGTCTATAAATAGCAGAGCTCAGCCACCCTTCCTCAGGGGCAGAGAGCACAGCACATTAAAGCACTGCACTGCACAGCACAGCACAGCACATTACAGCACTACACTGCACTGCACATTACAGCACATTACAGCACTGCACTGCACTGCACATTACAGCACATTACAGCACTGCACTGCACATTACAGCACAGCACATTACAGCACAGGACTGCACAGCACATTATAGCACAGGAATGCACAGCACATTACAGCACTGCACAGCACATTACAGCACAACACTGCACAGCACAGGACTGCACAGCACATTACAGCACTACACTGCACTGCACATTACAGCACAGGACTGCACAGCACATTACAGCACAGGAATGCACAGCACATTACAGCACAGCACTGCACAGCACATTACAGCACAGGAATGCACAGCACATTACAGCACTGCACAGCACATTACAGCACAGCACAGCACAGCACTACACAGCACTGCACAGCACATTACAGCACAGCACTACACAGCACAGCACAGCACATTACAGCACATTACAGCACTGCACATTACAGCACTGCACTGCACATTACAGCACTGCACTACACAGCATTATTACAGCACATTACAGCACTGCACTGCACTGCACATTACAGCACATTACAGCACTGCACTGCACTGCACATTACAGCACAGCACATTACAGCACAGCACAGCACATTACAGCACTGCACTACACAGCACTGCACAGCACATTACAGCACTACACTGCACAGCACAGCACAGCACTACACAGCACTGCACAGCACATTACAGCACAGCACTACACAGCACAGCACAGCACAGCACATTACAGCACTGCACAGCACTGCACATTACAGCACTGCACTGCACATTACAGCACTGCACTACACAGCATTATTACAACACATTACAGCACTGCATAGCCCTGTACTGCACTTCCATAAAGATCAATAGGAAAATGAGTCAGGAGAAACAACCCTTAAAGTGATCCATCCATATCTACTGCATATCTGGAAGCAGTGATGATTTCAGACTCCTTTGATGTCTCAGACCCTTGATGAATTATAGCCATAACCATGTGTTCCACACTATTCCCATGTAATTTACAGCTTGTAAGAGTACCTGAAAATAAGATATCAAGTTTTTTGATGTTTTTGGGTCACAGACATCAGAAGGTCATGGCATACCAAAGGATATGCAACCAAATATTTAATATGATGACTTTATTTAAGGTTATGGTAATTTGTCCAATTACTTTTGGTCCCCAAAAATGGGGGGACTATGTATAAAAAGGGCTACAATTGCTACATGGTTCACCCGATATGGATGTAAAGACCCTCAAATTAAAGCTGAAAGTTTAACCTTTCAGCTTTAATTTCACACTTTAACCTTATAGTCGCTGTTCCATTTCAAATACAATGTGCTGGAGTACAGACCCAAAACAACAGAAAATGTGTCACTGTCCAAATACTGCACTGTATACCTACACAGCATCCAGGGCAAGGTCAGCTTACATTTCAGCATAGAGTTTATATAGTACGTAAATATATTGTACATAACTGTGTATGGTATACAACAAGCAGGTGTGTAATGATAATGCATACTGTACTGTACTATAAAAAAGAAATGTATATGTACATTCTCACGCACGCACACATACATGCTTTTTATAGTAAGTACTGTATATATTATTTTTATATACAATAGGTTATTTATTGGATAAATTCAGATTAAGTACTCCAAGATAATGACAATAGTTCCCCAACAGTCAAACCTTGCAACAGTTAGGTTACAAGGCTGTTTCCTTAACCACCACACATACTGGAGTTGCCACTGTATAAATTAATCATCAACAAACCGTTTATCCTGCTTGGATGCCGTTTTAATCAGTTCTGGGTATTTTCCCATTGGCCCATTTATGAATCGTGTAAATGCATGTATACAAGTACATACTGCACACACACAAAATAAGAAAAAGAGATCAGCGACATACAATTTTAATTCCCTTCTGGATTAGGGGATGTCTGTAATCTCTACATTGGTTTCGGATTATACAACTTGATTTACCCACAGCTCCAATCTGCATGTGTGTGTGTGTGTGTATGTGTATTTGTGTGCGTGTATGTGTGTGTGTCTGCGTCTGTGTGCATGCGTGCGTGTGTGTAGCGGGATTAATCTGGTTAGTCCTCTGAAACACACACAGCAGTGGACGTGGCATGACCCCTCTGGCAGCAGTAAGTGAGGCACATCTGCACACTAGGAGACCTTGTCCTGTCAAGGGCGGCAAACAATGACGATGGAGCACAAAGGCCTGTACGGCACTGTAGGTTTCCATTTAAACATGAAACATTTCCATGTGTAGCCAAAATAACTGTGTGCCACTGACTTATGAATTCTGGCTTGCCTTTAGACTTTATGACCGCTTTTTAACGTTTCAGTGTGCTGGAGACACCGTGGTGTAAAGTGCGCTATACAAAGATAAAATAAGAATGGACGACAAGACACTGAAGAGCACAGAGGGTCTCTCTGTCTCTTCCGCATACCTACAGAGAGACCGCCACAGGGGAAGGCCAGGAGCCTGTGATGAACAGACCAGGTAAAGGGGAACAGAGTGTGACACTGCAATGTCTATCAGGGACCACCCCAGCCCCAGGTGATCCACTCAAGCCTGACCTGGCAGGCAGGCAGGCAGTACAATGAGCTCTCAATGCTAATGCATGGTGGTTGTACTGAGGACATCTGAGAAAGAGTATAGCCTACTACAAATGCTCTTTTATTTTTAGCTACATTTAAACGACTGGTTATTCATACTTTCAATTTTACAGGCCTTGACAACATGCAACTGGTATGTTATCGGCTTATCTCGTATCCCACGCCACACCTAGCCTTAGTCCGCAGGCAGCTGAGAGCACCACCACCATTGTGGCTCAAGCCTTTTTGGGTTTATCTTTGGGGTGCTCCGTAATGGCTGCCGCTGGGTTTCCAGTTACCAACCTCAGCTGAGTTGGCTTTAGCTCTGGCCTGTTTTTTTGTGAAGAGATCCACAGGATATAAACATGTCTAATTTATGGTGTAAACGCTGACCCCCTTGCCACCTTGGAGGCTCCCCCTACTTCTGGCCAGACACTAATCTCACAGGCCTGATCAGGTGGCACTGGGGCCTCCCTGCCCCCTGCTCTGGGTTGGAGGAGTCTGGCCGGCTGGGAGTAGTGTGTGTCAGCACTGTGGAGCGCCCATTATCTGATGAGAGAGAGGGGGGTGGGACCACCTGTGCCAGGGCCTCCTGCACCCACTGAGGAGCCCCTGTTCCCCACCCCATCCAAAATACTTTCATTGGTCCAATGGGACTGACTGTCTGTCCTCTGCTCATATAACCACATGCTAAAGTGCCCCCAATCACTTAGCACAGTCATCACAGATCTCACACTGGGGTCTGTTCACCCACTCGGCCCACGGACAGTGCGCAAGGACGAGAGGGCCAAAGTCTTTGTTCATCTTGCTCTTTGAAGCCCACCAAGGGGTACAGTGGCGGCCCCAGGTATGCGAGGATGTCGCGCAGCAGCGATTCGGACTGCTCTCCCTCCGTCTCTCACAGAGATTAACCCCGATCAGATGGGCCCGTTTAGCACCACGCAAGGTCCCACCTGATCCCCATCGGCGAGGAATTCTCACGCCGGCTTAACCCCTTGCTTGCGGTTATGCTCAGGGTGCGCTCCGCCCGCTAAAGCCGCCATCTGGGCCCAGAAAGACTGCGGCTCTCTGCGCTGTCACTGGGTCGCCGCCCACAGAACGGGAGCTGGAGACTGTAGGACGTAAGGAAGAGGGGTTGTGGGTTTAATCAGGGGCAGAACAGGGAATCTAAAGGAGGAGGAGGAGGCAAGGGGAGGGGAGGCAGGATAATTACCCAGCACTCCCAGCAGCAGATGGTCGGGGTTGGTGGGGGCGGGGGGAGCAAGCGACCACAGGAACACTTTTAGGGACGGCTACTCATTAGCTCCACATATTCAAAGGCGCTGTACTGTCATGTTTAACAAAGGATCTTGACGCACGGTTTTGTGCAGAAAAAGACCAGGCCTCAGGCCTCATTACTGCTAAGCATTACTACTCCTAGGGGGACATGCAGCCATTTTAGCGGTCTGTTTGTGGGTAGCCCTGCGGCGGCCCTGACAAACATACACCCATCTCTCCGATGCTACAGGAACAAAGCAAGTCCCACAGCCCAGGTCAAAACAATGTGTTTATGCTAGTGGTAGGAACCCTGCTCACTGACTCCTAAAAAGGTGTTACCCTCAATCTGCAGCTATCCTCGGTCACACAGGATCCCAAAGGGAAGAGAAAGAGAATTCTTTGAAAAAGGGGGTACACGGTGCTCGAGGGTGCGCTGTGCACTGGCTGTGGCCCCACAGTGCTCCTCACACAGATTAAGGGCAGTAATTGGCCTGGCTACCCGGGGCTCGCTGGGGGTTTGGAAGAGGGGTTGTAATCCCGGCACGGCCAGGTTAAAACCATTAGGCCAGCAATAGGGCCATCTGTGCAGGGCTGATTAGGGCTAATGAGCAGTGGGGGACACTTTGTTCTCAGCGCTGACTGTGTGTGGGGGAGGTGGTGCTGTACAGTTGGTCCACACACACATACACACAGGGGCATCTGATTTAATTCTGCACCCCCATAGTGCAAAAGGGACTCTGGATCCCTGGAAGGACCTTGATCACTGAATGAATAGATAGAAATAATTCAGGACACACACACACACACACACACACACCTGCCTGCACAGAGACAGCTGGCATCCCATCCTCTCCCCCAATCACCAATTAATAAATTAAAAGGATGTACACCTACACCCAGACGGTCGCAAAACAGATAAAGGAAGCCTCGACATAAGGTTCTCACAGTAATCATAATGCACAAAGCAATAACCTTAAATTATCTTAACTTGTAAATAAATATTGTAAATTAGAATTCTAATTATAAAGGACTTCAGGGCTGATATAAAAAAAAAGAAAAATAAATAAAAATAAAAAATAAATAAAACTTGTTTCACACCAAAACCCTTTCGTAAGGAAGCAGTTTGGGAACACAGAAAACACATCATACAATACATCACACCTTTCTTTATAGCCGATGGGATATATGGCTACAGAGAAAGTCTTATGAAGGAAATATACATAGACAACAAGCACTTTCCAACTCACAATCAAACCTTTTCATGTTTTGTTAAGTGCCTGTGGGAACTCTGTTTAGTGATATTTGTGGATGCAGGAATAATAATAATTTAAAAAACCCACATTAGCAAATCTACTTTGCTCAAACATCCACAAGGTCTAGAAGACACAGAATGAGTTACATTATAAGGCCAAGACGACAAATTTGAACAAAGACAATAAGAAAGAATCATTTGTTGGAGAGCAATAGCATTGACTTTAACTAGAAAGAAAAATGTCGTTAGATTGCCCTCTGGTGGTCATTTTTGGATTTACATGACAGGAACAGTGCATTTACATTTGCATGTACTGTATAGCTGCACTTCTGCATTTCATACATACTGCACAGAATCCCAGCGATAGAGCCTGAATCAAGCCTGTCCACTTATTACACAAGTACCAATGCCATTCAATTTAATATATTTGTTCCTGGTTTTTATTCCCCTACAGTACTACTTCTACAACTTGTTCCAAACATACAACATTCTGTGTAGATTCCTACAGATTTTTAATAATTGGAATCTTACAGAATACAGACGAGGAAGGAGCACAATTTGTATTTGATTCAAAGGAATAAGAAGTTTATCACAACTCGTCCAAGGTTAATCAGAATCAACTGTAAAATACCACCAAAATACCACCAAACGCCCTGGCTTTCAATTCTTATTGCCATGTTGTCTAAGGACTTCCTTGAAGTCTCTAATTGTTAATGAGGGATATAGCTAGCTGGTGAAAATTCAGCTGCATCAGATTACCCCTCTCAGCAGTCTCAATGTGAAAATGATAGCATTCTTTTCTGGTTCACAAACACATCTCTGGTCCCATCTCCCTCAAAGACCAGGGGTGTGTCCCAATATTCTTCACTCCCCACCTCACTTCCTCCACTACCACTTCTCTCCTATCCGGAAGTATGCAAAACTGCCTGAACGTTTCGAGTACAATTATTTACATGTACAGTATATAATGTACCTGACATTGCAGTTTGTGTCGAGACATTAATTAATATGTAACCATTAATACGTAATTAAGATGTAAGGGAGGGTGCACTCTTCAACTATTGGGATGCACCCCAGGTCTCGGCTTACAACAATGTGATCTGTGAGCGGTGAGCGATTCGTTTTCCTTACACGACCGCATTACTCTGAGGGTATAATGTTAAAATGCTAATACACCATTAGAAAAAAAGATCTCCTCCGCTGGGTTAATTTTGTTTTAGAAGCTTTACCCACGGAGAGGTACACATGTACTCAAACTCTGAATGTTATAATGTGTGACCGAAATAAACTATATTCATTCAATGTATGAAAAGCACTTTGCGATCTAGATTATATTATATCCTTCCACCAACTATTATCCTGATTGATTTTAGAACAAGAATCCCAACAGGCCCACACCTGAGATAATCCAGTTGAAGGAAATGCTTTGCAGCAAACGGAACCCCAGACATCCAGTCTTGCAGTTCAGGCTTCCTCTGTTGGGAGTTTCGACAGCAGAGAACTGGTAATATTTCAATATTTCACTTTCATTCCCATAAATTCCATCCCCCCCCCCCCCCCCTTGTTGAAGAACCGAGAGGCACTATTGGGCCCCCAGGGACTGCCAGCGTTTCTGAACACTTCGGTGGCCAAGCTTTCATTGCGCAGAAAACTCCCAGGAGCACACTGTTCACCGTTTCACAAAACAAACACCAGCTCTGCTTTTATTCATGTCGATTGTTTTAATAAAAACAAAACATTTTTTTTTTTTTTTTTTTAGTATATGGTACAAAGACTTTTTTCTTTAATTTTGTGATGTTTTATTAATGAAAGTTTTAATAAAGGATTTTCTCTGGTCTAAAGTGAAAGAGGCAGTTGAAAGGCTGGCTGGACTGGTATGAGCATAGACATGCACCCCGGGCACACCATTGATAAGATGCACATTGGAAAAAATAAACTGGGGGGATAAAACAATGTTAAAAAAACCCAGTGTTACAACTGTCACCGACAAACTAAAACAGTGCTACAGAACGCCATGAACTGAAAAAGAATAAAAGGACCCAGGCGCGCACACACATTGCGACAGACTTTCCACACTAACCAGCCACACTACCCAATGCGTACGCGCACGCACGCACACACACACGCGCACGCACGCACACACACACACACACACACACACGCACGCACACACACACACGCGCACGCACGCACACACACAAACACACACGCACACGCACACACGCACACACACGCGCACGCACGCACACACACAAGCACACACACGCGCACGCACACACACACACACACACACAAGCACACGCACACACACACGCACACACACACGCACGCACACACACACACACACACACGCACGCACACACACACACACGCGCACGCACGCACACACACAAACACACACGCACACACACGCGCACGCACACACACACACACACAAGCACACGCACACACACACACACACGCACACACACACGCACGCACACACACACACGCACACACACAAGCACACACACGCGCACGCACACACACACACACACAAGCACACGCACGCACGCACGCACACACGCGCGCACGCACACACAAGCACACGCACACACACGCGCACGCACACACACAAGCACACGCACACACACAAACACACACGCACGCGCACGCACACACACACAAGCACACGCACACACAAGCACACGCACACGCGCGCACGCACGCACGCACACGCACGCACGCACACACGCACGCACGCACACAAGCACACGCGCACGCACACACACACACACACACAAGCACACGCACACAAGCACACACACACACACACACACAAGCACACGCACACACACACAAGCACACACACACACACGCGCACGCACACACACACACAAGCACACGCACACACACAAACACACACGCACGCGCACGCACACACACACAAGCACACGCACACACAAGCACACGCACACGCGCGCACGCACGCACGCACGCACACGCACGCACGCACACACGCACGCACGCACACAAGCACACGCACACGCGCACGCACACACACACACACACACAAGCACACGCACACAAGCACACACACACACACACACACAAGCACACGCACACACACACACACAAAAAAGCACACGCAGATATACACACAAAAAGGCCAACTGGAACCACTTATCCAATCAACAACTCAAGCTGGCATGGGTGTGTCACTTTTCTCTGCATCAATCACATGCTTATCTACAACTGACCCAGACAAGTCACATGGACCAGCTAAACCAATCAGAGAAGGCTGCATTACTTGCAAGGTGAACTTCCACAATGCCCAATGCCTGAGCGACCGAGAGAAGGTAGCAGGGGTGCTTTTTCCTCTTGTGTTCACATACTAAGTCATTGACCATGGTACACCAGTCCACTGAACTCATCCGATGTGAAGACCTCCAGACATTTTGTGGTTGATGCCTTCATTTCATTCAGGCCCGCCTCCTGAGTCCTCCCCACGAAGGCCATTGGACCCCGTGTGTTTGTGCTGACGGAGCGAAACAGTCATAGGCTGCCAGCGTGGCGCCATCTTCCCGTCTGTGGGACACGTGCAATGTCTCCAGCCGGTCCAAATTCATACAAAAGCACAGATGGGGATCCGTTTCCATAGAAATCTGCACCCATCTTGGGGGAGAAAACCTTGCCTCGGCACCCTACAAGTCCAGCCCGGCCAGGACCCCCGTCGTGCTCTGTCCAGACGGGGGATCCCAAACAACGGACAACATTCCGGGGCCTTGAATTCAAGCTCATCTGGATACCAGGTTTAAAAAAAATGAATGCTATCCCCTCACTTGACGTTTTGCAGCTTTTCATAGCGGAGGTAACGCCGCCAGCACCACGCTCCACTTTCAAGGCACTGGCTTCTCCTGAAGCTTTACTGCTGCTAATTTGGTTGGCTGGCTGATGTATGTTGGTAGTAAGAGAACAAAATGTCCCAAATGCAGCAAATGCACATTATCATACGACTGAACCCCAAACGGGGCTTGTTTTGTAAAGGTGTCCAACAGAGCTATGAATTCCAAGGATACCCACACAACACACTCTTCACATTTTAACAGTCACGACCCTCAGCTTCAGGTGCTTTAGTTAAGAGTGCCTGTATAGGAAGAGTTCTGACTTCAAATAAAAGTTTAAAACAATGCCCCCCCCCCTCAAAATATCTGACTTTAATACAGGAGTGAATGCTGCTTGTAGGGCCAAGAAACCTCATCTCACGACCGAAGCGTTCAAAGCACAGCTGGATAAAATGGGCAAAGGTATGAGGGGCTTCGTGTGGAAACATGACGGATACAGGCCTGTACAGATCAACATCGGCCATTTACCAACGGATATGAATGCAATACTGACCATTTACAATACTTAGCAGAGCTGTATATGACACGTACAGAAATAACTAAAACTGAACAGCTATTCAATGTACTAGTATCTAAATGACAAGCAAATGTGTAACGTTTCAAATGATAGCAGCTAATAAAAGCTTATACTTATGAATGGCTAAAGGATCAACACTAAACATGTTGGTCTGGCTCTGAGATCCAAGATCCAACATAGGCCTCAACCTGTCTGATATCTCAACTAAAAATGTAACATGCTGCAGTCTCTCCACCTGTTTGCACACCTGCCAGCCACACCCAAAAGTGAAAGGTCACAAACATGCCAATACAACTGCCCATCTGCTTATACATGGAGACTGGCCAACTGCTAATTCAGATATAGGCTACGTATACTGATCGGCTATACAGTATATACACACTGAATGCATACACTGTACTTCTTGTAAATTCTTCAGTATTCTGAATATTGCCTCTGAATAAATATTGCCACTGACAAAATGACCACTTAATTATAATTTTAAGAATTTAGTCTATTTGATTGTTTATCATTTATATTTTACACAAACTTTACATTTTTGTGAGAACTGCACTTTCAGAAGGACAGACGCAACCCGGGTGAAGTATGTTATTCAGCAAAGGTGGGCTAACGTGTGAAGAGTAAAAACATAATGCTGGATAAAACTTTCATATTGTCCAAAATTATATATATATTTTTATTTATGTTTCAATAGCTAATCAACTCCAGCTTGGCAGCCTGCCAGCCAGACACTGCCGTCTCAGTTACCTGGCTAACTTGGAAACAACCGGATTCAACTGATTTTGTCTGCCGGGCGCCGAAAATCTCTACTGAAACTCACACTGGGTTTAGTCTACGGCCTGCTGGTCAGGAGCTAGATGTGTGCCAATGAATACATACATTTACCAATACATGAAGCAACTCATAACTAAGGTACTGTTACCTAATCCAATAGCTGTAAAGTCTGACATCACTGAGCTACTACTGCTGCTGCTGCTGCAGCCATCAAAAGATCAGAAATGAAAACTATGAATGATGATGAAAGTGTGTGATGGCAAAGAAAACTGTGCATGGAAAACGGTCAACAGAGATAAATAATTTTAAGCAAAATGAAACGCTGTAATGAGCAGGCATAGTGTGATGCCCCAGGTTCTCCTTTCATCTTGGCGGTAGTCTGAAGGGCTTTACCAGTGTAAACACAGTACTGGCCTGATGAGCTACATAACACTTACCACGCTACAAAATGGCATCCCAGTTGGGTGCCGTCTGAAATCTGCCTACACAGGGACTCCCAGTCTGTCAACTGACCAATCACCTTCGGCCTACGGGTTCCTCATCCACAGTCTTACGGCCATTAAATGATCCCAGAACAGTCAGTTCCACCTCAGACTCTCTCTGTACATGATATGAATTCGTATTGCAGCTTCAGTTCTATGAGCACCGACTGGCCGTGCTGGGGATCTGTGACACAGTATGCGAGTAGTTAAACTGCTGACTACTAACAGGTGGACTATTCAAAGCACACGTGTGACACGGCAAAGGAACACGCAAGCACGAGCCGGAGAGGGAGTCTGTTCTCTTTGACGGTCCGTCTCCGAGCCGTAAGCACCCCACCCCTTTCCCCTCCAAAACAGTGTATGAGCACTACTTAATATTTTAGCGTTGTGATTACTGCACAAGCCACAATGAACTGTGCCATTTGAGTGTTGGGGGAAAAAAGACAAATATAAACCTCACGTATGCCCGTGTGCAGACTGAACAGCAGGGGGCAGTCTACTGCAGGCAGGTGAAGGGGTGGGGGGGTTGGGAGAAGTGTGAGATTGCAGGTCACAGTTCAGCTGGCTTGGAAAGAGTCTTGCACTCTTGTCGGAAATATTCCGAGTCCTGGAGAGGAGGAAGAGGAGGAGGAAGAGGACAGTGCCAGGGAAGCGGGTAAGGGTTCCAGCGCACGCCACACTGGTTGGTAAGGTGGCAGAGCTGCATCCTGGGTAATCTTGAGTTGTAGTGTTTAGTACTGGGGTCCAGCGGCATGCAGTCTAACAGTCTTCACAGGCTGTGAGGGGGAAGAGCCCTCAGAGGAAAATGGGGGCTCCTTAAATTGGAAAAAGGAGAAGACAAAATCTAATAAATAATAGAAATATGGTGCCACAGCAAGGATGCAGTTCACCAGAAGTCCAGGAGGTGGGGCTAGAGGCAGTCCGTTCCTGGTGCTATGGCCTCCCTTCCCCTGGCTCCGCGCTCAACGATCATTACTTCAAACGTGGAAGCTTCTACAAGCCAGAGCGGCAGGATGAGGGTTTTTTTTTTTTTTTTATTATTAAAAAACAGCACCTTATTATTTGGCTTGGAAGTGAATTAAAATGAAAAAACTGTGCAGAAGACGGGAAAAAAGGGAAGAGTGTAAAAACTGTAGAATGTAGCAGGCAGTGGAAGAAGAGTCTTGGTCTGACGATGATGGATGCGAGGGGCTGGTGTGGGCCTCAGCCTGTACCTGAGAGAGAGAAACACAGCATGTCACACACTTACACAACAGTGTGATGTGTAATAACCCCCCCCCCCTCCATCCCTCCCTCCCTCCCTCCCTCCCCCCAAGCCCCTCCTCACTCCCTCCCCCCAAGCCCCTCCTCACTCCCTCGCTCCCTTACTCACAGACTTACTGACTGACTCACATTTCTGTATTTGTGTTTACTGATGTGAAAATCATTGGAATAATATTAACATAAGCATTGCTGGGTTATACTTTTCTCAACACCATTTTCCAGGAGTTCAGCTTGATCATCTTTTAAGAGACTGGCGAACAGTTTTCCACACATTTATTTATTTATTTATATTTTTTTGCTTTATTTATTTATTTTTACTCCCTCTAAATATGCCCATTGTGAAGTGCTGTGTGACAACATATCTGTAAATGGCACAATACAAAAATAAAGACGGATTGATTGACTGGTTGAAAAAGCAGGCAGTGAGCATAGAATTTGCACAACCTTTAGCCGTTTAGCACTCTTATACTACCCCACTGTTAGCTTACGAGACTTTAGAAATCCCACTCATAGTTCTGCATTTTGGTACTTCCCACATAAGCAGAAATGCCAAAGTGTCAGTGGGTATTAATAGAAAGTTTCTGAATTGGCACAAAGGGGAAAAAGCAGTCTGGAAATCCACATAACCACATAACCCCTGTCTGTGAGCTCAGTGTTGAAGCCTGGAATAAGGAGAGACAGTGGGCGTTAGCGTAGGACGGCGCTCCAGTTTCAGCCAATGGCCGCTTTGTCTCAGACAAAAAGCTTATACTGTACGGCACAAAACAAATCTGGTAATAAAGGCAATTCATTACAAGTGCACTTCGTTAGGTAGTCTATAAAAAAGGCAGGGTTATCAGCTGAAAGCTGAGGCGAATGAAATGTGTTACAAAATATATGAATCACCCTAACAGACCATTATTGCCCATGTCACTGACATGAGACGTCTGCAAAGGTCGGATCTGACACACAATTAATTAAACTAGGTCAATGACGGCAGACCGGTGTTCTCTCGACAGCAGGGGAGTACACTACGAAGTAGGATTATAAAGTTAGCTGGATAACTGCACTGAATAAAACCCGGAACCGTCCCAAATCTGGAACATGAACTGAAATAAAAAAAGCTGTTCCAGGTTTTCCTCAGTGCAGTTATCCAGCTAACTCCGTAATGCTGGGGGGTGTACTTCGAAGCGAGATTAAGGAGTTAGCGAGCTAACTTAAGCTTCAACCCTGGGTTTCCTGTATCATGAAGCCGACTTACTTTTAATAAGGGTATATTGCAATGGCAACTTACTCTGCACGGCTAACCTGCTCTGGGGCAGGTTATGTTCAGGCCATCAGATTGAAACATATAAAAGCACCGCCCTTTGAACAATCAACTCCTTGGCTTTGGAAAAAGGCGTCTCCATTCCAAAGGATCCTGTAGAGATATGTGCGGATAGCGAGGGAGTCTCTTCGCATGGCGAGATTATTGAGTTCCGCAATAAGTTTTCTGGGTTCCGTCGTGTTTCCCCGAGTTTATGAATAAACTTTGGTGTGATTGCTTCAGCAAGACTTCAAACATGCTGCATCATGTTTAACATTTAGGAGCTCTAGAATGTAGTACAATGTACTGACAGTATAGATTGGTAAGTAAGGTATTAAATAACGAATTTAACCTACACAATGAGCAATTTCTTTTTTTGTTGCAAAAGCTCCTCCCTGGCTTTGTTGGAGGCAACGATGTTGCCTTTTGCTCTTATGATTGTTTTATGTTCTTCGTATCCGTCCATTATATCTGTCCTATCAGTCTTTTTTTTCTTCAAGAGAGAAATACGCTGCTCGAGTACAGCCCATGAGCACAGGCTCGTTGTTGCAGAAACCACCCCTTTTATGGGCACGCGCAGAGAGCTTGATTCACAAAGCCTGTGTTCATTTAGCACGTTAATAACCACACTCATCGAACCTGTTAAGCCAGATTGCGGTGGTTAGGTTTCGTGAAGCCAGCTAACACGAAGAAAGCCTGGGTATGTTAAACTTCCTTCGTAGTATACCCCCCCCCCCCCCCCCCCCCCCGCTTCGTAGTATACCCCCCAGGTGAGTTACTGTCAGCTAAGCTCAAACTGTTAGGTTCATAACCTTAATGTACAATGAGCCTGATCATTGCTGACGTGAAATAAGTCCACCCAAGTTCCAGGAACGTGCTTTGCAAATAAACCAATGATTAGTCACTATTTCTAATCTCATATAGGTGGGGCTTATGCAGGAGTGATTCAAGCAAATCTAATCACTAGCCTATAACGTAATGCCTGCTAAAACCTGCTAGAACCAGATTGGAAGAAACAAACAAACAAACAAAAAAAACTAACTTCCCTTTAGAGATGGTCGTGAGAGAGAGAGAGTGAAAAAAAGAGTGTGAGACAGCTGCAGGGGCTGTGACTAGTATGAGCCTGGTGTTCCACGCTCGGGTGGTGTAGTGGGTGAAGCAGTGAGCAGCACAGTGGGCGATGCTTCAGTGATGGATAGGGCTGGGATGCTTACTGAAATACCGTGGTATTGCAGTCACGTCATGCTCACTGAAGAGCTGAGCTGGTCACCGCATTACCTGTTTTTTTGGGGGTTTTTTTTGTCTGTTTTGCTTTGTTTAACAGTCAATTTTTTAAAAGTTATATGAGCTTAAATAAATCATTATCATAGTCTACAAGGCTAACCCCATTGTCTTCATGGCATCACATCCTTTTAAACAATTAGGCAATTGCGCCGAATGCTATAGGCAACAAATTTGCAAAGTTAACATCCTGAGTGGGGGAGCGGACGCACTGTCTGGGACAGTTCATTATTCATAGGGGGATTAGTTTTGAGTGTGTTGCTTTTTTATAGGCTTGAGTAGGCTATATGCTACTTGTGACATGTTACAACAGAGCATAGGCTATACATAAACAAGATAAGGGGGTAAAAAGTGTTGTCCTTGGAGTTATAATAAGTACTCATATCGGACAATTGTATAGGCTATTAAGTTATGGCCATCAGGACATATGGGAGCATTTTGGCTTTGAGCCAGACGACAATGGTAATCCAAATTTGGACAAGGCTGTGGGTCGGGTATACGGGGTAAAAAAGAATGTTAAAGAGTGTAACACCACAAATCTTGCCGTGCACCTCAGAAACACTCATCAACTGTTTGGGAGAAGTAGGCTACCGTCTGGCTGGAAGCTCATATTGCTTATGAAATGCCTGGAGCATGGCTTTAAATGCTGGCTTCTCTACTGTACGGAACGGCACCGTCTCCTCAAACCAAATACCTTGTTACAGAAGTTGTCAGGGCTCAGCACTTGTTGCTGTGGCAGACGAAAAGGAAACCGCAGCAAGCACAGGATGAGCTCAAAATGCCCAACAAAGCTTAGTTGTGGTGAGTTCATTAACCTTGTCATTTTAATCTAAAAAATACATCGGTTTGACTAGAATTTTTTAACAAGCTAACGTGAAATGAATTGCCTATCGATCCTGAAATTAAATGGCAAGAATATCCCTATCCACGGTAGTAGGCTATTCATGTTTGTCTGAAATTATAAACTAAGCTACAGTAAATTGTGACTCATGCAGGATTGCGGAAACCTCAGCCTCTCCAGCACTGCAGGACAATAAAATAACTAGGTACATTCAGTACATCGGGCTGTTGTCACTCTGTTGAGGGCATCAGTTGCAAAGGAGGACTCACTTTGGTAATGGCCTTTAGTCAGACAGAGGGAGAGACAAATTCAAAGGAAAAAAAAAAGCGGCAAGTTTTAATTGTATTACTGTCTATTGCAGATGCAAGGCTGCCGGTAAATAGCCTAATTGCTAATTATGTTAGTTAATTTAGACTGACATGTTGTAGCCTATTTTTCATTAAGCCTATTGTTTCTGTTTTTGTTCCTACATTTGTGAATTTCTACTGTTAATAAACAGAGTTGTTCACTGTCTCCGTGTTTCAATAGCAAATTATTGATTTCCATGCCGACCAGAAATCCTACAAAGACAAAGTTACTTAGCCTTAGGAACAAAATTGGAATAAAGATAGACATATTAACTATGGAATCTATAAAGAATGGACAACGACATGAATTCATGCATTCGCTATTTTTATTTAGGAACCAATTAAACATTTTATAATGTTCAAAGTTTTTTGTTAGTTTATTGCGGTTACTGCTGCGGTAAGACTGATTTCACTAATTCATGCGGTAAAGAAAACAGCAGTACCGTCCCACTTCTAGTGATGGACTCACCTTCCTCGTCCCCCCAGCCCTCTGCCACCCCAGCCAGCTCGTAGTGCTTCTTCCTCAGCTCCCCCAGACGCTCC
>CM056389.1:29029133-29187822 GCA_029718625.1 Synaphobranchus kaupii | reverse complement strand
CACAGCTTTGTTAAGAGTAAAATATTTCCTCCCTAATGTATGTGACACCAGTACAATGCAAGATGCACAGTACACCTACCTACTGTCACACGTAAATATAAAAACCTCAAAAATACACACACACTGTTCACCTTGTCATTGAGCTGGTTTTGTAAGGACTCTGCCACCTTCACCCCGCTCTCTCTCTCACTGGCCAGGCTGCCCTGCACACGCTCCAGCTCCGCCCCCAGGGCCCGTCAGCTCCGCCTCCTTCAGCGCCACCGTCTCGGCCAGCCCCGCCCTTTCCTCCTCCAGTGCCGAGAGCTGGGGACCCGGAGTTCCTCGCTCGACTGATGGCAGAACAGAAATGGAGAGCAGCCGAGAGTTCAGCTCACACACGCGACCGCACTAATAATCATACGTTTCTGTGACATGACCTCAAACCGACCGGGTTCTGACAAGCTCTTCAAACCATCTTCCTGTTGTGAGACATCCGAAGACTGCATTCCGATTGTCAAAAAAATAGTTACCGTTTCCTTTCCTTGCAACGTTTCCTTGACTTCGCCAGAAAATGTGATGGGGGTCAAGGAAAGGATGGAAGGAGAGATTTATAAGGAATCTAGCGGTCTACTGTGGAATTCAAACCTCCCTCTCTACCTTGCGTCTTGGTGCGACGTCCAGTCATATCGACGAGACTGTTCAAAGTACAACTAAACAAAAATGACTACAAAAGGAACATCATTGCCATCGGTATTCCACTTGAACCGTCCGTTTTATTTAGGCGAAATTTAGCCTCTTAATAAATTTTGTGTATTGTCTGATCGTGTCATTGTTTGTTTACTTTCTATTATAAGCCAATGCTAACCAACAATACTAGCTATTCACATTTAGATTTCTAACCATTTCTCAGAAGATGTTCGCCTTGTTGTTTGAATTCGGCAGTCCCGGAAATGTAAACATTGGCGGCATTGCATCGTGGGGCGCGAATGCTACCTTCCTTCTGAAAAGGATAGTCCTGAGCATCCTTTGTGAAAGGATGAATAAAAGGAATCGTGAAGCTCCTTTCCTTCTCAATATAAGAAATTTGAACGGTCCCTTATCATGGCTGCGTGGGAAATATTCCCGGTTCATGCGATCTAAAGGATCCTTCCTTGCTCAAATTTGACTATTGGAATGCAGCCCAAGACACAGAGTTAATGTGCCTTCTTTTAAGGGTTATTATAGGGTTATTACATGGCACATGCATACAGAGTGTTCAGTTTTGTGTGCTATTCTGATCACTTTTAAAGGGGAGTAGGTGCAGGAGGGTTGTGGCGGGCGGAGTCAGGCCTGTGAGGTCACGTCTCAGTGAGGTTACCTGCTGTGAGGTGACAATGCTGTCCCTCAGTCCGTCTAGCTCCTCTCTGCTGCTCTGGAGCTCCCCCTGCAGGACCTGCAGCTGCTCTGCCTGCAACTTCTCCTGCAGGGAGAGAGGAGGCCACCATCACACACAAAGACAAGCGCGCACACACAATCAACTCTGGAGCAGCATGCGAAAGTGTTAGGCAAATGGAATAGGGAAAAAGCCTTTCTCTACCATGTGATATCTAAATTCAGTAACCTTGGCTTGCAAGCTAAAACACAACACGCACACACAAGTACACTCACACAGACACACACAGTCAGCATGCTCTCACACACACACACACACACACACACACACACACACACACACACACACACACACACACACACACACACACACACACACACACACACACACACACACACACACACACACACACACACACACACACACAGAGTGGGGGTTCATTCACTCACCTGCTGTTGGGCATCCTCTGACGCAGCCTTCACCTTCTCCTGCATCTCCCTCCTCACGCTCTCAACCTCATCCTGAGCCGCCTGCGCCACGGTCACCTGCCGGGTCACCTCCGCATTCTGCAGCACACACACATGTTTTAGGGAGGATAGAGGGGTGCTATTTTACTCGGAGGCGGGGTTGGGGATGTAGGGGGGACTCCATTAGCACACTGTTGGCTTTGGACGGCAGGGCGTGGCTTACATGCCGTAGGACACACCCACCTTCCTCAGCAGGTCTGCGTGGCTCTGCACCAGCGCCGTGTACTTCTCCTTCAGCTTAGTGTAGCGCTGCTCATTGGCCTGGGCCTTCCCTACAACACAAATCCCACCTGTCAGTCACTGCCGCCGCCACGGAAACGCACAGAGCCTAGAACATTCCCTCAGTGTTTCTGCCAGTCATCTCACAGGTTTCACCCACATCTCTGCAGTGCCACTGTACTGATTCACGATTAAGTGCTGAAATGTTTCTTAGCTGGCCCACAATGCTTTGCACCGATGCTATGCATACGATGTCATAAATTAAATGAAAGCCTTCCATGCATTTCTCCCGGTATTACACAGACAAAGACAATACAGCTTACGTTTATTTTAGGTTTAATAAACTGCAATACTGGCTACATGGTTTCATGTCCTAAATAAACTCTTTCCTCATCTGAAGACGAGTAGGATTATGTGGCATCATCTCTACTTTACTTCACTGGATCCGTGGCCTTCTGTGAACCCAACCAGCAGGCTTTTATTTATTTATGAATGCCGAAGAGTACAGGAGGGACACACAGTACACTGTCTTTCAGTGTATTTTGGACTCTGTAATGTGAATAAACACATGTATGCCTGAATGAACATGCTTCTGTACAGGCGTGTTCTCACACACACACACACACACACACACACACACACATACACACACACACTAGCACACATTTGGGTTATTAAATAATTATATATGAATTACTGGGTTATAAATTAGATCAACAATGTGTGTTGGACTCACACAAAAAACAACAACACATATAGTTAACAACAATTTGATGTTGAAACACACATGCATGCGCACGCAGTCATGGCCATTACCCAGAATGAGCGATGATGAAACGGTCTGACCGTTACTGATACGATGGGCAGAATAGCCCGATATCTGATTGTTATAAAACTCCACATTCTCCTCCTGATAACAGACTCGGCACCACGCCAGACTTCCACATCTCAGATGACTGTCGAAGGTTACTTGTTAGCCATTTGCAAGAATCCTTATATAATCCGGTCTAAGACCAGCGCTGCTCAGTGTTTGCTGGCAGGGAGTCTCGGAGCAGCTGGCTGGATTCATATTAAAACTGTCGGCTTGAGCTAATAAATGAGTTGAGTGGTAAAAGTGGGTGAAAAGCTGTGGTTTATATTCCCAGATACGGCACTGATCCGGCTGTGACTGACAGACAGGTCCGAACAAGCCACACATCTGCCTGCACTTTCCCTTCAGATCTGAAGAGGATTGAACTTTAACTGAAAGCATCCATCAGAGCCTCATCATATGAATCTCATTTTAGGAGCCTCTGGAGCGCAGGCGTCCAAGGATAATCAGCGGCTGTAGAGTGCAGATAGTATTACAAGATCTGTGTGTGCGTGCGTGTGTGTGTGTGCTTGTTTTCATGTCTGCACGTGTACATGCATGTGTGTATGTGCACGCGTGTGTGTTTTTGCCTCTGTATGTGTGCACGCGTGCGTGTATGTGCAGTATGAACGTGTGTGTGTGTGTGGGCGCAAGCACGAGTGTATGTTTTTAAACTTGGGCCAATGAACGTTTGTGCACATTACATAACATTCCGGCATTTAGCAGACGCTCTTATCCAGAGCGATGGACTCATCTTACGTTACCGTGTGAGGGAGGGGTATTGGTGGGGGATAGCTGTGTGTATAATGTGTAGAGAAACGGATCGGAACAGTGGGTCAGGCGGCTGAGGTACGGCCAATGGAGTATGGAGGGGGTGTGGTCAATGGGGTGCGGAGGGGGCGTGTCCTCACTCTCGATCTCAGTCAGGCTGCGCTGCTCCTTCTCTGTGTCCTCCTTCACCCGGCGCAGGTCCTCCAGCTCCGCCCTCAGGAACTCTCCCTCCCCCAGCGCCTGCTGCTTCAGATGGCTCTGCTCCGCTAGCTCCGCCTCCAGCTCGCTGACACGCCCCCGCAGCGCCTGGCACAGGCGTGTGCTCTGAGGGGGAGAGGGGCGGGGTTAGACCCGCCAAATGTTTACACCCCGCCCCCCCCCACCACCACACTCCCACTGTCTTATTTTTACATTTATTTAAGGATTTTCTAATTCATACAGATTGAGAGCCTTACAATATTACTGCTGCTGTCCTACCCTCTGTGACGTGCTGATACTGCGCAAAATATAATGTGTTAATTTTCTAATACTGCCTTCCCGGTGAACAAAACACATATGTGAGCTAACTGAAAGACACCCGTTAGGGAAACCAGTTTCAAAGGAACACCAAACTGTTTCAGCATTCTCTCAGCCAAGTACATAATATTCACAACCCGAAAGGGCTTTGTAAACAAATTAAGCAATGAATATCCTGGTCACATGGATTGGGAGACTGTGGGTTTAGGGGTCTCACTCCCTCCCACCCCCCACACCTCTGCCCTCCTCACCTCTGCTCTGAAAGTCTCGAGCTCCTCCTTCAGGGCCTTGAGTTCCCGGGTGAGCTGCTCAATCAGACGCTCCCTAGGAAAGGAGGAGGGGTCATTATACGAAATCAGCAACAAAAAAAGTGCTCTTCCCGCTGTACACACTCAGAGGGGGTTCCATGGCTTACTTGTCGTCCTTGCACATGCCGTTCTGACTGTTGAAGTTGAAAGGGTCCGAGGCGGAGGATGAGCCAAAGACGTCGTCAAACCTGTTCTCCGCGCTCTGTAGGTGAGCCCAAGAGGTCAGAGTAACATTTTTATTTGTCACAAATGTAACAGGTCGGCGGTATAAATGCATGCAAAGCAGGACTGGGTCAAACAGGAAGTGGCTTTAGAAATGCTGGAGAAATTCAAAAACACTCCCGCGAATCCCTTTTGCCAACCAAAACTCTTTTGTATAAGGGAAGAATTATGTTCTGATTCTGAATATCACCGAAAATGCTTTTCAAACAAATTGGTTTGGTAATTTCCACTATAAAATTAAACACTTTAATAAATGAATTGACCCAGGCTTGGAGTGAGGGGGGGTGGGGGGCGTACCGGGTGAGCTGGGATGTCTGTGTCCACCAGGTCCTCGGTTTCCACCACGTGCTCACTCTCCGGGGACGAGGCCTCAAGGGGTATGACCACTACCGGGCTGATGTGCTCCGACAGGGCCGACGCCCGCAGGAAGTTTGGGGGGTTCTGTGGAATCAAGGGGAGGTAGTCAGAAAGGTAAAACCCCCATAATCCTCTTCTGCACAGGGCGGGGGGGGGGGGGACTGCCATGGATTTCATCTCTGTGGATACCACACTAATTCGCTTGATAAATTCTACCAAACTACACCTCTGTTTCCTGGGCATCTGAATTGGCCTCTTATTCGCCATTTGTTGGTCAATCTGACAAGGTGCCTGGTGGGTTGAATGGGGCAAAGGTGTTTTTTTTTTTGGGAGGGGTAGGATTGTGACACAGTAGGGCTCACCTCAGGCAGCTGTGGGATCTGAATCAGTCTCTTGAAATACTGCAGGTTGCTGGAGCGGTAGAAGAGAGACTTCAGTCTGAAACACAGGCACATGGCAGAGAGAGCGTCCCCACAGGCTGTTATGCATCACCTGTTGTTCGTGCCACTTTGAAATATTAATGAAATTACTGGCAGGGCAGGCACACAGAGCAGTATTTAACTGGCAGTTATTAATGATGGCAGTGGTGAGAGCAGAGTGCTTTGTGAGGGAGCTGGGCCAAAGTGCAGTCACCTGTGTGAGTAACAGCTAAACATGCCCTGCCCCTGCCATAGCCACGCCCAAACCCCGCCTCTTCCCTAGCCACGCCCAAACCCTGCCTTGCCCGAGCCCCGCCCCGTCTCGCCCGCCCCCCCCAGGAGAACGCACTTCTTAAACTGCTCCTGGAAGCGGTCCCTGTGGCCCTGGAGGGTTTCTGCTGGGAGACCTGTGGGACAGACAGATAAACACAAATGAACCACAGAACCTTGGTTAGGCCAGAGGAAAAACCCCCCCCCAAAAAACCCCACCTCTGCCAAGCACACGATAGGGAGGGTTCCAGAGAGCCTGTGCGTGGGCGGGGTCTAAATCGACCGTTTCAACAGAAGCTGACCGTAAATATTGACTCACCAGCATAGGAGGATGAGATATTGAGCCAAAGACGCTCTAAATACTGTTTTGTCATTTGTACATAACGTGGGCACGGCGTACAGATAAGGCTGAAATGTGCTTCGTCAGCGTCTGCTACCTGTGCTGAAGTTCCTGTGTGTCTGTGGGGCTGCGAATGTAATTACAGCCACGGACCGTGCGGATGTAATGGAGACCAGGGCCAGTCTGCTGAAATATTAACGGCAGGGACTCACAGGAGCATAGCTTAAACAGAAGCTTGACGGTGTAGTCGTACAGGCGGGCTCACAGGAGTGTAGCTTAAACAGAAGCTTGACGGTGTAGTCGTACAGCTTAAACAAAAGCTTGACGGTGTAGTCGTACAGCTTAAACAAAAGCTTGACGGTGTAGTCGTACAGCTTAAACAAAAGCTTGACGGTGTAGTCGTACAGCGGGGCTCACAGGAGTGCAACTTAAACAGAAGCTTGACGGTGTAGTCATACAGGCGGGCTCACAGGAGCATAGCTTAAACAGAAGCTTGACGGTGTAGTCGTACAGCTTAAACAGAAGCTTGACGGTGTAGTCATACAGGCGGGCTCACAGGAGCATAGCTTAAACAGAAGCTTGACGGTGTAGTCGTACAGCTTAAACAGAAGCTTGACGGTGTAGTCGTACAGGCGGGCTCACAGGAGCATAGCTTAAACAGAAGCTTGACGGTGTAGTCGTACAGCTTAAACAGAAGCTTGACGGTGTAGTCATACAGGCGGACTCACAGGAGTGTAGCTTAAACAGAAGCTTGACGGTGCAGTCATACAGGCGGACTCACAGGAGTGTAGCTTAAACAGAAGCTTGACGGTGCAGTCATACAGGCGGACTCACAGGAGTGTAGCTTAAACAGAAGCTTGACGGTGTAGTCATACAGGCGGACTCGCAGGAGTGTAGCTTAAACAGAAGCTTGACGGTGTAGTAATACAGGCGGACTCACAGGAGTGTAGTTTAAACAGAAGCTTGACGGTGTAGTAATACAGGCGGACTCACAGGAGTGTAGTTTAAACAGAAGCTTGACGGTGCAGTCATACAGGCGGACTCACAGGAGTGGTTTAAACAGAAGCTTGACGGTGTAGTAATACAGGCGGACTCACAGGAGTGTAGTTTAAACAGAAGCTTGACGTTGTAGTCGTACAGGTGGCTGCAGTCCAGGATGACCTGGATCAGAGGGGCCAGGCGGCACTGTCCTGCTGCTGTCACCGACACCGAGCGCGACATGTCCAAGGAGCTGAACACTGCAGGGACACACACATGCACGCACACGCACACACATACACACACACACACCCACACACAAACACACACAGAGACACACACACACACAAGCAATAAATGATCATTTCTTGCCCTAAATTAAAATATTATTTGGAGAAGGAAGTTAAATCTCAAGTGGAAAACTCTAAAAAGCAGTGAAAAATTGAACTTGTGATTGGCTGGACATATTGAGCATTTATGAAACAGATGGCCTTAACAAAACTGATTTACAGTGGCTGATGTCCAACCAAACACTTTCCATGAGTTGAATCTTTTTCAGAAAAAAGCCACTTGAGGATTCTAAATGATAAACATGAAATAAAAACACTCTCTCCTGCTCTCCAGAATCACGCTGTACAACTGGCCAGCACGTTTTCAAAATCCAATCGATAACGATACCGATCACAGCCATTACACAGCTCATTCCGCACTGAAGTGGCTGAACTGTTGATCTGCTTGTTCATTTATGTCAAGCCTTTCCTAAATTGATGGTGAAAACAAACAAAATATGGGTTTGCAGTGAGACGGATCAAAGTGCAGCGCATCCGATTGAAGCCGAATCAGGAGAGAATTAGCGAGGCTTTTAAGTCTAATGAAGAGGTTCAGCTGAGACCACAGAGAACGCACCCAGTGGCACGCACCAGAGAGCCATATCTAAAGAATGACATCACCCTGAAGGGACAGGGACAGGGACAGGGACAGAATGGCATCACCCTGCAGAGACTGGGACTGACATAGAATGACATCACCCTGCAGGGACTGGGACTGACACAGAATGACATCACCCTGCAGGGACTGCGACTGACATCACCCTGAAGGGACTGGGACTGGGTCGGAATGAGTTCACCCTGCAGGGACTGGGAATGGGACAGAATGAGTTCACCCTGAAGGGACTGGGACTGGGACAGAATGACATCACCCTGCAGGGACTGGGACTAGGAAAAAATGACTTCATGGCTGAGACAGACAGGGCTGGAATTTCCCATGAGTCTGAGCAGGAAAAACACTAAGGCCGTGTACGAATCAGCACTCTTCCACACTGTTGAGTAGCCTTGGTGAGTAGATAGGGCGAGAAAGTCGTAGAGTACGCAAATTCTTTTCAAATTGCAGTATACTTCAAACCCGGATGACACACTTACTTCCGGGGTTTCGCTGAGTACATTCGGTAGCACACTTTTCAAGAAGTACACAAACATGTTGGTCACATGAATATGACGTGAAGCTTCGTTTCTGAAAAATGAGGCGCAGCTTCGCTGACGTTATCCTTCAAATACAACAAAACACGTGACATGGCAGCGCAAAAGTGGGGCGCAGGGTTGCCAGATCTTGTAACTTTCCAGCCAAATGGCGACTCAAAACTAGCAAATTTATAGGCTATTTGTAACGGAAACCAATGTATTTTAAATAGTAATCATCATGTTTTTACTTTTCAAAATAAGTGCATGCTTTGCGAATTTTCATTTTTACCCGTGACTGCACTTTGAAAGTATCCCAATTTAGCTGTAAAACCGCGGACATGGCAACACTGGTGGGACGTCTTATGACCTGCTTACGACACTTCCACAGTACAGTTTGGAAATAGCATAGCGGATATTTTTCACGTCCTGCTAAACAGTGCACATTAAACAGCACACTTCTGCCAGTGCACTCTTCGCAGGAGACAGGGCGTAGTAGATAGGGCTCTGATTCGGACACAGCCTAAGACTCAGAGGCGGTCTAAGTGGACTGCAAACTCCAGTGCGCATAGCGAGCGTGCGTCAGACAGCAGCCCCCTCTCTCTCCCTCAGCAGTTTCCCTTCATCTCTCGCGTGGCTCAGTCAGGCATTCCTCCACCTTGCGCTCCCTCACACCTCCACCTCTCAGTGCAAGTGTCCAGGGAATTTCTTTGTCTCTCAAAAGAGGTGTGGTTTCCTGAGTGCTGCGCTCTGCCAGCCTTCCACAAAGCGCCTCATTGGCCAGCGAGATCTCAAAGGGGGTGGGGCCAGGATGGGCGGTAGGGGCCAGTGGAAGACGGGAACTACATCGACCCAATTTGACACCGCCACCCCCGCCCCCTGCTTGGAGACCACATTTGAATGATGGTGGACAAGCAGACACTGTTTTCGCGAGAGGGGGGGGTGGAGAGCTCCACATCTGCCCTCAGCTCCTCGCCACAGGAAGTGCAGCAATCATCACAACTGTTTATATAACCATGGCCACAGTGTGCAGTCATACAGCTTTTTAGGGTAGCTGGCAGTAGCTATAAATATCCCCAACTTCATTTAACAACATACTTCATTTAACAAATAAAGCTTAGCTTTTTGCTAGCTTTGGGACCGCAATTACATTTTTAGGCCCCATCTATGGTGATAAACACCCCCGAACCCCCCCCCCCCCCCCCCCTAAAAAAAGAAAAATACAGAACTGAGCTGCCCCCCCCCCCCCCCAAAAAAAAACAGAGAGAAAGAAAACTCTGCCCTTACCGCCCAGGAAGAGGTTGAGCTCACACTCCAGGTAGTCAAACATCTCCACAGTCATCTGGAAGCTTCACATCCAGCAGAATCAGTGGGGGGAGAAATGCAAATGCTCAAGACTGAAGTAATGCTAAAGAAATGAGCTCCCTGTGACAGCGGATAATTGTATGACTCATATTACTTTATATTATATATATATAGAAAGAGTACAATATAAATGTAAAAACTTTAAAAGAAAAGGTATAGTTCTTACAGTGAAAGAAAATTATATACTGTAGACACAGCTATTAGACAGCACAGTGTAGAGAGACAGGAAGAATGGGGGGAGGGAGGGAGAGAGAGAGAGAGAGGGGGAGAGAGACGGGGAGAGAGAGAAAGAAAGACGACAAAGGTCGTACGGGCGGATTCGAACCGCAGGCGTCGTGGATCGCAATGAAACACCACGGGACCCACAGGTGCATTTGAAACTGCAATTAGAGGTATTCACCCACTTTGCAAAACAAAGATACACTTACAAGTTGTTTACATCATTTTCACCCGCTTCATCAAGCTGTCTGTCAGTCATCTGAAGGTTGCCTGGGAAACGGGGATTCTACAAGAAATGCAAACAAACATCACTGGAAACTGGCCTCATGACTATTATATTACATTACCTGCAAATGTGTGTTAGAGATTGGTGTCTAACTACAGGAGTAATCCCCTTGATCAGTGGAGTGCATTAGATGGAGATGACATCATCGGAGAGGGGAGGGAGATCAGGGGATGGAGCCACTCACTTTGATGTGGAACTCCATTTTGGTGATGAGCAGTTTGAGGTAGATGCTGCACAGCTTGCCATAGCCTTCGCTCAGGTGACCCTGTGGGAGAGAAGGAGAAAGCGAGGGATACAGGGAGAAACAGAAGGACACAGTGAGATGGACAGAGAGAGAAAACAGGTCCTCAGCTCATACCCATGGCAACCCCAGGGTATTGAGGTGCGCGGCCGCGGTTTGTTACCGTGTGCCGTAGGCATTCCGTGGAAGTGCGCTTGGAAAAATCAACCTCAGAAGCTCAGCGCAAGGCAGAAGAAGGAATTGTGGGTAGGTGCAGAAAGTGGGGGAGATGGTCAGAGTACAGAGGCCTGCAGGCCAAAGGGAACAGCATCTCTTAACTTCAGCCCACCCTTAAAAATACACCTTCCTACAGAAGAAACTCCTTTAAAGAGCAACTTTAGATCGAAAATAACAATTAGCACCACATATATGTAAGGTGACAGGTATAATTGACTGGCTAATTGACCAATACACATAATGTGCGTTCTGTAGGAATTGGCCACTGGTGATTACTGGGTCTGGCACATGCCATTACATCATCTTGTGCTTGGAGGTGGGTTTCGGGTGGAGTGGGTGTGTGTGCTCGCTTGCCTGGCTCTGGATGCATGTGCGTCTGTGTGACGTTCCAAGGCTTGTTGTTTGTTCCGCCCTCAGACTGTGAGTCATCGCCGACGACCACAATGCGCTTTTTGCTTGCATTATTAAAAAAATAGCAAAAAGGGGGAGTGGATCAAAAAACCCCCTCTAAAATTATTCTTTAACAGTACCGAGTCCAGTACCAATAATTATTCTTTAACGGATTACCGATTCCTCTTAAAGTGATAGTTCGGAATTCTGGACATGTCGTCTCAATTACGACTTACCCATGATGTAGTTGATTGATGGACGGCAGTGTAGTATAATGGTTAAGGAACTGGACTTGTAACTGAAAGGTTGCAGGTTCGATTCCCAGGTAGGACACTGCCGTTGTACCCTTGAGCAAGGTACTTAACCTGAATTGCTTCAGTATATATCCATCCAATGGATAAATGTAATAAGAAGTTGTGTAAGTCGCTCTGGATAAGAGCGTCTGCTAAATGCCTATAATGTAATGTAAATGATGGAAACCATTTTCAGCTAATTCCATGCTGTCCCTTCTTTTGGACATACACACATTGCTAATGCTAGCGAAACTCTAAGGTAACCGGTAGCATCCACTACCAAAGGCACTTAAACACTCCACAGTGCACCCAAAGCAAATAAAATACAACGACAGTCTCTCTGGGTTATTTTGAGTGTTTATACCATCATTTTTGAAGTCAAACTATCGTTGAATCCTTTACTTTGTGCTGACCTATATTCTCTGTGGAAGTACGGTGGCGAAGCGAACGTGGCCATTGCAACTTGCTCTTCTTTGTTGTTGTAGTCGACCAATGCCAGCAATACATTTGTAGGTAACGTAAAGTATCGCTCTCCAGATAGACTGTCGTCGTATTTTATTTGCTTTGGGTGCACTGTGGAGTGTTTAAGTGCGTTTGGTAGTGGATGCTACCGGTTACCTTAGAGTTGCGCTAGCATTAGCAATGTGTGTATGTCCAAAAGAAGGGACAGCATGGAATTAGCTGAAAATGGTTTCCATCAATCAACTACATCATTGGGTAAGTTGTAATTGAGACATTATGTACAAAATTCCGAACTATCCCTTTAACCAGTAACACCACCGCCAAACAAAATAAAACTCATCACTCCCAAAAAATAACAGCTACATGGGAGGTTCAGGGGGGAGTGATATGCATGTTAGTGCTGTGTGATTTATTTCACTAAAAAGTGAGCAATGAAACACACAGTAACTAGTTCATCCGGCATGTGGACTTCACCCTCGTATATCACTCCGAAGTGCTCCATTTAATTTGCAAAAGCAATCAATGCTAAGATAAGGGGATTCATTCACCCTGTCCCACCCATGAAAAAAAAGGAAACACATTCGGACACACAGTGGAGGGCTTTGGGATCTAAAGAGACGGGCGATTTCAGTAATCTGCATTTGGCCACTTGAACCAGGGCTTCAGTGGGCAGCGGGTGAGCCGAGCTGGTTTAACACAAAGGCTGGACTGTTAACAGGCTCTTTTTTTTTTTAACAGAGCTTTAGGGAAGTGGAGAAATAGAGAAAAAAGCAAAGAAAAATATGGCTTTAATTTCGATTACACAAGAGCATTTTGATCTTTCACAATTTGAAGTGAACATCCTGAGCTTAAAACTGCAATGCCAGAGCGATAATATTCATGCATCATCATAGAAAACGGCCTGTATGAGAGATTTTCTTGTCAGAGCGGATTTCCTGCTAGCCTGTCTTTCCTGTTAATTGTATGTGTGACACCGGGGGCTGGAGCGCTGTAGCACTGGAGCACAATCTGATGCTTTCTAAGCCCTTTATGCTACTCCTGGGTGTCCCACAGGCCCATTAAGACCCCAAACAGGGCCTGCTCCTATGGTCACAAACACACACGCACGCACACATGCACACACACACATGCACACACACACACAGACGCGCGCGCGCGTGCACACACACACGCACGCTCGCACAAACACACGCATACATATGCACTCAAACACACACACACACACACACATACGCACACACACACCAGTGTTTCCCCTATATGCACCTAGCAGCGGTGTAACTAATATGACCGCCGCTGCTGAATTTTTTATTTTTAAAAAAAACTTTTTTGGAAACAAAACAAAACAATCCACTCTCTCCCCTTCAAAATGCTGGAGTAAACGGCCTTGTAAACGTTTTAGAGTAACGTAAAAACGTTTTAAACGTAAAGCGCTTTCATGGAAAAGTTGCTGTCATAAACTCATTTGAAATGCGATTGTGTCCAAACTTTCTAAGCAAAGCTAACTTTCAGCAAGGTCGTATATGGCCAGTGCTAGCTAGCAAATGCAGCTGTTCTGACGAGAGAAGCCCATAGATGTACAACATTTTGAAGTGCTGGACTGCGTTCGGATCCAAAATTCATGCTTTCTTCCTGTCATTCCCTTCCCTTGCTTCAATGTGAATTCCCTTGAATCAAGGGAAGGGAACGACAGGAAGAAAGAATTAAATTCGGATCTGAACGCAGCCCTGTAGTCATGGGCGTAGGATTATGGGGAGAAATCCCCGCCAATGTGTCCCCGCCAATGTTTGGAAAGAGTCGAATTGTCCCCCCCCAACCATAATTGATCTCTCTCCCATGTAAAGCTTAGTCAATAAAGGCTGCAACAACGGTAAAAAATGACTTTTTTATGCGGAAAGACAGGCTATGTAACGCCCGTAAACATAGTATGAATGATTGACCCACCCCCTCGCTACTTCAAACAGTAGCAATGGTTTATCTCATGGCCACGACAAGTTCGAGTTTATGAAAGCACAAATGGGATATGTAGTCAACAATTAGGGGTGATTGCTCAAGCCGATAATACTATGGACTTTAATTCCCATAACCCAGTGTTTTAGCCAGTGTTTTGTGTAACGTTATGGATGTGTTATAATCAGGTTGGTTGCAATGGAGAAGTCAGACCGCAAAAAAAGACGAGAAACTTCACGGAGTATGAAATCGAGACGCTCGTTACGGGGGTAGAGCAGATGATTTGTTGGTATGTAGGCGGCCTTTGCTACGTTTAACCTGAAACAGTCCTCTCAACTGAAAATCAAATCAAAATCCCCAGTGAATAAAAGAACCGCCGACCCAGAAGTTACCCCATTCAGGTAGGCGAGGCTACTGTCTGCGCTGTTCCTAACCTAGCTAACTACTCCTTATTTTTCTCCAGTCTATGCCTTATATATACGTTAAAAAAAAGTACATGTTTTTTCATAACAACAAGCAATGTATTACAGCCGCGAGTGCGATAACGTTAGGTAGCACTGTGGAAATGTCGACGTTGCTGGACAATTGAATAGAGAATTTCTTCAGGGTTCATCAGAAAACAGTTGTAGCTTCTTAAATGTAGGCTATTTGGTTCCTTAAAATGTTTATTGCCCTGCAGTGCAACATGAGAAGCTGATGTATTCGCAAGCGGCGACACTGTAAGACACTGTAATTAGCCTAATTTAGAAGTTCAGAGAAATGTGAATACCATAATTGGGATGTCGACGACTACCACTAAAGGCAGTGGTTCTTAAACTCGGTCCTGGGGCCCCCTGCATATGCTGGTTTTCGTTCCAATCACAATTGCCACATTATGTTAGAAATAGCTATGCATGTCATGAATAATAAAAGTCAAATATTCACATTGTGCTATATTGCAAACAATTACAAAAATAGACGTAAAAATGTTTTAACTGATCAAATTAAACAAATTAAAGACTGAGGTGAATCAATAGGCTCCTAATTGGTGAAACTGTGGACACATTGGCAACTAAAACTAGAGACTTGGTAAATAATGAACAATTCAAAAGACAAAGCAAATGATAATGAGCCAAACCTGCATTGTGTTAATAAGTTTAAGGAAACATTAAGGAACTTAAAACACAAGTGTTCAACTACTGGATTAGGAGCCTATTGATTCACCTCAGTCTTTAAATTGATCAGTTTAAAAAAATGTTACCTTGTACTATTGTTTGCAAGATAGCACTGTAAGCACAATGTGAACATGGCATAGTTTTCATGGTATGCATAACTATTTCTGACATAATTTGTCTTAAGAGGGTAAATAATCCCTCTAAACATGAAAAACACCTAATTAAGAAAAATTAACAGCTTGTTAAAATTTTGGGATTGCAATTGTGGTTGGAACGGAAACCAGCATACACAGGGGACCCCCAGGACCGAGTTTGAGAACCACAGAGTTTAAAATGTTATAAACTTATCTTATCCACTAATGTACTGATTAGCCTACCATGGCTTTAGATTTATATGAAAGCATCTCAAATCTCACCTAGTGCTTTGAAAAAAATAATAAAATTCTCCAAAATGTTCATAAATAAAACATTTTATTTTAGAAAATGCCCTGGCTGAGGTTGTGTAGAAATGCAGGAAATTAGTTTTAAAAGGCTCAAATTTTTCTGGGGGAGGACCCCCAGACCCCCCGATACTTCGTATTGCTTTCCTCACAGGAATGGTTGAGGGCCTTGGTCCAATAGTCATGGTTTGCTACTGTTGGATGCTATATTATTAGTGTCCCCCTCCATTATCATCACAAAGAACATTTACTGTTTGTGCCCCCCCCCCCCCCCCCCCAATGTTCAAATGAAACCTATGCCCCTGCCTGTAGTTGTCCTTGACTGTACTGTATGTACTTAGGCCTCGAGAGCCCTTCTGGTGCCGGCAGACACATAGAAACCTCCCGGCAGGGTGCGCTTTGTGAGTGCACAAAAATTGTTTTTTAAATTATATATATATATATATATATATATGTATATAAATGCTTCACCTCCACTGCTAGAACTCCATCCTAGGGGAAACACTGCACACCCACCCGCACGCACACAAACAAACAAACAAATAAACAAACACACCATTACAGCCACCAATTCCCCTTTGAGGGAATGGAGAAAGCCCAGAAAAATCAATTTCTGTTTCAAGAAAAAAGGCTGAATCAATTTTATGCCTAAAACACCCAGGCCTACCTTCTTGTACGAGTGGTCACATATGAAGTTCTGCAGCAATCTGCAGTTGCCAATGTGTGATCATGCACAAACGGTACACTTGTCATGTAGTTCAGCCAAACTCATTATTCAATTACAATTCAGTGTGGCTCTTCATAAAGTTATCCCCTGTTACCACACAATCCCAAGTGGCCCTTCCACTGCAAAGAGAACAACAGCAGGAGGAATAATTACACTTCGTTAATTTGGTTTCCTCCCTTAATTTTAGAGGAATAAAACAGCACAAAATTAAAAATGTAATTACCAGGATTTCCAAGGGCTGATTTTTCAACCACCTTAGACTATGAAATTACACTTGAATAGATGCTTTAGGTTTAGTTACGCAACTACAGTGTGACGTCACCACCCCCACCCCCACCCCCACACTCCCTCACAGAACGCAATTTCCTTTCCATGCATTTTAACCCTCCACCTGGAGTACAGGCGTCTCTGGGGGGACTATGAGACTACGAAAAGGCATGTGGCCCTCGTTTCTCATTACAGAAAACTCCCACTTGCGCCTGCTGCTACTCAGACACTGTGCTGAAGCACACATTATACACCTGTCCCCACTCCAGACAGCTACATTATTGGGGATCACAGTCCCTCTGGTGCTGTAGCTGAGGGAGAAAAATGGCGGGAGAACAGGGGAGGATCATGGGACTTACCCACATCCTGCTCATGTCATTCAGGTCAGCTTTGTTCCTCATGGAGTCTTTTATTACCTGAACACAAACAAAGGCACAGATGGGAGATGGGTTACAACACCAGTACGCATGCACACACGCATGCATGTACGCCCACACACACACACACGCACACAAATACTCGCACATACACTTTCTGACAGTATTCACTCGTGTGTGAACAGTATTGCCTGGTGTATGTTTGTGTAGTAATGGGAGAGTAAGCCTTCCTGAACCCTGTAATGGGCACAGTCATCTGCTGTCAATCAGGGATTCCGACAAATGGATCTGCAAAGAGGAAAGCCTAGTTTCTCAACTGGCCCTCACAGCAGCAGTCATTATGGAGCTCACTGTCTGAGTGTCAAACTGTTATATGTAGGATTATATCTACATACGATATGGGTATATTGGCATTTTATTTTACGTTTATTCAACCAGGTGACTGGTTGCTGTTAACTCACTTCACCTGATTTCTTATGTCTAAACTGGTTTAGATTATTTTAAGGTCAAAACAAAAGCAACATATCCTCTGGCTCACTGTGAAATCTAAGGACCTCTACTGTATGTCCTGAGCGTCCAGCCCATGTCCTTTTGAGTGTGTGGGACCTCTACATCCTGAGTATAGACCCTATGTCCTTATGAGTGCGTGGGACCTCTACATCCTGAGTATAGACCCTATGTCCTTATGGGTGTGTGGGACCTCTATGTCCTGAGTGTAGACCCTATGTCCTCATGGGTGTGTGGGACCTCTACGTCCTGAGTGTAGACCCTATGTACCAATAGGTGTGTGGGACATCTACGTCCTGAGTGTAGACCCTATGTCTTAATGGGTGTGTGGGACTTCTATGTCCTAAGTGTCCAGCCTATGTCCTTATGGGTGTGTGGGACCTCTATGTCCTGAGTGAAGAACCAATATCCATATGGGTGTGTGGGACCTCTAGTGTATGTCCTGTGTAGAAACACTATGACCTTATGGGTCTGTGGTACCTCTACTGTACATCCTGAGTGTAGACCCTATGTCCTTATGGGTGTGGGCCCTTTATGTCCTGAGTATAGACCCTATGTCCTAATGGGTGTGTGGGTTGCAGTGGCAGGGGCGTTACCGCTAGCTGCCCACTCACGTTGGGGTGCCCGTCCCGGAGCAGCTTGTGGAAGACGTGGCAGAACTTCCAGCACAGCACGGCATTACTGGACAGGGGTAGGCGGTTGACCGCGGCCCAGAAGGTGTGCGCACCTTTCTCATGGTGTGTTCCCAGGATGCAGGGTGCGGGTGGCGGTCAAGGAAAAACATGGCCCAAACGCCAAGCTTCTGACTGGAGCGCTTCCTGCACTATGTCCCATAATTCCATTCAACGTAGCGTTCCTCAGACATTTAATAATGCATTTAACATTCATGTCCATGTGATAAACGTGCAAGCATGTACACACACATACACAGGTATACTCGGTAAAAGGATATTCCTGGCGTGCTTCTCCTTGACGGCCACCTCCTGAGTGTTGATGGCCTTGTTGATGCTCACAGCCTGTGAGAGAGTAAAACGCACGTCAGCACCGAGCAGAAAAACATACCGGCACAAAATTATAACCGGATCATTACAGTTATTCCTCCAGGATTTCCCTGTGATTTCATGGGAATTACAGCAAGATGTCTTGCACCTGGGAAATAAAGGAAGTGACATCACAACAACCACACGACGGGCACAGTAATTTCCTCGCAACGATCAGCTTACAGGCAAAGAAACTTTCTCAGAATCCTTTTCTCGCTTGGCAGACATTGGCTATGTCTGACAGAGGCACGTTGTGCCCTTTCCAACAGAGAGAGCTTCACCTGCCACGAGACACAACGCAGGAGCTGAATAAATAACGCACATGGCCACCTCCAGCCTATCTGCCATCTGTTGGGCAGAGAGAAGCACTTCCTGTGGCCCCGTGCCCCAGGGAGCTTCTCCACCCCCCACAGCTGGTGATGCCGCTGACTGGATCAGACTGCTGGCTTGTGCCAGAGCTAGTCCTTTGGAGAAACTGCATTATATAATCATGTCACACCCCCCCCCCCCCCATTCTCAGATCTGGGAGCCCGGCAGCATTTACGACGACGGCCGCTTGCTAACGGCTTTGGCGTCATCGACTCCCCTGCCACACGGAGAAGGCAAGGGTGTCGAGGAACATCTCCAAACCCGTTGTCGCACGCAGCGCTACTGCCGCTGAATATCTCCTCCGTGCGTTCGGAGGGATTTTGGGTTTCCGGACACGGAGAGACTGGACAAGAGGACGAACCCGAGCCGGAGCAAACGGAGGAAGCTGAATAGCCTCATGATGGCAGCGAGAGAGAGCCTGTAAACACAGCAAATAAAGCTTTCATTGTTTTTCATCTGTACAGCTGGCCCGACTTTTTTCCCCCCTCCGTCTGTCCCTCTCTCCCAGATCTGAATCTCAGTAAAAGGTGACAAAAAGCAGCTTTGAAGCAGCAGATGGCCGTCTTGAGATAAGTGTCTTAAAGTCACAGACCTGGCCTGGCACGTGTCTAGCCCTCTCCGCCGGCGGCAGTTATCCCCCCAACAGCTCAGCCGTCTCTTAATCATGCGTCCCGACACACACAGAGCTACAGCGGCGTTCCACCCATAGACTGTAGAAAAAAGGGTTCCACCTGGAGTCGCTAAGGCTCACAGTACGGCGCTACGCTAGTCACTGTTTAACATTCAGAGCCACGGGGGGCCGCTGCTGGTCGTATGAAATGGCTACCCCAGGGGCAGTCGCTGATCCGAGTCGCCAGGTCTGTATGAAACGGTGCTCTCCTGGGACCCTGCCACACGCTCGCACATCCAGAGAGCGAACGCCAAACGCTAAGCGGCTCTAATGGCCATTTCAGTTACAGCCTCCCTGTGGACAACACCCACCCCAGCACTCCAGCCCTAGGGTTGAGCAGCCCTGGTCTAAAGCCCAGAGACCCCAAACAGCAGCTAGGGAGCCACAAGTGGCTGCTGGGAACCAATCATACAAACAAGAGCACCCAACAACATGATACAGGAAACCACAATAAGAACTAATCACAGTTATGAATATAAATATTACCACACATAGCCAATAACAAGTACAATTTCTGAAGGGTGTTGTCATGGATATGGTGATACGTGGGACCGTGAGACTACCAAAAATCACATTAAGGTGAAGAAACTAAGCGAATAGGCTAACAAAGCAAATTAACCAGCCAATGTTACAACTTCTACAAGTTAACAGTAAAAGACAAGCAAGCAATGGTACACTAAATGTAGTCTTGCCTGGATCAGCCATGGAAAATAATCTGAGGCCCAGGGCTACATTCAGGCTTTGTTTTCTTATTCAAGGCACATTTCCATCACATTGATGCAAGTGTTAAAGAACATTTAAATGCAGCTACATGACCAAGTAGGCTTTGTGCAAAAGTTTTCAGAGAGTTGCATCAGGTAATGCTAGCTGGCTAAGACTGTCTCCAATGGAAAACAAGAGGAGGGAGGCTGTCACATACATGCAGCAGATAATCACTCAGGGCAGATACCAAGCCAGGGAGAGAGAACAAACAAGCCACAGAGAGATCGCAGAGGTAAAAAAATATATATTTACACACATGGTTTAAAAATATAGCTAAAGTTAGGCTACACAGTATAAAATGAAAAACAACACGATTGCCAATGTGGTATTCTTACCAATATATTATGGTTAAAATGTTATTTTTAATATGCCATATTTGTAAATTATATGAAGTAATTAATAAACCTGAAAACCAAAGCCAGTGTCTCTATAGGTTACCAGTATTTAATGTTGTGTAAAAATGTCAAAAATTACCTAAAATTATTTTTAGAGTGACTTTACAGAATACACATAAAAACACATAGGCTACTAGATACTTGGACGATAAATTCTAATAATTTCACTAAAACTAGAGGAGCAGTTTGTGATGTGTAGCCTTTATAAATCTCAGGTTTAATCAGGTTGGGGTTTGAACCATTTTTCAGGTTAAGGCTTCAACCGCATTTGTATGGAGTGTACACAGCTGGTGTTTTGGGGTATGCAGAGCTTAGCACTGCAAATATGGCATTCAACACAGTTTCTGCTGCTTTTCCACATATTTTAACACAATGATTCTTTTCATTGTCGCAAGTTGAGCAACTCAGTGAATGAATGCACTTCTGGTTTCAGGCTGGAGACCAAGACAATCAAACCCACCCACATTAGATCGCAGTAGATAATTTGTATAAAAGCAAATTCAAAAGATATGGTTCTCCTTTATTCAAGTTCAGGATTTCCAAATTTTAAGATTTCATATTATTTTTAAATGGATACATCGTGAAACATTCGCATTTTCCTTTTGACGACCCATTTAATTTGTACACCACAAGCCACTTGGCAGCATTTCTAAATGTTATAAGCATATTTCAGATTTGATTTCTTCATAATTTGAGTCCTCACGCCCACCCCTAATTCCTTGGAGCGAAGTCAAATGGCAAGCGCTTAATAAAGCTGAATTAAAGGAGAGAGGGCGTGCAGACGGCTGACTCACAGACTAAGAAGGGTCAGGGGGGCAGTGTCCGTTAAAAAATAAAATAAAAGGGGTCATACAAACAAGAGCAGACTACAGCCTTCGGGCGCCGAAGCCTGAATCTCTACTTAAAGTTCAACAACGCACAGACAGAATGCTCAGGTACATCAAAATAAATATATAAATTACAAATATACTCTTATAAGGCAATTTTAAAGCATTTTTGCACGTAACAGACTAGTTAGGTTACTGATAATTTGTGGCACCTGTAACTGGGTCTAACACCGTTGCCATAGCATTTGTGAAATGTGTTGCCTACTGCACACATGGAAAAAAATGAACCCTCTTCTGTGAGAACAACAGTGTTTCTGTAATTGATATAAAAATGAACACCTGGTGGTTGGCTTGGAAATTTTTTGGCTGTAAAAACCTTCACTTCTCTTAAATGTTATTGGTTGGGATAAAATGTTAAAATAGAAGTCTACTTTTCCACAGAGGTGAGTAAAGTTTTAGAAGCACGAGTGTGAACTGTGTTACTGTTTATATTGCTCAAAAAATGTAGTGCCATTCTTACATTCCGACCTCATTCTTATATTCAATTGTGCTGGCCATATGTATGCCTCTCAAAGCCTAATGTCTATTGAGTAAACATGGTTTTATCTTACCCCATTAGATGACATGGCACAAACAACCTCTTGACTATGGCCAAGTTTAACCATGAATCATTTCCTTTGAAAAGAGTGAGGGCGGATTTTGCAGGAACATGTTAAAGATTTATCATCAGGCTTTTAATGTGGTCTTCCTGTACACACATCTGCATTGGACACAACTTCCTTTTTCATTCTCCAAGATAAATACGAAACAGAATTTGCCAGCGCACACACACTGGCGTCCAAGTATACACTGCACACATTAATAATTTATGCAGGAATGCTGCCGAAGCATGCGGTTTATCAAAATTCATTTCTTAGCTTGCATTTTGACCCTGTGAGCCAGATTTGAAGGCAACGAACCAGTGCAGATCTGAGGGTTATTAAAGGGACAGCTCTGAGATTCAGGCGTATCCCCTTACGCCTGTCCACGTGATGTGACCGAGCCAATTCTGATCCACACAAAAAAAAAAAATCAACCCATTTGTGAGAGCTGGAGGCTATGAGAGTGACAGATAAAAAGAAGCATCTCCCATGCATTTAAAATCATACATTCACAATGTGCGATATCGCAGCTGATGCATGTAACCACTTGTAATTCACATACTCACGGCTTCAAACCGTAAAACAAGTAGCAACATATAAGGGTTATGAAAACCACATATCAGGAGAAATGTGTTTTAAACACTGATGGAAGAATGAGGCTTCGTGAAAACAAAAAAATTGGAGGAGCGATAACATGCTACCTGTGACCCACTGATTTGAACCAGTCGCTGTATTTTAATGTGGAGAGCAACATCACTTGATTGGATAAAACAGACAATAATTGACAGCTTGCAGGAGCTCTGTTTCTTATGGGGTTCATGTAACCTTAACTCCCATCACTAAGAAAGCCTGAACACACTAAGAATGCCCAATAGGTCTGTAATCCCATAAGATCAAGCACATTTTAAGTCACACATAAATATGATGCTTTATTTAGAATATCAATCGCCAAGTTTGAAGGCAGTGTGAGAAATGGATCAGCCGGTCATGGAAGCCTAATGCCACTAACGTTACTACAATCCATGGACATCCTCACATAAATCTTCTCTCAGGCCTAAAACTGCAAAACAAACCCTGCAGCAAGCAGGTTAATTCACTGAAACTCCAACTCCCAAAAGGCAATGCAGCTGTTGTAGGAGCTCTAGAGTCAGTGGCCTCAGAATTACCCAGCTCTCTGCGGAAGAGAAGATATTAAAGAAGTCCACAATCCCTCAGGTCTCTTACAATAACTGATACATTTCAGAAACTTTGGAGCCTTAATCCAGACGGCATACAGCACTAGTCTAGGTATGGCACAGCAACCAAGCGCTCGTCTTCCTCCTAAAAATTTTACCTACTTCACCACCCAAAATAACCTATATGGCTAATTAAGGGAGTGGACGATGATTGAGTATCTATTTTGAATGTGTGATTGCTGCTGTGGTGGCTAATCTCAATACAACACACACGGCCTGTTGCCCCATCTCACAGTGGTACAGTGAGAGAGCCCCCACACCGCCGCTATTAACACCTCCAGGCACAGGAATCAGTTTCATCTTCCTTTCCATTCGCCTTACATCATCACACCACCAGATACACTGCGCTCTCTGCAACATGCCATAGCTTCCCCTTCCAGCGAGGTCCAGGATTTGAATTATGAGTCACTGAGTTTTATTTCCTGTATCATGTATGCTTACTGTACATCATGCCAGCTGCAAGGAAATGGACTTAAAGAGCATGCAAAAACGTTGAGCTGTTCCTCGACTCCTCACCTGACCGACGAGCGACTCCGTAACAGTCTTGTTTACAAGAAAGGACTTAGCATATCAGGAAATTAACACAAAGCAAAGCTCATATACGAATACAAATGCATTGTTTCATGAAAGAGCAGCACCCTAGAATTGTGGGGGGAAACTGTTCCCTTATGGAGAATGAGGAAACAGTGAAATAACAGGAAAGAATGGTCGCTATGGGAGCATGGTAATGGGGGGAGGGCATGGCTTCCTCTCCCAGCACCCTTTTGCCTGCCCTGCCCTGCCCATTTCCTGCTGGGTGAACTCCACCCAGTGCCCTAGCGTAGCTACAATGTCCCTCAGAATGACGTCGTAAAGCCACGGCCTCACTGGCTCCCACAGAAATGTCAAAAGAACCAAAAATATGTCTCAACTTCCCGCAGACATATACGCGCACACACACAAGCGCATACACACACGTACGTGGTGGAAAGTTTTTAAAAAAAAGAATAAAGAATAGTGCTCTGTGTGTCGCAGACTGACATTACTTCGCCGAACCTCAACCCCGCCCATTTTTTAAAGGCACTGCTCTGCATGCCTGCTCTTAAAGACCCTTTATTTGGGCAATTCAGTCACATCTGACTAACATCCGCTCCTATGGAACAATCACTCCATGCTCCGCTGGCAGGGAGGCAGTGTGGGAGGGGGTGGAGGACGGGAACTGAACATGTCAGACTGCTATTCTTTTCAGGGCTGGTGAAAGTGTGTGATATTGCAGAGACATTTTGCAAGCCTCAAAAACGGTTTCACTTCCCGTGGTCACAAAGGACAGGACTGTGAGAGCTCTTTTTAAAGAGCTGTTATTTTTTTAAAAGAAATCGTCCACTAACTGTCATTTTAAATTAAAAAATTCATATGTAATTTAAGCTTGACATGAATCTGATTGGGACAAATGTACACCAAAAGAAACCCTGGGAAAACCGTCCAGATAAGACGCAAACAAAACACACATAGAACACAAGGGCTTTCACAAGGCAGATTTCTAAATGTCTTGTGCATCCAATCAGATGGCCCGAGGTTACTGCAGTCTCCCAGAACCACCTGAGGTGCCTTTGACGCGGCACATGCTACGTTGTTTAGAGTCCTGCATAACAGTCATAGTTTATGAACCTCCTCAGTGCAATAATGTTCGTCTTCAGAGTGCTAAGAGACACTGCCTGTTGTCAAAAGGCAATAAAAGGTCAGGACGTTGAACCACAGGGATGGATGCCATTACAGACCGTAAAAACGGCTCTAAATAAGCCCTCCGTGGAGGCCATCTTTGTGGCTGGATGCTTGCAGTTGAGAGGGGGGGGGGGGGGTCTAATTAAGATGCCTTGGATGCATCCCAGTGAATGGGCTTCCCACCACATCTCAAACACCCACAAGGCTTTGTATACAGAGGAGCTTCCTGTCGAAAAACACTGGGCTCAGGATGCCCAGGAGAGAGACACTGGGAGCAAGTAAAGTCCTCTCTGTGTTTAGGAACCCCGCTTTGAAACTGATACAAAACAAAAAATACCCCCCCTTCGCCCTAAACACGGGAACATGCAAGAGACATGTCAGGACACAATCAAACCCCCGTGGGCTTAGAAGCAAGATCACTTGGAGACAGTCACTATTTAAAAATACCTTAAAAAATGGCAATATTACGGTCAAGATTTTTCACTTTCCCAGAAGCCTTTGCATCAATTTGTCTCTCCATATGCTATTGGTAAATAATTAAGTCCAGACTGCCTGGGGCCCGAGGCCTAGGCAGCGTCAGGCAGAGTGACGTGCTTTAGCCGTGTCGGAAAGAAAACTCCAAAGGCGACCCTTGATAAAGCGGTTTGTTTCAGACTGAAAGTCCTGGTCCGATAAAACAGCCCTTGCTGTAGAACCGACTGCAGAGCTACACGCTCCGAACACACAACGTCCCGTCTACTTCTCTAACATGTGGCTTAGGATGGACTGGCAGGAGCAGTCTAATGCAAGAGACTTATGACCTAAATGATTGGGACATAAGACTTATCACACACCACAATGTTTTCTTATAGTACTGAAATTCTTGCTGCCACCAGTTCTGATGAGGCTGATAAGGAAAGACTGGATAGGAAGTGAATACTGACGTAGCCTAAATTCTGGTATGGTGAAAACATATGACTTGCATACTGAGGAAGAGCTTCTGCCCCTCTTCCTTTTTTTTATTTTTTTTAACAGGAATGTCAGTGAAATGCAGGTGCACAGAGACCTTTCCTTTTCAAGAAGCCCAAGAGCAGGAATGCGAGCAACATTGCATAGAGCCAGACACTGACCTTAACAGCTGGCAACACCTCGTGCTCCAACGGTGCATTTTTGAATCCTGTATCTCCACCGTCCCCCTAAACTTGGCTGTCTCACATCAATCTGAACCTCAAGTCTACTACCCAGGCCATGTCCTTAGCTGTGCCTCTCCTCACAGATGTGTATATGCATTTATTATCATCTTTTTTTTTTCTTACTGCATACTAGTCAGACTGCAATATTCACATAACAATCAGGAATAATACCTCAGAGAACGGGGTTTTGTACTATTATGATAAAAAAAATTCATGGGACACATTATAGCAGAGGTAATTAAATAATATCTTCATTCATAATGCCATATGGCAGAGGTTCTACATAATACTAATATTCAGGTTTGAATGCAAAACGCGTACTAACATAACTAGCTGTCAGAGACGAGTCAGTCCACCATTTCTTGATGAGAAGATAGCGTTGGTGTATATCCACAGTGGTGTTGTTACACAATGTATTGCCAATTTTCTGAAATCTTCAGAGGACTGTTCTTTTTATTATTATTTCTCCTGAGAAACTAAGTATGCTGCCACAATGTTTGTGTCTCTCCAAATTTGACACCTTGTCATGCGATGTGTGAATGTTCATGTTCAAAACATGTCACAATATGCCTGAACGAAATAACAGAGTTCAGAATAAATTGTAAACGTTCTGCAAATAAATGCAGTCGGTCTACAAAATATGTTGTTTAGAAAAGGAAACGTACCTTTGTGTGCCTATCGCTAACGACATATTGGACAATCGAAGAATACGACTAGGCTGGCAAGCAGATTCGTATGTCCCATAGCCCCCCATTAATATCGTATTAGGCAAAACATAACGTTACAGGTTTTAACAGTTCAAAACAAACCATTGTTTAGAGGTTTGTCGTTGTCTCAGAAAAAAGTTACTGGATTGTACAACTTACAATCCTACAATAAAAATAGCCTATTCCAAAATCAGCTGCAGTACTGGTTGTAAAACAAGAACACTATCTTACACCGCGGCTTGTGTTACGCTTTCTAATACAGTCGTGCAATTTCTACAAGATGCACAAATGAAATGGAGGGACACATGCCATCATAAACATACGGTTGTCTATATAAACACAAAAAGAACACGTTTGGGGCGACAGATATTAGCTGGGCTAGCTGTGGTCCGGAAAATAGCGGTCTTGCTTCAGCCTGGTTGCAACTGTCCTCCGCGGCGCGCACACAGGGCACACACACACACACACACATTGGCGACACACAGACAAACAGATCTGTTGCGACCTTAGGATAAGGATAAAGACCATGCATGACATCCTACCATTTTACCCAGATCCATAGTTGTCCAAATTTGCAAAAGGTGAACGGCGAAAACACTAATCAGTGAGCAAGCGAGCAATCCGTGGGCTTGCTGTAAAAAAAAAGAAGTCCACTAAGGGAGGGGAGTGGGATGCCGTGGTCTTTCAGCTCAACATGTGTCCACAATCGCCCTCTCTTTCACTGCCTCTTGCTACTTGCCGCTTCCGCCGTCTTTAAGTGGAACTGAAAAGAAAACCGGTTCTATGCTTGGTAACTGCGGAAACTCAGCATTCGTTCATAAGGAAAATAACTCTAAAAGGTTCTCCAACTGATGAGAAAGAAAGGGCTCCGTGTGCTGCCGTGGGGGTGCCTCAAATGTGCGATTCAACAGTGGACAATTTAATCCATGGCTGTCCCCTCTTCCAGTTTAGCTAGCCTACTCGCTCTCTTCCACGGCGATGTAGTTAAGATAAACAGCGAGCTTGCATCTGAAAGATGGGGATTGCGTATGAAACAGAAATAAAATAACGCCGAGCTGAACCCACCCCTACGAGTGCGCTGAACATAAATGAGTTGCAAAAGAAAAAAAATAGGATGTAAGAGAGCAGGTTAATTCGCAGAGCCCTTGTTTAGAGAAGGAGGGAAAAAAGAAGGAGAAAGGGGTCGTTACACCCCCTCCCAAGAAGGGGCTGCCAGAGGGAAGACCGGGGAATCAGCAAGCGCCGGAAATCCCCGTGCAAGACCCTTTTCTGCTAGTGACCCATGGCACGCAGTCCGACTATGACTACCCCATATCTTAACACATCAATTCCTTCATTACCAGTATTAAATAATCCGTTAGAAAATGTTCAAAATAACCTTAACAGTAAATAATCAATAATTATTGTTCAATACATCATCATTAACTGTGTTGTTCAATATACGTTGAAACGCAGAACTGTTGAGGAATGCAACTGGCACGTTACCGTATTCTGTAAGCTATTTGCCGGTGTGAAAAACACTGATGAGACCTACCCTTTTGTTTGTAAGCCTAATTTATAACTTTTGTGCCATATTGTTTCTCAGAGTTTTGACTTGTGGAGTTTTACATGGCCTATAAATGGATCCAAATTCCAAAATAATATCTCCATATGCTTTAACCAACATATGCATATGCTAACGTCAGCGGTATTATAAATGAACAAATATTATACCTATGAAAATTCTGCAGCTTATCATCATACATTTTAATATATACTTTAACCATGAGACTTGCAGATCATACAGAGGGTATTAAAATATATTTTTTATTTCTGTCCTTGCCAACTTGACACCATCACGACTCACCGTAAAGGAGTAAAAAAGGTGAAGAGCGCCCTCTTTTGGACATTTTATCATAGCTGTGGGAAAATGATCAGAATTTCATTTCTGTTTAGGGCTTTCAAATATAGTATAGTAATTTACACTCAACCATTGAAGATTATGTATTTTCGAAAGCAAACACGTAGCCTACTTCAAACGGTTCCTCACAAATAAATTTTTTATTTTTTTTAGATATAAAATACCGACTTTGGAAAATCAATACGTTTACACCACATAACTAGCAGTAATCGTCTGCCATAGGGAAAACTTCCAAACCAGTGAAGTACAGTGAAACTGGGGCTAGCTCTGAAAGCTCTAACAAAGATGATCATGAAGGATGAAAAGTGTATTTTTCCAGTCAGTAATATTTTTTTGTCACTTCTTCCCTGTAGGTATTCTGAAAGTCACTGGATTTAAATTTATTTTTTTTACTAGCAAATACTGCACATGATAAATCAGCCACTAACTCACTGGCGTCACTATAGCTAATAAAAGCAACACAATCTCAGATACACAACTTGGTCACAGACAGTGACACATACAATAACAGCTGCATGCGTCCCACAGCTTGCATGGCGCTCCAAGTCTCAAACTACAAAATAAAGCCCCATACAGCTTTACTTCAGAACACCATTACAGGTCAGGAAAAGGCCACTAGATCTCTCATTTTAGAAAACAAGCGCCCATTTGAATTTGAGGCAACGGCATACTGTTATACGGGCCAAAAAACACAGCTGCAAGATAGCTGAAACCAACCCCACTCCAGTCAGAAACAAACTGCATAGATTCAGGGCACGTTTATTAATTCCAAAATCTAACAGTGACTTCCGTGGAGTGCACTGTCAAGTGCTAATCAAGCTCCAGATAACGAGAGAACCAATGCTACCAAAGTGAAGAGTTGTTTTTTTGTTGTCTCCTGAATTGATTACTGGAGTGCAGTATTACGGTTTCTCCGTCTGGTCAGATCCAGACAGTGTTGAGGGTCTGTCTCCTCGCTGAAGGGACCGTATGTATAGTCGCACGTCCAGCGGTCTGGCGTCGGCGTCTTGCGCCACAGCACGGTAAACAGTGCAGCTGGAACGAGACGGAGGATGAGTCACAGAACAAACACAGAGAGGCTCCATTGGCACTGCTCTGCTGAGGAAGGACTTAACATCTCTCGCTTTTATCTCCGGTTTCTGTTGACATGGTACTGATAAAGGGCCCAGAAAAAGTTTCAGCACAGACCTCATCCCAGAATCTGACGTAACAATGAACATTTGAGCACAGCCAACCTAAAAATACTCATATCAAGCTCAGGAGACAATTATGAGAGACCCACGGGGGGATTTCTCCAAATAGTCAAGACTTGACCATATTCAGCAATCATGGTTCTGCAATTCCAACAGCGCATATGTGGATGATTACCAGTTGTTCTGTTTTGACAGTCATATCAGAAATGGAGAGGGGAAAACCTCTCTTGGGTCAATTGCATGTCAAGGCCACAAGAAAACAGTCTGCCAATCAAAAAAGCAGAAACAATCTCTGAGCAGCCATTGGCAGTAAAGTGATTTTCACAAACCTAGGCACGACTGACATCACCTGCTCACACCCACTACCACCTCTTTAATTAGCAGCAGTGTAATGAGGAGAGAGAGAGAGGGCAAGGTGTGTTTGACTGCCTAAGTGCTTTCTGTGCTATCTCTGTCCCATGATTATGCAAGAAGGCAGAAAGAGATAGAGAGGGAGGAGGAAGAACAGGCAGAGGTGAGAGAAAAAAAGGAAAAGAAAGGAGAGAGAGTGTAGACTGTGTGGTTGTGGAAGGGGGGTGGGGGAGATTAGTGTTTGCCTGTCTGGACCTGCCTTGCTGGGCTCTGTCTGTGCCCAGGGGACATGGCTACGCCCCTCCACTGGATTCCACAGCTGCCTGGGCACCGATTATCGCTGCGGCGCGGGGAGGGAGGGAGGTGGTGGGGTGCAATGGCCGTGCGGAGAGGGTGTGGGCCAGGGGCTGGAGCTCAGAGGCCTGGAGGCAGCTGTGGGAGCCACGGTTCTCCAGGGAAAGAGAGGGAAGGACGAGGGGCGGAAATAACCCAGGCGCAAAAATGGGCCTTGCGATAAAAAAACTAAAAAAACTAAACAACAACCGCGCAGGCGGAAACTTCTGAAGGGGCCTGCGAACAGGCGGCAAGGGAACTGCGAGACAAGTTCACAAAAACACTCCGAGGCGCACAGCAATCAGGGCCTGTCGGTTTGTGGCAGCGCAAAGCCGTACACAGGATCCCACAACAGGCCCTGGAGCTCCCTGCCGGATACTGGTCTGCCGCTTCCGACCACGGAGGTTAGGCATGCCGGTCATTACAGGCCGTTAGCTGGAGAGGCCTTTAATCCAAATGCGCTTCATAGACCACAGGGGAACTTTTCCTCGGGCGTACTCAGGAAGAAACAGCAGGCATTAAAGGCAGCAGTCAGGAACACAAGAGGGGGGGGGGATGTTTCCTGCAACACAAACAGATGCGAGACAATCACAGTCGTCTCCAGGTCTGTAAAAAAGGCTGTAAGGAAAGTGACTTTACCTTTCACTGAAGCAGAGGGGCTTCAGTGTGAGGCTCTGTGTACAAAATTCAAATTCAGAGACAGACCCAGGCTAAGATTGAGGAGGAAGAAGGCAAGTGGAGGCTTGGAAGGAATGAGGATTTTCTTCAGGAGTTCAGGAAGAGGTTGTGCGAGTCTCACGATCACAGTTTTCTGACAGAAATATGGCAGTACAGCCTCGTGGAGTTGATACTGTAAACATTTACATGTGTACCAACACAGCTGTAGTGAAAAACACAATTTGACCCAAAAAACGGTAAGCCTGTAAGGCTCAAAAGAGAGAGTACCTGGAAATGCAGCCATTTAGAGTCAACCGATCCTACAAAGCCCCAGTCTCTGTATTCTCACTGTAGGAGCAACATTGCGTGCGATTCATAAAATATGAGCTACTCGCTCTTGTAAAATGTACTACTGGTTCTTATGTGTATGTTAACAGCATGCCAAAATAATCAGAATCTCTCCAAATCATTTTACAGCACCATTTCATTTTGAGCATATGAGTGGAATTGACATGGGGGGCCCATTTCCTTTTTAGGAGAGGTGATGGTGGGAGAGCTGGGGAGGGCTGTTGTTAAACTGTGAAAATTAATACAAATACTTGATGAAAAATATATTTTTAGGGCTTTTTCAGGTTTATTGGACTGCATAGTGTAGAGACAGTAAGAATGGGAAACGGGAGCGAGGGAGAGACATTGCAGTTGGATTCAAACCTCTAACATCGCAGCTCGCAATGAGCATGTGGATTGTACTCTCCAGGCTACACCACAGTACACACGAGACACCCCAATACAAATACCACACACACACACACTTCACTGGGCAAATGACATGAACACAAACTCCACAGTGCTAAAACTACAATTTCCATCACTAATCCTATGCCAAAAACTTCAAAAGAAAATCTATTTTTGCTTGACAGTGGATGTGGTCACATGAAAGCACACAGCTCTCATGGTATCATCAAGCAGAATTAAGTGAAATGTCACACATTTAAGTGTCTTGCCATAGTGTTATGAGGAATGGGGAAATGGGAGCTTTATGGAGGGCAGGTAATTACAGAACGGATCCAACGTCAGCCTCATCTTCAGAAAGCCAGTCTGGATCCACAGATCCCATCAAAACGCATTGGATTGGTTACAATAACAGAGCCCCTGCAAGAAAATGACCCATGGGTCTTAGTTTCAACAAGTGGCTAATATATGGGTGAGCCAAAGGGGCTTTGCTGCGGAAAAATCACAGCTGGAAAGGTGCGAGCCGTGGTAAAGGAAACAGCATTTCCACCCACACATTTTAGGATTTGCAGACAAGACTGCAGTCACAGTACTTAGTCTTAGAAATATTTCTAAATTTAATCAGCTGCTTTTTGTGTGAGTAAAGCTGGGGGTATGGACACTGAAAAGGGATCGACCATGATTGAGCAAACAGCGCGCGGTTTACGATAGCTTAACTTTACTGAAGGTTTACCAACCGATGATAACAAACCAGATACGAGTTAGCGCAACAGTTGGGGCAAAATGACAGGAATGGACAGGCCTGCTCCACTGTTCCTGCTCAAAGGGCCTGGTAATGCTGACCCAAATTCTGTAGGGTGTGATCTCTGGAAGCTGACCCAGGACGGGACAGAGGGTGTCTGTCATCAGGCCTGCCTCTAATCCCTGTCAATCACAGTGGCCTGAGCGAGAGCAACGTATCAGGGACAAAAATCAAATATGGGGGGGGGGGGGGGTCATTGTTCCCAGAATTGGGGAACAAGCTGGACTCGATACAGAGGTGGGATGTGTGCTTGTGGGGGTGGGGGTCTGGCTTGCTGAGTCTCCGCTCATTTGACCCACTTATCTGCTCTGTTAGGACCCCGTTTACAAGGGCTGCCCCATACATTCGCCTGCCGTCTGGGCCCACTCCCATTGGCTGTGAGTTACAGGCTAACTCATCACTTCCTCAGAACAGCTGAGACCCAAACATGACCCCCTCTACCCAGATTCCCAAGTCCCAACCGCATCCAACCCCAACACTGTTTCATACTCTCTCTCTCTCTCTCTCTCTCAATCACTTTCTGAAACACTGGGGTCAGCAGAACTGTTGTTACTGAGCCCCTCCTATATACACACACACACACACACACACACACACTCTTCACTGTGAGAGCAGACTGCACTTTCCGCCTCCCATCAATGCCTCTCTCCCATTATAGGTTTTAGTCCCAGGCCGCCGCCCTGTCACAAAACTCTTTCCACCGTACACACTCACAGCCATACAGGATCTCTGCATCCGTTTACTTTCCAGTTCGCTTTCTCAGTCGAAACATAATTCAAAATGCCTGTGCGTTTCCATTTCATCCGCCATTCCCATAACAGAAAACGGGAGTACAGGTGTGGCCGCCGTCTCCGCCCTGTACAGCTGCAGAGCGCAGTTACGATCCTTAGTGCTCGCCTGGATATAAAGAGAGGGGGCTGGAGAGATCAGAGGACACACAATGGCAGAACATTGCTTTCCAACGGGCCTAAAATGACATCTCTTTTAACAACCGTTTCATTGTCTGGTCTGAAAGACAGGCCAAGGTTTTCAACACTCCCTTTGTGCTAAGTGCACAAGGGGACCAGTGAACCCTCGTGCCCCATTTCTTAATTCTTTTATAAAATTAGGGTTTTGTCATTGGCTAGCTGTGACTTGACTGCACGTACAGGCCCGTTTGTTTCTACAAAAACAACAGGAGCGGATAAATATGTGCATTTAGCATAAACACATGGGACTCTAGAGTATCCATTCCCTTTAAGAGCACAGAGATTATCGAGGCAGGAAAACGCCTCAGAATGCTCTTGGGTTTTGCAATGTTTTACTGCAATACTGCCTTTGCAAATAGCCTTAGCGGTAAATATGAAGCTGTCAACTGGACTGAAGATGAGATCAATTCAAAAGATGTCAGTGGGCTGAGAAGCTTTGTTCTGCCAGTATTCCTCAGTTTGGTGCTGGTGCAAAAGATAAAAGTTGAAGAGTATCGCCCATGACTTTCAACACCCCCCCCCCCCCCCGCCCCCCCCCCCCCCAAGTATAAAAAAAATTTTTTCATCCCAAACTTAAAAAGCCCAATCGCAACTAGAGAAATATCAGGTATCAACCAGCAACATCCTTTGTGGAATTGGGGAAAGGCTCACGCATACAAACTGACACGCCAGTTCCCACCTCTACCTGCCGGAACCTGCACCACACCCGATGAACACCAGAGAGGAGGCAGAGCAACTGAAGGGGGATTAACTCTGTGCAATCTCAGCACAGATTCCTTGGGCTATGACCAGGTGTACGGAAGGGGATGAGTCACCCAGTTAGTAGTTTTAAGATCAGCGAACTGTTCAGCGGGATGCCCATGAACATGACCTGCGTTACAATGCCCTCATGGCAGCCAGAACCATCTCCTTCTGCCCTGCCATCGCACTACTGAGACACTAAAGCTCTGTTTTTATGGGGGCTGCTGGGTAACTCACTCGGTAAAAGCGCCGCTTGCGAATCGAATCCGACCTGTGCCAGTGCCCGCAGGAGCGGCACACCAAGGGATATATGGGAGGGACTCAGTTGCCGGGGATAGCAGTGTTCATTGCTCGAGCGACCCCTGTTGGCCGTCCGGGCACCTATGGCTTGCTCTCTGCGTACGTGTATGATTGGGTCTCCTCCGGCGACTGTGGCTGTGGTGTAAAAAAGAAGCATCTTTCGGAGGAGAACCGTAAGTTGTCTTCACTCCCCCGAGCCGGCAGGAGGAGACGTGTATAAGCACACTTGTACATCATTCGCGAATTGGACATTCCAAATGCGTGTGGGATTGGAGATGAAAAATTAATTTTTTAAAAATTCAAATAAAAGAAATGCGGCAGGACACTATTAACTGATGCTGAGGCTAGTTTGTAACAACACAGAGGTTAGTGCCACTTTGTTGTGATTATTTACACTACTTGGAAATGTATACACTGTGCTAAACACCAATAAAGGCATCATAGCACTTTCTGAGGCATCTACCTTAGACCTTTAAGCTAATAACCAAGTGGTGATCACTACAAGATAAATGATACTAATGCAAATCGGTATAGGTGCAAATCTGTCTGTTTATCAACATATAGGGCCTGCGTTAAATTAACCGTTTAAGCACAACAATAGATGTTACACTCTCTGGCTCTGATTTTGCGCTTTTAAGAATCAGGCTAAAATGAATGAGTAATCTCATTCCAAGTCATTTATGGGTGTGAAAGCAAAAACATTGTTGTTCTTTGCTTTCTTTGTCACACAACCCACACTCTGCCCAGTAACAACTGTCTCAGACACTCTGGTAACTCATAATAATGGAAAATGATAATCAGCACTACTGACAACACCATTAAAGGTGAAACATGAATCATGTACAATTTCCACCACTGTTACAGAAACCCCGGAGCCGCAGAACTACCCCAGAACATGGTTCAACAGAACTTACAGAGCTATGAGGCTACTTTTGACAGAGAGAAACATGCTGTAGGCTATAGCCTATGGCACGTCATTGATTGGAACTTAACTAACAGCCTCGCACGCCACTGGATAGAACTGTGATGGTACCCGTTTATCACCAACAGCATACTGGGTGGGAACTAAATTAGGGATCACTATCTACCCTAGACCAAGGGCTGAAGGAACACCGTGTGTCGGAAATAACAACTAGAGCGTTACAAGAGACAGGACGTGCAAATCTCATACTTCAACACGCTTCGAGTACAAATGCAAAAATCCTGAAGAGGTACCAGTCTGAACTTGACGTTCTCACGGGGGATTGAGACATAGGACGCTTGCCTTACCTTGGCATACAACATCGCTGCTCGTAGCCGAACGTTATACCAATAACAATTTAGCAAAGCAAGTTTGTACGACAGCTTTGTCGATTATGTTTAGAGTAACGTTATATCAGTAACATAATATGAACATAATAACGAAGTATAGAGAATGAAGATTCAGGATGCCAAACCATAATAATAAATAAGCATAATAAATAAGTTTTCACTCAGCGTGACAACAGTAAAATAAAAGGCTAAATATCCAACTCATATTCTCGACACTGAAAATGTTGAATCATGTGGTCTGAAAGTGTTCTCATTTAAATTCGTATTTCTATCGAATACATTTGGCTAATTTAACGTTTCCCCCCCCCAAAAAAAGGGGTCCGCTGTTGCGTTTGGGGGAAAACGCGCATGCGCACATAGGCTATAGCTTGCATACCGTTGCACGCATGCATAGCTGTTATCTAGCAAGAAGTGCAAGGCAGAGAGTCAAAACATTCAGCCAGATCAACAAACCCTGTTCCGTTAAAAAAAACAAAAAACGAGTCGACGCCACTGCGATTTATAAAACAGGCTACTTTATTTAGTATGCTGACACAAGGTTATAAAAAGTAGCAACTAACCCACGTCTTTCCCAAACTGCATCTCTCTGCTCATTCCTAAACCACCTCGTAAACCCCAGTGTCCCTTTTCCACCACGTTACAACTTTACAATTTTTTGTAATAATTTCGCACAAACTGCACTGCTTACCTGGTTACGTTCGAAGTTTTCCTTCTCGACCTCCAAACTGTTGGCACCAGTCCGACGGATCAATCCTTTGGGAATGGGGTTCGGGACCTGCTGTATGGAGCTCTTTACTCGATCCATTGTTAGCTATTGTAGCTAGCTAGCTATCTTAAAAAAGCAACGTCACACTCATGAAATTAACAAGGGGATGTCCACCCTACTATCAATATGAGAATAGGTAACCTTTTTCTAACGCGACAACAAAATTATAAAAACCAAGACCCAACTTATTAATGGATTTGTATTTCTGTCCACCGCCCTAGGACTCCGTCCTGTTAGCGACAGATCCACAATCCAGATATGGCAGATGCCAATCATGCCCAGACTCCTCCTTCCCACGCTGTTTACGACTGGCTCTAACTTTACAAATACCCGCCCATCAATATTATGTCACGGTTTCTGATTGGCTACTACGAAACCAATGCAATTTTGACCAGCCTTTTGGCTATTTCTTGCTCGTTCACACTACCCGCCCTCTCTTTTCCCACAAATCTGAATTGTAACTGACCAATTTGTCGAAATTCATTGTAGTGAAATAAAATCGTTCGTATTTTTTTAAGCTCTGTATCGCACACTTTTCCTGGTGACGGATTTAGTGACGTTTGTGACATTTACATTAAAACCCTGCAATACACCAGAGTGTATCTACGGTATACACAAGGCGTTATATTTTGTCTTGTTGCACAATATAGCCTATCCACAAAAAACTGTCGAATCACTGCGCCAAAGTGTTACTCGTGCACTGTAAATTAGACCACTGCTTGAAAAATGTTAAACGAAGCTATCTCATTGTTTGAATTATCTACAATCAAAATTATCTACAATCAAAATTTAACCGATACAAAGAAAAAAAATTGTATCGTTGACGATTGCGAGGAAGAGGCTTATAGATGTACGCTACTTCATGCATAGGGCCTGTAACATATCTTATTTTTTTGACCTAGCCTACTTACTTTTACTCGCTAATATCTTTGCGTATATTCTTATATATTAACATTGTTTTAGAGTCTGGTGGGTAAAATACAATATTTATGAGAACATCACATGTCTAGGCTATCAAATCGCCAAATATGATTTAGTTTAGACGAGTTTACATATAAAATTGGAAATCAAAAGCTATAGACCTAGAGGTAACATTTTAGTCTATAGGGACTTGCACTACACTAGCCTACTCTCTTACTCTTGCTGCAAGAGTCTTGCAATCCATTCAAGTTCAAAGTACAAGGACGAGCAGAAATCGATCCGAGCGCAGACCCATGACCAAATTACCAAACGACCTTTTGCATTAGCTACATGGTCAAAAACAAGGGTGAGAAAAAATACTTTGCTATGCTGCACACACATAGGCTAGTATGCTTGATGTGACACGGGTTAAACGGCCTAGGCTACTTAATAGGCCTACTGCATACAGAAATCTCAATCTCACCTATAGTCTCTTAATTAGCCATGGAAATGCATTGCCTATTAATGACCACGGCAAGTTTAGCGATATACTCGCCGAGTGATTGCTACCCGCTGACGTTTTTTTGTTACGTTTCTTGTTTCTATTTTTTCTAAATAATTTTAGTTACACATTTTATAAATTTTTACTTTATAAAATTGTATAAAGTCATTCAGCAACTTAGCAGGTTTCCCTCTTTTAAACAGTCTTAAAGATTTTTAAAAATAGGCTACAGTTATTTTTTGAAGATCAACAGGGGTAGCCTACGGTCTTAAGAAATCTACTTATGCATGCAATTTAGGTAAAATAAGTAGCCTGAAATGTGCATTGCTGTCTTCAGAAGATATTCCAAATTTATAACACTACATGTGAGCGAAATAACGATGTTGTTTCCTGCCAGCCAAAGGCGCAATACTGCTTCCCACATTGTGTGAAAATAGGACACATTCCATCTCCTCTCGTCCCAAGTTCGAGTGTATGTATGTATGACGCGTCCGTACTCCGTAGTGCGGAGAGTGAAGGATAGGCGTAGGCTACAGTAGTCTCTCGGCTGGCGCTGGCGCCGGCACCGTTTGTTGAATATAGCCTGCGATAATCCACAGAAGAATTCAACCGAGGAATCGGAAGCAAAATGCCACAAGCAAACACATAGTGACATGATAGCTATAGTTTTGGGCTATATAATTTCAGAAGACTGTACTCCAAATATCAAAAGAAGAAATATGTATTTTGCAATTAAAAGGATCACATATCCTGGTGTTATCCCTCAGACAAAATAGACACTTTTCAGAGAAAAGCAGAGAAAAAACATGTTGTTGAGAATGCATTTTTACAGAACTTGTCACACGTGATCTCTTCTGATATTGATGGCGAAAGTTGGTATCACACAAATTCACACTTTACAAATGTGAGAATTTTCCCGTGACGTAATGGCTGCTAAAAGTGAACACGGAAGCTAAAAGTGGATGATGCGTTCTGTTAAACATTTCAAACTTCCCACTGTGTAGCATAATGTTGAGAGGAATGGTCTCCTAATTACAATTTAGTGGATTTGATTCCCAGAAAAGGCATGGGAAATTAATGTAGCTTTGAAAATGGTACTCCACCAGACCTGCTTCTGTGAATTTCAAACTGTTAAAACTGTCAAAGATTTTTTTTAAATTGTGTACTCTGCTAGGAGCTCTGTCAGAAGCCTGAAATATAAAGATTAAATTTTTTTGCAGTAGATGGCAGCAAAAGATAGGTGTTCAAGAGATCTGAATCGAAAGGAGCTAAGTGCCCTCCATAATGATTTTTTTCTTGATTTGGCTCTTTACTCCACAGCACATTTTAGATATAGCCCCCCCCCCCCCAATTTCAGGGCACCATGGGACAAAGACTTCACAGGTGTTTCTGATTGGTCCGGTGTGTTCAATTTATTCCTTATTGCAGGTATAAGACAGCATTCCATATCTAGTCTTGATTCTAGGCTTTTGATTGCCTTTGGAGTCTGTTATTGGTGTTTGTCAACATGAGGATCAGAGTTGTGCCAATAAATGTCAATGAAGCCATTCTGAGGCTGAGAAATAAGGGGAAAAAACAGTCAGAGACACAGGCCAAACCTTAGGATTACCAAAACTGGAACATCATTAAGAAGGAACAACTGTTTGGAACATCATTAAGAAAAATGAGAGCACTGGTGAACTCAGTCATCGCAAAGGACCTGGTAGGCTAAGGAAGACGTCTACAGTTGATGACCGAAGAATTCTCACCATAATGAAGAAAAACCCTGTCCGACAAATCTGAAATACTCTTCAGAAGGCAGGTGTGGATGTGTCAGTGACTACTGTCTGCAGAAGGCATCACAAACAGAACTACAGAGGCTACACTACAAGTTGCAAATCACTGTAAAAACAGGATAGCCAGGTTGCAGTTTGCTAAGAAGTACCAGAGCCTGCAGGGTTCTGGAGAAAGGCCTTGTGGACAGATGAGACCAAGAATCACTTGTATCAGAGTGATGGCAAAAGTGTGGAGGGCAAAAGGAACTGGCCAAGATTCAAAGCATACCACCTCATCTGTGAAACATAGTGGTGCTGGGTGTGATGATTTAGGCGTGCATGGCATGAGTACAAGGATTTGCATGTACAGTATACAATTTACCTGACATTGCGGTTTGCGTCGAGACATTAATTAATATGTGACCATTAATACGTAATTAAGATGTAATCGGCAACATTAGATTAAAACACTAAGATCTGTTTCCAGGGCACGGAGTAGAGGAGGTGGTAGTGGAAGAGAGGGTGCATTTTTCGACTATTGGGATGCACCCATGTTGTTTTTGTTGTATTTGAAGGAAAACATCAGCGAAGCTGCGCCTCATTTTTTTAAAACGAAGCTTCACGTCATATTTATGTGATCAAAATGTTTGTGTACTTGAAAAGTGTGCTCCCGAATGTACTCCGCGAAACCTCGGAAGGAAGTGTGTCATCCGGGTGTTTGAAGTATACTGCAATTTGAAAAATGTCCGCGTACTCTATGACTTTCTCGCCCTATCTACTCACCAAGGCTACTCAACAGTGTGGAAGAGTGCTGATTCAGACACGACTGTCACGGCCAAGGGCTATGTCTGAATCAGCACTCTTCCACACTATTGAGTAGCCTTGGTGAGTAGATAGGACAAGAAAGTCGTTGAGTAAGTGAAAACTTTTTAAATTGCAGTATACTTGAAACACCCGGATGACACACTTACTTCCGGGGTTTTGCTGAGTACGTTCGGGAAAAATTAGGCGCAGCTTCGCTGACATTTTACTTCAAATACAACAAAAACAACATGGGTGCATCCCAATAGTCAGGCAGCACAAGGGTCAGATGCAGGGTTGCCAGATAATGTCAGAAACTTTCCAGCCAAATGGCGACTCAAAACTAGCCCACAATATATTTTTAATCGAAACCAACATATTTTAAATAGAAATCATGATATTTTTACTTTTTAAAATAAGTGCGTGCTTTGCAACTTTTCATTTTTACCCGTGACTGCACGTTGAAAGTATCCCAATTTAGCTGTAAAACAGCGGACATGGCAACACTAGTGGGACGTCTTATGACCTGCTTATGACACTTCCACAGTACGGTTGGAAATAGTGGTGTGTCGTTCGTGAACGAGTCGGCTCTTTTAGGTGAATGTTGGGAGCCAACTCGCATATTTGAAGAGCCGATTTGTTTTGTAAATGAACACAAGACAGTCTTGGTGGTACTTTTATTCGTTTTTTTCTTCAAGTTCCATCTGTAATCAAAGAGAATAATTTTTTAGGCCAAAAATAAATAAAACCACTATAAGAAAATAACATTAATAATAATTTAAAAACCAGTTTAATTGTTGGTCAGTTTAATTGTTCTGATGCTGCAGTTTTGCACATTTATTTTTTTTATGCATTTATTCATTTTTCTTTGTTATGACGCAATATTATGTTCTATTTTATTTTGAAATGTTCAACTACGCACTGTGTTTATTGTGCAATTTATTTCAAGACATAAAAATGCCCTACTTTCAATGCACATGTGTAATAGCGTCTTACTGTTTTTACATTTATTTAAATAGTTTTTTAACAAACAAAATGCAAAATAATGTTATTTTGGTAATTAGAAGGTAGAGTAAGATTCCTTTTAACAATTTAAGTCATAGATTATGGAGGACTATTCAACCCAAAATTAAAATTAAAATGAAAACGAAAATGAAAATGAAAACGAAAATGAAAATGAAAATGGAAAATGAAAATGGAGGATTATTCAGCCCAAAATTAAAATGAAAATTAAAATCTTTTCATTTTCGTTTTCATTTTCGTTTTCATTTTCATTTTCATTATCATTTTCGTTTTCGTTTTCATTTTCATTTTCATTATCGTTTTCATTTTCATTTTCGAGCTGTACTATATGTAAATGAGGGGGTATGGTCTTCCTATCAATCAAAGCAAGCAGGGTGGGCCTCATACAGGTTTAGTGCAGTAGCACTTAATGAACACTAGGGGGAGCATAGCATAGGGATGGGTAACAGTCTATGCTTGATACTATGCTCTCAGGGCACTCGTAAGTTTTAATGGATGAAATGATGAAGAATCTGAGCAGTGTTATAAAGTATTCTTGTTTTATGAAATAAACTGAGCTAGCTAGCCAGCGCTATGCTGTGTAGGCTATAGGTCAAACCTGCGAGGTGGAAAATCCAGGTTCAGAAAGTGAAAGTCCTCCCCAATCATTTGTTACAATCACCTGGATTTGCTAATTGTCTCAATTCTTCAGCCAAGAGGTAGGAGCTAACTAGGCTCATTAGTGAAATCGTGAGTTCATGGGTGGAAGAAACACGGCAAGACTTTTACTTTCTGACCCCTGGAATTTCCACCTCTGCAAACCTGGTAGTAGCCTACGATAGGCTACATTGTGGCAGGTTAAACGTTGGATTGGATGGTTGTGTTGTAGCTACTGCTGGAAATAAATTAAATCCTCTCTTAAAATAAATGAAAAGACCGCAAATGAGTCACTGGATCGTTTAAACTTTTAACCTGGCTCCGGTACTTTAAGCGAACATTAAGGCATTGCTTCAAAAAGTCTATCGACAGCCAGATTCTATTCTATATGTTATGCAAAATGAGAAATGTCAATGTAGGCTATTTGAAAGTGAGTCGGCTTCGTCATACAAAAAATCCAGGGTTAAATCTTAAATTGAGCTTGCTAGCTGTTTATTATTATCCTAAAATAGCTCTCATAAGTGTTTATGTTACCCATCTATCGTTAATTGTGTTTACTGTATTACACACGTCATGTGTGTGCCATGAGTCACTGGACCGTTTATTTTAACCTGGCTCCGATAGATCTAGCTAGCCTACTTCAAACGAACATTAAGGCATAGCTTCTAAAAGTCTATCGAGACATTAATGTATTTGAAAGTGAGTCGGCTTTGTGATATACAGAAAATCCAGGGTGGAAATTTAAATGAGCTGTCTAACCCCTTAATCTCGTTTAGTAGCTAGGCTACACCTCTGCTTCGTGAAATTCCCTCAGGGGAAAAACAACGACACACTTGGCAGGTTCCAAGTTTAGACATTCTCGTTTATTTTTCAGGATTCTAGCTCCGATGTGTATTAAAACAATCGGATAGAATAAAACGTCATAGCACCATTTTGTGCGTTCCATTTCCAGCTGTCTTCAGCAATATTTTTTCTTTCACAACGCAAAAACGCACTTTCATTCATATTTGCGACCATATTTTTTGAAGACCGTCATGAATCTAGCTAGCTTTTAGAAGCTATGCTTTAATGTTCGTTTGAAGTAGGCTAGCTAGATCTATCGGAGCCAGGTTAAAATAAACGGTCCAGTGACTCATGGCACACACATGACGTGTGTAATACAGTAAACACAATTAACGATAGATGGGTAACATAAACACTTATGAGAGCTATTTTAGGATAATAATAAACAGCTAGCAAGCTCAATTTAAGATTTAACCCTGGATTTTTTGTATGACGAAGCCGACTCACTTTCAAATAGCCTACATTGACATTTCTCATTTTGCATAACATATAGAATAGAATCTGGCTGTCGATAGACTTTTTGAAGCAATGCCTTAATATTCGCTTAAAGTACCGGAGCCAGGTTAAAAGTTTAAACGATCCAGTGACTCATTTGCGGTCTTTTCATTTATTTTAAGAGAGGATTTAATTTATTTCCAGCAGTAGCTACAACACAACCATCCAATCCAACGTTTAACCTGCCACAATGTAGCCTATCGTAGGCTACTACCAGGTTTGCAGAGGTGGAAATTCCAGGGGTCAGAAAGTAAAAGTCCTGCCGTGTTTCTTCCACCCATGAACTCACGATTTCACTAATGAGCCTAGTTAGCTCCTACCTCTTGGCTGAAGAATTGAGACAATTAGCAAATCCAGGTGATTGTAACAAATGATTGGGGAGGACTTTCACTTTCTGAACCTGGATTTTCCACCTCGCAGGTTTGACCTATAGCCTACACAGCATAGCGCTGGCTAGCTAGCTCAGTTTATTTCATAAAACAAGAATACTTTATAACACTGCTCAGATTCTTCATCATTTCATCCATTAAAACTTACGAGTGCCCTGAGAGCATAGTATCAAGCATAGACTGTTACCCATCCCTATGCTATGCTCCCCCTAGTGTTCATTAAGTGCTACTGCACTAAACCTGTATGAGGCCCACCCTGCTTGCTTTGATTGATAGGAAGACCATACCCCCTCATTTACATATAGTACAGCTCGAAAATGAAAATGAAAACGATAATGAAAATGAAAATGAAAATGAAAACGAAAACGAAAATGATAATGATAATGAAAATGAAAACGAAAACGAAAATGAAAATGAAAACGAAAATGAAAACGAAAATGAAAAGATTTTAATTTTAATTTTAATTTTGGGCTGAATAATCCTCCATTTTCATTTTCCATTTTCATTTTCATTTTCGTTTTCATTTTCGTTTTCATTTTCATTTTAATTTTGGGTTGAATAGTCCTCCATAATAGATGTGCACAAACACCAATCATAGGTCAAAATATCGCTAACTGGCCGATTTTGAAAAACCGGAAATGCTACTGAATGAAGAGCCGTTTGGGAGCCGAAAGAGCCGGCTCTTATTGGTGAGCTGAGCCAAATGATCTGACTCACTGAAAAGAGCCGGAATGCCCATCACTCGTTGGAAAATAGTATGGCGGATATTTTTTGCGGACTGCTAAACAGTGCACATTAAACAGCACACTTCTGCCATTGCACTGTACGCAGGAGACAGGGCGCAGTAATAGGGCTCTGATTCGGACACAGCCCTGGCTTTCACCGCTGTACAAAACTGTTTCCGGCATGTTGCAAACCACAAAGTATCAACTGACGTTAAAAACGCAAAGTCAGCTCTGCTAACAGTTAGCTAACTTGTTAAGCAATTAGGTGGATCATTGTGACTTGAATTGTGATGTTCAGTTAAAAAGTTGTTTTGAATAAGAAACGTACCAGACGTAAACACTGATACACTTGCAGTTAAAACAGGTTTACGTGCACCTAAAAATAAATTAGCGTGCTGGCTATCCATTCGCTGCGTGAATCAAGTGAAATACAACTCTGTCTGTGCCAGCAGCTAGCTTGCTTGCTGTACAAAACTGGCTAAACTTATAGCGCTAGTTCTCCTGACATAAGGGTAACGTGGCAGAAGTTCGGTAAAGATGGAGTTTGCTGCACTGTTTGCAATTTCATTATTGATAGGAGCCTTGGTTCTACTCGTTGCCATCGCAGTAGGCAAACCGAAAGGAGGAACAATTCAGAAAATTGAACAGAAAGAAGACACTGCTGGTAAGAATAAAGCTAGGTAGCGCTCGGTACATTATTATTTAAACGTCGATTGGGGGAGAACTCTGAAGTTCCCTATCTGAATTGTGTTACCGGCTATTTAACGTTAGTTATTGCAGTTCAGTCTTTTGTATAGCTAGCCGACTAGAAAATTGTGCCCTCATAGCCAGCAGTTTGCACAAGCTCGATTTTAATAGGAAAAAGCTAGCAACCAGGCTAGACCACTTTAGTACCTTGGTCAGTTGGCTTGCTCCAGTATCAAGCTAAGTTAATGGTAGCTAGCTATCCAACTAATGAATGTGGCTGACGTTGAGCAGTGGACATGTCAGTGTCTACTAATTAATTTATTCACGAATTTAGCATCAGCATCAGAATTGACGACTGGAGACTGAAAGAGCACACTCGTGGCATTTTCAGAGGAAGGACTGTATATTTATCTCCGACGCATTTAGATTAAAACAAACAAGGTTTAGGTCAAATGTATCTTGGGTGAACTGAAATATGATGGACCAGAGGAAAAAATATCAGACACAGCTAGTGCACAAGCTGTCCACCTTTATTTGAACCAAACATGTCAAACATCCCCAGTTTACTATTTTCGGTTTTCTGTCATGTAGTAGAAGAGGACGGAGACAAGGCACCTCCTTCAAAGAAACAGAAGCAGCAACAGCGTCTTCGCAAAGAGAAGACGCAGCAACACACGTTCACCCACCCACTCCTTGCATCCTCCCTGAAGGTAAGAAAGATGTGCCACTAAACCCTTATCTGCTCCAAAAAAATGACTTAAATCACTAAACATTGATTTTGCAGCTTTGTCTCAGTTGGACGTAGTTACAATCTAAAATGTGTTGTCGTGAAGGTGTTGAATGGTCTTTGGACTTTACTAGAGGTTGAGACTGTCGGTTTATCAGTTTTCGTTTCCGCAAACTCAACTACTCAAAAAATATTTGAACACTTTAAAAAAAGTTTGATTTCTAAACCCCTGCTTAATTGCTGTAGGCCCCTGTGTTTTTACTTTTGTGACTGCAACCCTCATATCTCAGTAAATGGTGCTCCAAACAACCCCTCACTTAGGAAAATCGCAACATAGTTACGCAAGGAATATTATCACAATCAGGGTCAACAAGCAGATAAAGATTAGCTCGAAGACCTGCTGGGTCAGTCTCTTGTGGTTTTCCGAGACAGTTCCCTGTGATTCTTATTCCCATCCAGAGTCACAGCGGCAATATAACTTGCCTGGACTTCAGTAGCAATGGGAAGTATCTGGCCTCCTGTGCAGACGACCGCACAGTCCGGATTTGGAGCACCAAGGACTTCCTGGAGCGTGACCACCGTTGCCTGCGTGCTAATGTGGACCTGGACCATGCCACACTTGTCCGCTTCAGCCCTGACTCACGGTACTGGTGTCAAACCTCACGTCTGTGTCACATCTGTTGTCCTAATTCCTTACAGGTGCAAGAAGGCTTGATATGGCATTTCTTTTCTCATGTGACTTTATTTCAGACCAGTTACTTTGACCTGGTTGATTTTGCATTCACATTCAATTTTTACAGTGCAGCCTGCTCCATGGACAATAATCATCGTGTTTTTATGCTGGCCCAATAATGTCCTTCGTTACCATTTGTAAGAAACAAACTTTTTTTCTGCATGGTGTAAACCCACCTGTGGGCTGTGCATATCTCATAAAGGACTTGTTGGAAAGAGAAATGTCACTCATAAAAACATTATATAGTGCAAGATATCCAGTGATATGTGGTCTGCTGTGCCCAAATGCATATTTTAAAAGTTTACAAGTGTTAATACCCTTCAGATCTGCATGCATATCTTTGAAAATGCTGTCTATGCTATAGGGCCTTCATCACCTGGCTGGCCAATGCAGAGACCATTCGAGTCTTTAAGATGAGCAAGAAGGAGGATGGTTCCTTCAGCTTCAAAGCTGCACCCGAAGACTTCCCCGTGAAGCATAAAGCAGTTGTGATCAACATCGGCATTGCAGAAACAGGTAAGCAGGCTAGGAATATGAATATCATGGGCATTACTGTCAGCCCTCAGGTGTATTCGATGTGGCTAACTTATCAATTACTTTAATTACATACTGGAAAATAAAATGGTTTTTAAAAAATAAAAAAAAACTTTGGACACACTTGGCATTCAAATATTAGTGATATTTGGCCATAAATTACTATTAAAGGCTTAGCATGAAGGGTCACTCTTTCCATGATGTATTATAGGCAAGTTCATCATGACTGCATCCACTGACACCACCATTCTGATCTGGGACCTGAAGGGAGAGGTGCTAGCCACTATAAATACCAATCAGATGACCAACTCCTATGCTGCTATCTCTCCTTGCGGAAGGTCAGCTATTTCCCACTGCCTAACCAATACTTGATAGCAATGCAAATGTGGGGATTGATGGATGAGTCATGCTGTTAAGGTCTTGTGCATGGATAGGACCCAGGGTCTGTTTTAAAATGTGGACTGTTGCAGTCCTGCCAGTGGCCCGTAGCCCCATGGGGCAGTGCACAATTGGTGCTAGTCTAGCCCAGGGAAGGGTGGTTTTCGGTTGGCCAGGATGATAGCAAGCATCTCATGGATAACGAGCGATCCCTGCTGTTCGATTGTGGCCCGCAGGCCATCTGTGGAACTGCAGATGAACTATGATATGATGAGAAGCAGCAGCTCATGTCAGTTGCTTTGGAGGTTTCTGCACTGAGTGCTGATTATTTATTTCAATTGGGTGTTCTAAATTAGGAGAAAAGGGGGGAGCATAAAAATTAAATGCATGGAAATGTCTATAATGTAATGTATATTTAAGTCAGGGATAATTGATAGCGGGCTGTGATATTTTCATGTTTCTTTGGATCAGGTTTGTAGCATCCTGCGGCTTCACTCCGGATGTGAAGGTGTGGGAGGTGTGTTTTGGAAAGAGTGGCGAGTTTAAGGAGGTGGCACGTGCCTTTGACCTCAAAGGACATTCGGCTGGCGTCCACTCTTTTGCCTTCTCCAATGACTCCCGCAGGTGAGATGCACTCAGCATGGTGGTATTTTATTCTTGAGTATATTAAACTACAATATTACTTTCTAAATGTCCATGTGTGACAGAAAAAGATGCATCAACAGGTTATTGTTCAGTTTAAAAACGATGGGGACATGACTGATGTCCACAGCGACGAAAAGCAGTGTATTGCATTATAACATTCTCAGGATCATTTTAATATAGCAGTAGGCCATTGGAAAGAGAAATTACTTCTTTTGTATTTAAAACCCTCATTTTGTAGGTTGCTGGGTGGCTCATTCGGTTAAGGCGGCACACTGGCATCCGGACCGTGCCAGTGCCGACTTGCCGATAGCGCCATAGGCCGAAGCACAATTGGCGATTGCGTTTCCCAGGATATGGGAGGGCTTAGTCGGTTAGAACCCCCCCCCACTGGTTGATCAGGCGCCCGTGGACTGCATGTTAAAGCTGCATATGAAAGGTCTTCCTCCGATTCCACTCTATGCGAGCTTAGCTGTAGTCTGCAGTGTGAAAAGCAGCAGCTGGCCTCACCGACGTGTTTCAGCAGTGTACAGCAATTGTTTACACACTCCTGAATCGGCAGTGGGGTTCACGCATGGACACAGCTGTGGTTGCAGACAGTTGGCCATTAGGGTGGGAGTTTTGCTCGGGGGAAATAAAATAAAAATAAAAAAAATCTTCAATTTCGCTGAAATTGCCCCCACTTTGTATGAAATTACAAACAAGATAGAAAATAAATGTGTAGTTGTAACACCAGGATTAACTACACAGGTGAAACTTTGGCCCCGCTTGTTAAACTTGTTCTGTAACATTACAGAATGGTGACGGTTTCTAAAGACGGGACGTGGAAGCTGTGGGACACCGACGTGGAGTACAAGAAGCAGCAGGACCCCTACCTGCTGCGGACGGCGCAGTGCCAGGTGTCGGAGGGCAGCCGCATCGCCCTGTCGCCGGACGCGCGGGTGGCGGCCGTTTCCAGCGGCTGCAGCGTAGCCATGTTCAGCACGGCCACCGGGGCTGCGGAGGAGGAGTTCCAGTCGGTGCACAGCGAGGAGATCACGGACCTGAAGTTCGACATCAACAACCGTTTCCTGGTGTGCAGCGGAGACCGCGCCATTCGCGTCTTCCACAACACGCCCGGTTACCGGGCCGCCATCCAGGACATGCAGGTTATGCTGAAGAAGGCCTCCAATGAGGCCATGCGCCAGCGATTAGAGCAACAAATCCAGGAGGCCCAGAGTGCATTGGACAGTGTCTACTCCACATCCAAAAACTGAGTCCTTTTAGGTGTTTGTCTCACTGCCTGTACTCAAGGAACCTGCCTGTGTTACACCCTCTGTTTGGAATAAATGGTATATGCTTGCCGGTTTTAAAAAATAAATCCTGATATGTTTATAATAGACTTGCATTGATCTGTTATTTCACTTTCTTTTAAAAACGCTCCCAGTAATGCAGTTGATGTCCAAATTTCATGTAAGATTTCAACTTCTAATTATTTATTTCTTAAATTACCTCTGTATTCCCACTGTCAGAGATTCTTAGATAGTTGATCTAAGTTGCTACTTAATTTATTTTCTAACCTGCCATCTTCAGCCTATACTTTGTGAACATTTGAATAGTGCACGATAACTATGATACAATACATTTTTGATGTGCCTGTAATTAACAAGAAAATACAAGCAGTTTTATATTTAGTACACATGACAATATTGAAATAAAATATATACTTTTGTGAAGGTCAGATCAGGAGCATCCATCAATAATGATATTTTATTATATAAAGTGACATGCGTGCCATAATTAAAACGGACATCCTGGCATTTGTTCTGCTGTAAAATGGATGACTTGCACAAGCATATGCAGAGCAGATGTAAGAAGAGCTGGATAGTCCCTGCTCGCTCATGTGCATCTGTTCAGAGCAGGTCCTGTGCAGACCAACTGATCCACACTGATCATTGCTTTTCATCAGTGGTGGCTCCTGAGCTGAAAATTGAGGAGGCAGAAAACTTCCCTTTAAACTGATTATTGGTCCTAATCTTTTTTCAATAATTTTCCTTGATTAACACGTGTGCCAATGATCTGAATAATCCAATTGCAGGTGAAGACACAGCTTCATTCTTCACATCATGTTAGGGAGATTAAACGGAAAAGTACACTTTACGAAAAAAGCACAACCTGCAATAAAAATAATCTAACAAAAGCTGAGCTTTAAGATCATTTAATTTCCATAAATATTTTCGGAATTAGAGTGCGGAGAACGAAGAGCATATGTATCCACAATTATAATGTTGATTAAAATGTGCACAATTTTGCAATGCAAGTTAAAAGAATTTCATTACTTGCCTAATAGCATAATTGAGGAGAACTGGCTACATTTGATGGCAATGAGTAATTTGTGAATTAAACGCTGATGTAGCCTATTGTTAATCAAGGAAACTGATTGAAAAATGATTGAGACCAATAATCAGTTTAAGGGGAAGTTTTCTGCCTCCTCAATTTTCAGCTCAGGAGCCGCCACTGCTTTTCATTATCTGGCGGGAATGACTGTGGAAACCAATGATCCGACTGATGCATTCATAAGTGGGTCCAAATATCTGCACAATCCATGTAGTGATCTGTTGCATTGGGGCATTGTAACAAGTAAGGAAAGATGACTAGACAGAATTCTGTTCACAATTAATTGTCCAGTGGAGCAAGCTTAATCGATGTGTTAAATGATCAAAACTAACGTATTCGGATGTATATATGGTTTAGAATGACTTGACAACACGAAACGTTACATAACAGTTAAAACTGATCCATATAATGACGTACATTATGAAATGTTAATTGGTAATTTGACAAGATAAAACCACGTGGAAAGATAGGGAGGGCGTTCTGTCAGAAGGACAAGTGAGTGGGTGGTGTACTCTCGCGAGGTTAAGAAACCGGATAGGCGAGACCGATTCGGTCGGAGTGGCTGGAGGGGCAAAATAAAACTAATAGCTACCAATCTAAAAAATGTCTGGACGCTCAGTTCGAGCCGAGACCCGGAGCCGAGCTAAAGATGACATGAAGAAAGTGATGGCGGCCATTGAAAGGGTCCGTAGATGGTAAGCGAAAATAACCATTTGGATTTTCATTGTGTGAGAGAAAGATCTTTAAACATTCCCGAAACAGAAACTTCGGCGACAAGGAGGAGGTGCGGTTTGAGGGACTGAATGACAGCTGAGTGACAGACAGCATAGCCAATGCTGCTAAGCGTAAAAGCGTCTCCGTAGAGACAAGTAGCTTATCGACGGGAGGCGGGACCGAAGGGGGAATTTTGAAAGGCTGATTCTGTGGATGACGCAAAGCAAGGGTGTGAGCAACTGTTTTGACAGACAGCTATATGTGTTGAATTTATCACTGAAGATTAGCGCAGGCTCTGTCAAGAAAAGGAAATATTTCGGTTACGTGGCCTTTTAGCGATTAAGTACCTAAAATGCACTACCTTCTGTCTTTAGAAAGAAAAAACAAAACTGCATTTGTGAATTCCCCAGGGATTCTAAGTTTTAGTTTCAGTGTCAATGATGAGAGGCCAAGGCAGCCGGCTAGCTTGCTAGCTAGCTAGCTACAGTGGCTACCAATATAGCTAGCAGAGTCTAGCTTCATAGTTCCTCTTAGCCCAAGGGCATAGCAAGGGCTGAGATGTAACGATAAGGGAATTTTGTCATTTATTCAGAACTGGTGTGCTCCCATTAGTCTTTACAGGTCTATATTTTGTTTGTTATAACTCATTACCTAGCTACCCAGGTTTCATCCTAAGCACACACAGGAGTTACCTAGCTGTGATCTTTGATTAATTACTATGTTATTAATATTGCTGTACATTGCATGCAGAAAATATAGCTTCAAAATTTGGATAAATCAAGGGAAATTGACTGGAATTATGAAGATGATTTAACATTAACTGAAAAAGATGACTCATTCATGCGAGCTCTATTTAGGAATTTACTAAAATAATTATGAGCATAATTGTTATGAAAATATTTAATCGTTATTCAAATAATCATGAGATTCTATTATTATACAATGGGTATGCCTGTTTTCTTTGGTATAAATCACTTATGGCACAAATCCTATGGAGACAGATGTTTGCAATTGGACAAATAAAAAACAAAAACAAACAACAAAAAAAAAAACGGTGCAACTTTTACCAGGGAGAAGAAGTGGGTGACTGTTGGGGATACCTCTTTGCGGATATTTAAATGGGTACCTGTGGTGGACACCAAGGAGGTAGGACTAATCAAAGACTTATCATTACAAATTTGCAGGACTAATACAATAACTATATACACAGTAACCTGTACTACATATGATACCTCAGTCTCAGTGGTGGTGTAATAGTAGGCCTTGACAGTTCAACATAAATTGCTGGAAATTAGTTTTTGTTAGGAATTTATAGCTCAGTTTCATTGAGTGACCAGGTGTTCATTTGTATCATTCACTAGTATTATTAGACCATTTGGCTTATGTTTAGTTTCACGTTAGCCGATTCACGATTTTTGACCATGTATGACCTTTTCAAGTAATGATACTTAAGTAAGAACCTTTAATTACAGTTCATGTCTATAAAGGGAAATAAAAACAGTCACTGTAGAGACCAACAGTAAACACGTGTGTGTGTGTGTGTGTGTGTGTGTGTGTGTGTGTGTGTGTGTGTGTGTGTGTGTGTGTGTGTGTGTGTGTGTGTGTGTGTGTGTGTGTGTGTGTGTGTGTGTGTGTGTGTGTGTGTGTGTGTGTGTGTGTGTGTGTGTGTGTGTGTGTGTGTGTGTGTGTGTGTGTGTGTGTGTGTGTGTGTGTGTGTCCCTGTGCTGCTGTCCTACAGAAAGAGAAGAGCAAAGTGGCTGCAGGTACAGCGAGAGAGCGGAAGGGTTTTCCTACAGACTCAGCCTCAGAAGATGCCCGCTCAGTCCTCCTTGACTTCCAAGGTGAGCCAGCATTTTTGTAGTCTAAGAACATTAATAACTTAGGAATACATTGATACGTAAGGACATGAGTTTGCCATTCGACCATCTCGGCTCATCATTTACCAACAATCTACGATGAGCAGTATCTAGCACTGAGTCAAGCCAGAGTGTCTGGTCTCCGCTTCTACATATGATCACAAGGATCCCAGTGCTGCTGGCAACTGTTGAAGCCAATTCAATTGTGGAACTTACTACCCTTTTTTTGTGGTGTGTTCTGCACACCTGATGCAATATCCCTCCACTCTCCCAGTGTCACCAAAAGTTCTTGTCGTGTGTGCAGATGAGAACAGCAACCAGAGCTCCCTGTCAGACATATACCACCCCAAAGTGGACAGCAGCAGCAACTCCAGTCCGCAGCCCAGTGAGCCGGTCAGCCCCGACCACACCTGTGACTTCCGCACCGATGACTCCCAGCCCCCCACGCTGGGTCAGGAGACCATGGAGGGTGAGAAATCAGTGGTGCACCACACACACACGGACACCTATATGAGTCCACATGCATGCACTCCTGGTCTTTGACAAGTACTCTGTAGGTGGACCACACAAAGGTTCCATAGGAGGCCTATTTCAATGTGATAGCATGATAAAGAATGAACTATTCACTATATGAACTATAAAATCTTTTAGGTAGTTTAATGTATTTTGAGAGCACCTGTTGTTTTTGTGGGTTATTTGACAGTTGTACTAAAGCGGACTATTTGGTGTTTATGGTAGCTTTTTCAATGCATACAACTGTAATGCATAATTTTGGATGAATAATGAAAAAAAGGAGAACAATTTCTTTGTCAATGTCAAGGTTAAAAATGAATTAAGTTCCGTCATAATTCAATACTGCACCTTGGCTTTCAATTTAGCATGCTGTTCATGGCACATTATGTGTAACTGACACATAATTTAGTACGCTGACATTTTAAATTGCCTTTTGAAACTTTGACTCACAGGCTTGGTATGAAGACGAATGATATGGACATGACTAGTTGGTGTTTGTTTTCACTGTGTCCAGAGCCATCATTGCAGACGAGTGAAGTCGCTGATGAGCCACCCACACTAATCAAAGAGGACCTGCTGCCCCTCACTGCCGAGGTGAAGTACCTGGATTCCCAACAGATGTGCTGAAATGACAGAGCTGAATAATGTAGAATCAGTTTTTGTTGAGCTGGGTGGTCGGAAGCTGCCTTCACATCCGCAGACGGCTGCTCACATTTCAATGTCCCCTCTCCAACACAGTAACACAGTGTCCTTTATGCCGTTATAGAATGGCAAGAACCATCTCTAGCCTTCTTTGAACTCCAAGTTAGCCCTCTGTATCCTTCTAGAACTTTTCTTGGTTAATGGCTTTCGGTGTCTTTGTCATTGACAAACATGGGCTGCTTTCTTGTAATGCAATAGTTTTTGAGAAACTGCGAGCAGTTATCAACTGTAAATGGGTTATTATTGTGCTACGTCTTATTATTCTGCATCCTTCGGAAAGCTGACATAAAAAATAATGTTCTGATTAGATCCCGCTTAAATATTGTTTGATTATTAGTTATTATCATGTGAAATGGCTTATAGCTATTTTGAGAGCCTGCTTAAAAAAAGGCTGGACTTTTGCAAGTAACAATTGTAATAAAGGAGAAGTTAAGATTTGTGTAATTTCACTTCACATGAGTTATTTCAGAATTCAAAATAGATTCCCAATAGATTCATGTCTTTGAGGTTCTACTGTAGTAGAGGGCTACGGGGTGGGTCTGCTGCACACACACACACACACACACACACACACACACACACACACACACACACACACACACACACACACACACACACACACACACACACACACACACACACACACACACACACACACACACACACACACACACACACACACACACACACACACACACACACACACACACACACAAAGAGAGATGCACTGTACAGCAAGCTAAGTTTCACTGGTATGTCCTTGATTGCTGGCAAAAATAAAATGGACAAGGTTTAGCAACTGTAAGGGTAGTATTGCTTTGCTGTTTTTTAAAGCACAATGACTTCTTTCATTTGCAGGAGGAAGATGAAGGTCCTGGAGCCCCACCACTGAAAAGAGTTTGCACTGAGCAGAACAGCATCCTGCAGGCAGCATCTCTGAGCTAGCCCACAGTACATCTCTGAGCTAGCCCACAGTACATCTCTGAGCTAGCCCACAGTACATCTCTGAGCTAGCCCACAGTACATATCTGAGCTAGCCCACAGTACATATGGCTCAGTCAAGTCAGAAAGTCTCAAAATGGCTGCAAAAGACACATCAAGGACCAGACGTGTTCAATGGAAGGAATGTGTTTGTATTTACCTGAAACAACTAGCTTGTACCATCTTTTCCTCCAAACAAATGTTGCATTTATTATTTTATTTTATATATTTTTTTGCATAACTTTAAGATGCCGATTCATCCAAGATTTTCCGATAGATGCTAAGCCAGAAACTTAAACCAAAAAGCCTGAAATAGTCGCAGATGTCTGCTTTTGGCACCAGTGTGAACAAATAAGTTAAACTGAAGCTGTTGGATTGAAATTTCCTTTTATTTAATTGGGAACTATAGCTATATTTAAAATATAATTTCAGAGTGCATACATTTTTAGTGTATGCAGTATGATGCAACAGGGCTTTGATGTTACAGGCGGTTGTAACAAAATAGTACAAAAAAAGCCATGCTTGGAGTCATTTTTATGTGGAGTCATTGTAAATGCATGTAGATTATTTACCATGAGTATTGGCTGATGGGTATGTGATATTTCAAAGATTTCCCATGATAATTACTTAAATGTGAGGATGTTACCTTTTATGTGAATACACAGATTTTCAAAGATATTTAACTGTACGAAGTTAGTTTGTGGAAGTCTGTTTTTATTAAGGCACAAGGCAAACAAAGTCAAACCAATTGTTTTCACATGATGGGATGCTGAAATTTCCAAACTACCTTGAGGTGCCCATCATCCATATAGTCATTAATATCAAGTGATTAAAAGGCGCACAGGGTTGTTCTCTGAAAGATCTGTATTCCATTTATCATTCTCATGCAGCACATGTATCCAATTAGCGCCTAAAATTTGTTTTAGAATTCTGAGAGAATAGTTTTTTATTTGAAATATTATACCTGGTGAATGTGTTGTCTGGCATACAAAGCATATGGCAAGAGTGTTTTTCCAACTATAGTTTATGTCATTTTATGTTTTTGTCATTCAGAGAACCATTCCAGGTGCCCTTTCATAAAAAATGATTAATGTTAATTATGCTACTTGATTAGGCATGTATGTAAAACACATGCTTTGCCATATCAACAGTACTGGTAGTTAATGACAGTAAATTCATTATACATTATGTAAATATGCATATTCCAAAGCATTTCCTCCCACTAAATGTATACATTTTTATTTTAAAAATGGTAAACGGGTCTGCATGTTCAGGCTCTCGTAACACCAAAGCACCCGAGTGGCTTTCTCGCAATGCAAAATCTGTGTTTCATAATTTCCATGAAATATTCATTTCATCCAGGTAGTGGGTACACTTCACTCAGAGATGTTATTTAATTTGGGGGTATTAATAGCACTTTTAATTTATTATCAAATTTGATATTTAAAAAACCTTGCTGTATTTTCTTGTTCTGACAATCAGAATTTATAAGTAACTGATTTAATAAGAGAATAGATCATAATGTGTGAATAAATGTATCTTTTCAGAGTTAATGGCATCACATTTTGAAATGGGAGTAAACTGTTTGTTGAGATACTTATCTCTTCTTATAGAAATGGTAAATCTGGCTCTAGTTTTACCCACTATTGGGGCTATCCAAAAATAGCATTTCTTACTTTTGTGAAAGTGGGGACTCAAGCATTGACCAGATAATAACATAGTTTTAATGTTTACTCTCTTGTGATGTAATCGTGACAGTACAATCATGACAAACCACTCCTCAGGCCATAGAAACTATACTTGTTCTCTTGAGCGTAAAAAAGACTGCTCACAAGAAAACGCAGCCATTGGTTCAGGTGTTAACCACTAAATATCATCATTTACAACTAAACTGTATTTGCTTGCTGTATACTGTGTAAAAGCACACAAAAATCAGACTGTTTAGCAAAAAAATTTTTTTTGGAATCTACAATAAATTAGCCATTGTCATAAAAGAAGCAGCCATGAATGTATTATGATTTTAAATGTGTGTGAAATACAAACTTCTGGCATGCACATTGTTAAAATATGGCTTTATACTACATTGAAATGTGTACCACATGCAACAGTGATTTGTAATATTGTAGGGTTGTACATTTCTGTATAGAGCTTTGACATATTTTACTGTTTAATTTACAATCTGACTTTTTCAATTTCACTCTTTTAATGTTTACTTTCCATGTATGTTCCAGATTTCATCATATTCATGAAGCTGATATGCTATTGTTAAAAGCTGTTGGTTGAAAGACTAAAGTAAAAGACTCCTCACAGCCATATTTTAAACAGTCTTATTGCAAAACATGCTTTTTTGTCTACAAGTTCATTCTTTCATTTTACTTTTAAGAAGGACTTTTGGACAAGTGTTTGTAAAAAACTATTTTGTTGGAAGCTGAAAAAAGTATTTTATTGTAATAGAGAACAACAAAGAATTTTATAAAAGAATGTGGGTTTGGATTATATTTGTGCCTGTGCTTTTGTCATGTTCTGCACGAATGCAGTAGCTACTCGCTCTGTTGATTCATGACACATTTATTTTTGAGAGAATGGCAATTGCAATATATGCGGGAAAAGTTAACTGAGCATTGGGGAAATATGTCTGTTGTGCTTTATATGTGACCTGGCTGTAAATTGCACGGAACATCATCTGACAGAACTCCTGCACACGCAACACTGCAGGAGCCATATTACCTGGACAAATCTATTTGCAACTGTGACACTGGCAAAGTTAGAGAAGAACCACTATGATGTTGAAAAAATAAGCGAAATAGTGAAAAGAACCTCACTCTTAAAAAGCTATTTTTTGCAAAAAAAATTACAAGTGTTACAATATTTTAAACCGGTTTACGATTGTTAGCCTGACGTATTTGATGTTTTATTGCGTGTTTGTCTGGCTACCTTGTAGCATTAGCACAATAGTCATATAGTTCTGACCCGACTGGACAGTAGAATCTACTGTTAGCTCGCTAAATTAGCTGGAATCTGATTAGCTCACTAACTCCTCCCGCCCGGACAAGAAGCAGCCTTGTTGCTAGATAGAGCAAATATGGCTATGTAGTAAGGGGCTGTCTACTAAGGCATCTTTGTTGGTAGCTTGCTAGGTGGCTAACGTTAGGTATGGCGGATAGTTGGAGCTCTGACACTGGTGAGGCCATTTATCGTTCCCGGGATGCTGTCAAAAACCTGAAAATAAGGTAACCGTCTAGCTAACGTTATTTAGCTTGTTACGACTGTAGCTTACGTTAGCGTTAACACTTTAAATGTCAACGAAAAGTCAAGAGATAAGCTAACTATTTTCTTTCTGTGTTGCGCCATTTAACGAGCCGAATAGCAAGGGAGGAAACCAGAGACAATGCAATAATCGTCGAATTGTGAGATATTTTGTGAAGGCTTCCTTGTTGGTGCAAGCATATATGTATATATATCTATGGGTGCAAGCACGTTGCTGATGTTTACAGATTTTTGGTTGCTAGGTCTGTTGCTAACCACATGCAGAAGAGTACTGGTAGCCTACGTTGTACTACAAGCCAGATAATCACGGACTTTATTTTGTCACATTTCCTCGCTCAACAAGGTTGGCTAACTATTCCAGCCAGCATTGGAAGAGAACGTTACCAAACAGTTAATCTGTTACAGTGCACCGTTGTTCGTTCTAGATGGGTTTTGCTTGTTGATAATGTGGGTTTTGGGCTATGAAAACACATGTTTGCGTGTACAGTGTAAATCCCCCCGACTAATTACCTACCCCATATTTAACGTTAGCTATCTAATTCGGGTACATAACGTTTGCTAGTGTAGCTCGAATAACGTTAATCTATAATCAGGATTTCTAACCACATGGGACAATGTGTATTAAATTGCACATAGGCATAGTTCCGTGTCAGCTAGTTATCAAATTGCATTTGTACTACTAATTGCTCCTCAAAATTAATTGTATGTGTCCCCTAGTGGAATTAGTTATTTGGAAAGATTGACGACTGGCCTATGGTTTAGTCATAATTGTATTTAGTTGTACACCCAACCAAACACTTTTAACAGGGTTTCATTTAAGTCGCCAGTGACTTTTAACTGCCAACCCTTGCAATTTCAGGCAACTTTACTGAAGACAGCTCAATAGCTAAAATTGGTGGCACTCTTTTTTTTCAAGCACACTCCATGAAGGAGCATACTTTTTGAATAGGGAGACATGTTGTGTGAAAAGGTGCTTATCTTAGTTTTTATGTTCGGTGTCTGCTTCCCAGGGTAAGGCTCCAGCGTGTCACCTCTACAGCAGTCCTGTCACAGCAGCTCCAGCAGCAAGTGTCAGCCCAGCAGGAGAGGGGCGTCATCGAATTGGACACCTTCAGCAATCAGGCTAGATCAGGTGCTCAATGAACACTGACATTTCCCATGGTCCAGCCTCAGTTGTGTTTAAAAATAGTGAGACTGCAATGGAGGCACTCAGAATGAAAATAGTGAGACTGCAATAGTGGTACTCATAATGCGTGCATGTCAAATCAAATCAATATTTATTTATATAGCGCATTTCACAACTAGTTGTCACAATGCGCTTCACAGAAAAAACCCAGCCTAAACACACACAAGCCAATGGCAACAGTGGCAAGGAAAAACTCCCTGTCCTTGTGTCAGTCTATTTACTTACATGGACCTCATGTTGTTTTTCAGCTGGTGATCATGGTGATGATGAGGAAGAGCAGGTAGTAGGCTGGCAGGAGAAGCTGTTTAGTCAGGTATGAATTCCTCCAGCTATCATATGTTCAGTATTTCCATAACACAGGGTTGCAAGCCAATAAAAAAATTGAGAAAAAGTGTTTGAAAAAACTATGCAGTAAATTCATTGTGATGTGCCTGTATATGCAGTTTGAGGTGGATTTTTTCCGGATGGAGTCAGTGTGTCAAAACCCACTGGACCGACAGTATCACGGTGAGATCACAGCTCTGGAGCGGGCTGGGGGAAGACGTAACTGCCGGATATTCACCTACACCGACTATGACCGCTTCACAAACTTGGAAGAGGTGGGTTCTCAATCATTTATTTCCATGTATCCTTATCATCATGCTGATTCCACATGGGCAATTAACATTATTTTGCATTGCACACTGTATTTTAAAGGATCTTGTCAGGGTTTCTCAAGGTTGAAGATTCAAGATGAGAACTTGTGGAAGCTGACGAAATCAAAGTGGTTTCCACCTGTTTCCCAGCTGGGATTGTGGAAGTTGCCTTGTTCGGATTTTTGTTTCTTTTATGTTGCATACTCCATACACGCGTGTTTTTTAGACCATTCTCTTTTGGCAGCCAGACCTGAACTGCATACATCTTGGGGTCTAAAGAGAGATTTGACAGTTCAACCTGCAACTGGTGGTTCTAGTTTGTCTGTGCTGTAGCTGTGCAACAGTGCTTTACAGAATTTTTTTTGTTTGTGTTACAGCAACAATGTCAGAGTCTGATGACCCCATCCAAGGCCATGCCTACCTTCTTGGTAGAGAGAATGGGTAACATTAGACACAGAAGACAAGAGAGACACCCTGTGTGAGTTATAACCCAAAGTTGCGAAGACTTGCTATTCCATGTAATGGGGAACCAACCTTCTTTTAGTAAAACAATTTAAACTCTGTGAACTATATCCTAGTATCTCTGTTTGCAGTTTTAATGATAATCTGAGTAATGCCCAGGGCTTTGTTTGGATGTAGTGAGCTGCTATGTTTGAATCTACGTAAGTGTGGATAGCCTAAGCTGTTAGACTTCAGGCTTTGTGTAAGCCTCATCTTTGCCTTTGAACTGGCACGAGCAAAGACTTAAGTAAGTCCAGAACTGACACGTCATCAGCACAAGGACATCAGAGCTTTTAAGGCCTGATATGGAATGAAAACCAAGCAACCATGTTTTGAGTGCCAAGCAGAGTTTGGGGTCAATTACATTTCAAGTTACACTTCTTGAAAGTAATTGAAATTCTGTTAATTAATAGAAAGGTTCTCATAGGTCATTGCGGGCATCTTTATTTTTCATTAATTGAATTTCAGTTCATTCCTGGAATTGACTGAATTGAAACGGAATTGGCTCCAATGCTGGTGTCCAGTGTTTCCCACCCTTGTGTTCAGTATTGATTGCTGCAGCCCTGTGTCCTTGTGTTCTGAAGGGAAGGCAATGTGGCCAAGACCCGGCCAGTCACCTGGGAGCCGTCGGCGGAGTTTGTGAAGAACAGCCACGTTATCAACACACCTGTGCAGACCATGTACATCATGGGAGATCTAGGGCCCTATGGGAAGTGAGTCATGCTCCAGTAATGCGCTCCGTTAACATGCTGCTAACCTCGGGTTTGGGCCACGAGTGTCTTCTGTGGACGCACTCTGAGGAACTGCATGACCGGTGAATTCCTGTGCTGCCGTTCAGCTGATAGTGTTGTGTTTGCTGAGCAGTTGGTCCGTGTGTGATTGCAGACTGGGTCAGAAGGAGAACGAGCATGTGCTATGTACTCTGAAAGCTGACAGCAATGGAGTCATCACAGTCAAGCCAGACTTTAACAACAGCAAAGGGCCTTATAGGTAAGTGGTCAATTCCCCATCTTTTTCTAAACAATATACATTAAATATTCTGCAAACACAATGTTCACAACTTTTTTTTTGCTGTATACTGTATTAGAAACCTGTGTATGGAATATGGATGTTGTATATTTCGTATTATGCATGTTAATTCATATTTGCAATGGAGACTAAAATGGATTGAAAATTGTAATTCCGAGATGAAATTGTTCTTCCAGCACTACTTTCAGAATGGGAGGAGTCCTTTATTCTATTTTTATTGTTACATTTCCTCTTGTCTTATCGTCACTTTGTTCTTTTGTTTGGAAAGTGCTTTAAATTATATATGAATAAAGTTTAATATTATTGCGTATGGAGGATGTGCAGGAGAGGAGGGTGGGGTGTTGAGACTGTCAGTGTGCACTGACCCAGGCTGGAGACCGAGGGGGAGAAGAGGGAGGTTTGGCGCCTCACCCTGGAGAACGCGTCTACATGCATCAGTCAGGAGGAGAAGGAGCGAGAGCAGCGCGTGTACAAAGATGTGAGTTTTAGGCGAGAGGCTCCGCCCCCACAAGTGCAGCGCACGTACAAAGACACGAGTGCTGAGTCACAGGCTCCGCCCCCACGAGCATCATACAGGACACGTGCAGTTGTATTGGTTCAGTCTGGGACCGTATTCAGAAAGCTTCTCAGAGTAGGTATGGTAATCTTGGATAAGTTTTCCTCTGTCCGTAACCCAGCCTTATCCATTATGAGCTAAAAGGCTCATCGCTGTCATATTTTGAGGGTCTTTCTGAATACAAGCCATGGTCTTTCTTCCCTTCAGCTCTACGTTCGTCACAGAGACTACCTCAACAGCCTAGTTGGCCAAGACTTTGAAATGGTATGTATTGTCTGAATACTCTAATGAACAATTTAGCAATTTTGTTTTTTATTATTTCTCTTGGAATTTGGAAGCAGCAAATGTGTTATGCTCTCATGTAGCTGCTGTGCAGAGAATACTGCAGCTGAAGTACTCGTTTGAGAAAAGTGACCATTTTCTCAAAGCTCCTTTCTGAAGGAATCATAAAAGGAGCCCCTGAAGTATTCTGTTTTAAGTCGACATCAGAACAGAAAAAAAATCCTGATGAATATGAATTTCTCTATCAACTTTGAAAATTCCTTGTGCCGAGTACGTTTGTGCCGATACTGCTTTTCGAAGCATTGTTTAATTCAATGTTGTGATATCACATTTTTATTCTTATTCAAGTTGCATTAATTCTGTGCAAATGAGATTTTGAATTAAACATGACGTAAGCGGTAAGCGATGATTCTATCAAAGGGTATTACAGTCTGTTTTCATCATCTGTGTGTGCGCTCCCTTAGCCTCCCCCTGGGGTTCTCCGCCTACTAGTGAATGGAGAGGTCGGTGAGTATAGTCAGAAGGATTTTGCAGGAAATCTGCTTTCCTCAGTTTTGACATATTTAGCCCACGTAAAGCCTGAGTAGCTCCTTACTCTTATGCCTCTGCCTTTGCCCATATTGCAGTGTTAGCCAAAGGTTACGAGTATGACAACCTCTATATACACTTCTTCTTGGAGTTACCCAACAGTAAGTCACCCCCGTGCAACAGAACACTTCACACTGTTACCCGCGTCTTGTAATGGGAGGGACTACCATGTGGTGTCAGTCACTTGCTGATTTTAATCAATTATTGTCCCTTGCTGTGGATGGCAAAACCTTTTGATTTGTTGAAACAATTCACTGACTGACAGCTGATTGGACCTCCACCCATTGTACAGCATATGAAACCTGAGTCTCCCATTGCTACCCACTTCTCCACTCGCCCACACAGGATAACTATTCTGTGGACGTATTTTCACGGTGTGTTTAATTTTGTGTCTCAAAAGGATTAAGTGGTTTAACATTCACCCTGTTTGTGTGTTTTTCATCTAGACTGGTCCAATCTACCTTTCCAGTCTCTTTCCGGCGTCACGCAGACCTGTCGTACACGCACCCTTGGCAAGGTACAAAAGCAGGGCATCAGATCCAGTCCGCCCGGGACTATTCCTGATAGGCCCCAACCTGTCAGGTCTTTCTATCCCCTTGAAATGTCCACTAATAGTAGAACTCAAAATGAGTGTCTGACTTGGTTTGGTGATGGCAGCAATTAGTTGACTTGCATGATTGACTGCTCAGATGTAAGAGTGTGGCCCTCCAGAAAAAGGATTTGGGCCCCTTTGTGTAGGTCTCTTTCATTTCAGCAAAGGGGCAATGCACACATTTTAAAATGTTTTTATTTTTCCAGGACAATGTCGCTTTCTTCTCTTACCCATTCAACTTTGAGACATTCTTCAGGAAAGAGGACGAGACAGAAGGTGAGGTGCTGCCTACAGCCTTTGTTTAAAAACACTTTTGGTCTTTACAAACCCAACGAGCACACCTTTCTATTGCTGGTGAATGACCTAATGGGGATATTAATGCTTCTGATGAGTTTTAGCCAGATAACTATGACCTAAAGATGGGACTTGACATCTTAGCCTGCATTAAACTCTGTGGTATTTGTATGTGTCTTATGTATAGTGTATACAACATAATATAAGACTACTTGAAATGTACCCACAGAGTCCCTTCCCCAGTGGCCAGTGTTATACTTTGAGGTTCTCTCCCTGGACCTTTGGCAGCGGCATAGGACTGAAGGCTATGGCTACCTGGTCATCCCCGCAACCCCTGGTAAGACGTGTGTGTTGCATGCAGAGAGCCCCCAAGAGCTTTGGGTCTATATTTCCAGAGAAGGGTGATGAAGGGTAGAGATATTTGACAATAACGGGGTTATGTGGAGCATAACCTTTGTAGAGATTCTTTTTTTCTGACCCACTGAGTTTGTCATAGATACTCTATCAATTACAGGATGGCCTTACAGTCATCAAGAGTACAGACAATACATCCCATAGGCAGTTTACAAACTGGAGGTAGTCGGGTACATTTCTCCCCTACTGCACTTCAATGCCCTGAGGAAACAAGGGTGGCAAGAAATGCATGGGGCTAGGCTGTTTTATTCTTATGAACTACACCAATAGTTTGTTTTTGTACGGGTCCCTCAACTGCAGCAGTTTGCTGTCGGATATGTGAATGTGGTCATGTGACGTATAATGAGTAGGGAACTGGGCTTGTAACTCAAGAGGTTTCAGGTTCGATTCCCAGGTAGGCCATTGTGGTTGTACCCTCGAGCAGGGTACTTAACTGAAATTGCTTCAGTAAATATTCAGCTGTATTAATGGACTGTATGTTTAAAAATAAGTCGCTCTTGTCTGCTAAATGTGGCGCCCCCAGGCTGCCACTCGCTGACCTGCAGCACATGGAGGCCCCTGGAGTGTGGGACGGTGGCAGAGCTGCGTCGTTTCTTCATTGGCGGGGCCCCAGAGCTCGAGGACAGCAGCTACGTGCGGGTGCCAGGGACCTTCAAGGTGGGCCCTCAAAATGATCTGTCGCACTTGTAATGAAATGGGGAGTCAAGCACATCACACACATGCATGCACCTATTTAGTTTCCTCTTGGGCGCACCTTGCAGTGTGATTGCACCGCACTCCTGTCCAAAAGGCACTTTGTGACCTCACCTGGAGGAAGAGGAGGGTCTGAGAAATGTCTTTGTGCCACTCACACTTGTCAGGACAAGAGTAGAGTGGAGACTTCTGGGAGTTAAGCTAATAAGCTAACCAAATATTGTGACATCATAATATTTGCATCAATTGAAATGATTGGATTGTGAACAAAGTTAATATATTGCTCCTAAAGAAGCTATTCTCACGTGGAAAAAAAGAAAGCCTGATTGATAGAAGTGTGTTAAAGATAAGGAGTGAGGATTACACTTAACATGGTAATCAAGAGATAATGCTCAATTGTACAGATGCTTTTATAGTTTCCCAATAGACAGTAGTTGTTGCTGCTTTTTTGAATTAAAGGTTAACATTACAGCCTAGTGGACGCAAGTGTAACTGTAATAATCTTCCCCAATTTCCCACAGTTAATATTGCTGTAATGCATCAAGGTTTATAAGACAACTGATTGTCATGTCCTTTTCCCTCTTTCCATCTGTCATCTGAAGGGGGATCGTTTGAGCCGGTTTGGCTTCCGCACAGAGACCACAGGAAGTGTAACCTTCAAACTACACTGTATTCAGCATGCTAGGTGAGATTCTGAGGCCACAGCAAATACAAAGGATGTGGGCTCTGGGACCAGATATAAGAAAACTTGCATGTGCAAAGCAGCTCCATTTAAAAACACACATCATAACAGGTTCAATACATAAGACAAGACACTAACACACAATTACGGTCAATTATACATACAACCCCAATTCCAAAAAAGTTGGGACAGTATGTAAAATGCACATAAAAGCATAAAGCAGTGATTTGTAAATTCTCTTTTACATATATTTAATTGAAAACAATACAAAGAAATTATATTTAATGTTTTACCTTATCAACGTTATTGATTTTTGTAAATATATGCTATTTCCGAATTTGATGCCTGCAACACATTCCAAAAAAGTTGGGACAGGGCCAAAAAAGTAAAAAAAACACTTGTTTGGAACGTTCCACAGGTGAACAGGTGATGCTATCATGACTGGGTATAAAAGGATATCAAAAGACTCTTGATATCTTATTTTCAGGTACTCTTACAAGCGGTACTATAACCTCTCTGCATTTGAATGGATCTCTATGGGAATTGGGGGGTGGGACTAGATTAAGCTGTAAATTACACGGGAATAGTATGGAATCCATGGTTGGCTGAGTGGCTGTAAGTAATCCAGGGTCTGAGGTATCAAACGAGCCTCAAACCATCACTCTGCTGCCAGATATGCAGTAGATATGGATGGATCACTTGGAGGGTTGTTTCTCCTGTCTTATTTTTCCATAGAGTTCAATAGGAAAATGAGTCAGGAAAAACAACCCTTAAAGTGATCCATCCATATCTACTGCATATCTGGCAGCAGAGTGATGGTTTGATGATTTGATTTGATAACTCAGACACTTGAAGACTTACAGCCATTTAGCCAGCCATGGGTTCCATACTATTCCTGTGTCATTTCTAGCTTAATCTAGTCCCACCTCCCAATTCCCATAGAGATCCATTCAAATGTAGAGGTTATAGTATCGCTTCTAAGAGTACCTGAAAATAAAATATCAAGAGTCTTTTGATGTCCTTTTATACCCAGTCATGATAGCATCACCTGTTTGCCTGTGGAATGGCAAACAGGTGTTATTTTGAGCTTCCCAGTCTCTTTTCTGGCACGGTCCCAACTTTTTTGGAACGTGTTGCAGGCATCAATTTCAGAATTATCATATATTTACAAAAATCTATAATGTTGATAAGGTAAAACATTAAATATATTTTCTTTGTACTGTTTTCAATTAAATATATGTAAATGAGAATTTACAAATCACTGCTTTCTGCTTTTATGTGCATTTTACATACTGTCCCAACTTTTTTGGAATTTGGGTTGTACATCGTTATAATATCAACATATCAACCTTAGGTTACCCCCACATTGCACTAGACCCATTTATTGCACACTCCACCACGGTCCTTGACATTGCACTTGCCACCATTGTTATTATTGCACAGTCCTTGATTGCACTTGCCTGAAAGTAACATTACCTCTAGCTATCCGGCTAACTAAATGGCCAAAGTCGGGTACCTTTTGTATCAAATTAATAACTAATTAATATTGCACTGTATTTGAGAAAATAAATAATATTTGTATCTTCATTTGTAAACATTATCTTCATTAAAAAGTCACCTACTTTACAAAGGTATTAGCTAGCTATGATACAATATATGGTTTGCTTATATTACTTATTCGACACATGATTCCATCTTTACATCCCGGTTATAAATTAATGTTCAAGATAACATTAGCTAAATATTGAAGAAGCACACCGTTTTTTTGGAAGTCCCCGGTGGCTAATGTCACACCTGTGGGCTACACCTTTCTTACAGAGCTTTTGTTGATGCCAGCTCACTGAAAAAAAGGAGGCAGAGTGTCCTGGACCAGCTGGGAGGCTTCAGCCAGCAAGGATCAGTCTACAATGTGCTGGGTGAGGTCCTTTTGCACACGGCACCTTCTCCAGCCACACATCTTTCTTTTCTAAAGCTTGGGACACACTTTTACCCCTGGTTTAGCCATTTTAATTGGCCTCCTGAGTTTAGCATGTGCACACTGCCCTATAAGTACCTTAGTCCTACTGCTGCTGGTGGATATCAAACAGTTTTGAAATGACCTTGCATCTGCAAGAGGTGAAATAAACTACCGAATTCTGGTGGGGTTAACCTATTTGATCATTTTCTATTTTAATTAGATATAGGATATCTACAATCAAATTATTGTCTGCTGTTACCATTCTGTTACACTACAAACTACTTGTAATTGTCAGCTAAGATGGCTGTGTTTGGTAATTATTGTTTATCCGTTATATGTTTTTCCTTCATGTACATTTGAATATAGTTGCAGTATAGCTAAATGATTGAGTAATGAGTCGTAATCCACAAGGGGAAAATTCACTCTGAACTATCAGTCACTCATTGCTGAAAACAGTTCTGGTTTTGGAATCTCTTGGTGCTGATAAACCCTTTAGTATAAGACTGCTTTGCCCCACTTGGACTCTTGTGAATAATGGCCTAAACAGCTGAGCTCAGGTCATCTTGTAAATGGCTTATATATTGAGAGAAAAAAAAGGTTTCTGACAGCGCTAAAAAATAAATGAACTGAATAAATTCCATTATTGCATTAAAAATACTGCATACTGAAAACCTTACTGCCGCCTAACACTAGATACAGCTTGTTTGGGCTTGCACAGTGCATGCAAGCTGCACATGTCATGTTGAGTCATGTTACGAATTATCATAGGGAACCATTTAAAATCTAAAGTATTGGCTAACATTCCCTGTGCAAAATGTTTTGGATGCAAGTACATCTGGGCTCAAGTGCATTGTAACTCGATATGTTTTAAAAGGTCTAACGGAATTTAACATTTCTGTGCCTCCAGAGGCTTTCCAGAGGGCGCGGAGACGGATGCAGGAGGCCAGAGAGAGCCTTCCCCGGGACCTCATCAACACAACCGCAACGCTCGGTCCAGAGTCCACAGCCTAACATCTCACTGGAGTATATCTACTGTGCGTGGCTGCCAGTCTGCTCAATGCCGTACATGCTGTGTGTGGCTGGCACTCTGCTCAATGACTTATATGCTGCATCTTTAGGCCTTTCTGTTTTTGTTTAATTTAATTCAACTGACATAACATGATTACCAAGCTTGCATTTGTAAGTAACTGTGCACATGTATTTTTGAGATGCATGGTATATGTCCTTTTGATACTACTGTCTCATTTTTGCAGGCCGTTTGTTTTCTTGAAATATATAAAATGCCAAAAGCCATTTAAACTGTGTTTGTGCGCTATATATGTCTCTGTGTGTGAGATGTACAGTGCCCTCCACAATTATTGGCCTCCCTGGTAAAGATGAGTAAAAAAGGGTTATAAAAAATTCACCGTTTGGTGAATTAGCTTAATCTCACAAAGAAATAATGAGAAAAATCCAACCTTTAATGGAAGTAAATTTATTCTGAGAAAAAAAAATCCCTCATCAAATAATAATTATTTTTAACAGACCACGTGTGCCACAATTATTGACACCCCTGCATTTAATACTTTGTACAACCTCCCTTATGCCAATAAAACAGCACTGAGTCTTCTCCCGTAACATCTAATAAGGTTGGAGAATACAGAGCAAGGAATCTGAGACCATTCGTCTTTACAGAATCTCTCCAGATCATCCAGAGTCCTAGGTTCTCTCTTGTGCACTCTCCTCTTCAGCTCAGCCCACAGGTTTTCAATGGGGTTTAGGTCAGGGGACTGAGATGGCCATGGCAGAAGCTTGATTTTGTGTTCAGTTAACCATTTTCCTGTTGATTTGGATGTATGTTTTGGATCATTGTCCTGCTGGAAGATCCAAGGGCGACCCAGTTTTAGTTTCCTGGCAGAGGCAGCCAGATTCAGATTTAAAATTTCCTGGTAATTTCCTCCCAGGGCCTTTGGAGGAAAAACAGCCCCACAACATCACGGAACCTCCACCATACTTAACAGTGGGGATCAGGTTATTTTTGGTATAGCCATCCTTCTTTTTACGCCAAACCCACTTTGAGCGTTGGTTGCCGAAATGCTCAATTTTCATTTCATCTCACCATAGAACACGGTTCCAGTAGCGTTTAGCAAACTCCAGGCACTTAGGTTTGTTGTGAAATGACAGGAAAGGCTTTTTTCTGGCATGCCTTCCAAATAATTTGTTGGCATGGAGGTGACATCTAATGGTAGTTTTGGAAACTTGATGACCCCAAGATGCTACTTTCCTCTGTAATTCTCCAACAGTGATCCTTGGGGATTTTTTTTTCCTCTCTCATTGTGTGTGGGGGCAAAATAAACTTGGGTCCTCTTCCAGGCAAGTTTGTAACAGTTCCAGTTGCTTTGAACTTTTTAAGTATTGCCCTAACGGTAGATATGGGCATTTTCAGGTGAGTAGCTATTTTTTTATAGCCATTCCCTGACTTATGAAGCTCAGCACACTTTTCCCTCATTTGATTTGTGCGTTCACTTATCTTTCCCATGTTGATGTATGAATAAGGGAATATGGCCTCTGTGTGTCACCTCATATTTATACCCCAGTGAAAGAGGAAGTCATGGATTACTGCTTGAAAGTTCCTAAACACTGATCAACTTAAAAAAGTTACGTGTTGCAGTCATAAATGGAAAAGATGCTTCAGTTACATTTTGTTCATAAGAATTTCTAGGGGTGCCAATAATTGTGGCACACATGGTTTTGTTAAAAATAATTATTTCTTGAGGGATTTTTTTTTGTCAGAATAAATGTACTTCAATTAAAGGTTCAATTAAAAAATTAAAGGATTTTTCTAATTTTTTCAGTGTGAGATTAAGCTAATTCATCAAAAGGTGAATTTTTTATAACCCTTTTTACTCATCTTTACCAGGGATGCCAATAATTGTGGAGGGCACTGTATATACAGTGAGCACCATATTTAACTGGACAGTGACACATTTTTAGTTATTTTGGTTCTGTACTCTAGCACTTTGAGTTTGAAAGGATATAGGTTGAAGTGCAGGCTGTCAGCTTTAATTTGAGGGTATTTTCATCCATATCGGATGAACTGTTTAGAAATTATAGAACCTTTTCTACATAGCCCCCCCCCCTCCCCATTTTTGGGCATCAAAACATATTGGACAGTTTAGCATAACGTAGAATAAAGTAATCATGTTTTATATTTGGTCACATAGTCCCCCATTTTCAGACATCAAAAATATTGGACAGTTTAACATAATGTAGAATAAAGTAATCATTTTTTTTATATTTGGTCGCATATCCTTTGCATGCCATGACTTTCTGATGTCTGTGACCCAACAATAACAAAAGACTCTTGATATCTTGTTTTCTGGTACTCCTGCAAGCGATACTATAAACCTCTCTGCATTTGAATGGATCTCTATGGGAATTGGGGGGTGGGATTAGATTTAGCTGTAAATTACACTGGAACAGATGGAACACATAGGAAAATTTGTCAGGAGAAACAACCCTTAAAGTTATCCATCCATATCTACTGCATATCTGGCAGCAGAGTGATGGTTTGAGGCTTGTTTTATACCTCAGCATAATTAACCCTTTCATGCATGGAGTCCACTACAGTGGATAGGCTTTTCAAAGTATTTTAACAGTCAAAAACATTTGTGATCTCCAAAAAATATCAACAGATTCCTTGCACCTTTGCCTATATTTTGATATGCTCCATCTTGTTACATTTTATTGGCTTTTCTTGTTTTGATACAGTGAAGGTCAAAATGGCAGGTGGAGATGGAAACATACAAACTCCCTCTGGTGTAGCTCTGAAAACCTTCTATTCCTAGAGAACAGAGCATGTTAAAAAAAGATATTCTTATTAGGGAAGATGCAAGGAGCAGAATTTGTTTTATTTGTAACAAAAAATTACCATAGTTCTTGTATTGTATACAAAAAACCTTCTGTCCACTGAAGTGGCCATCATGCATTAAGAGTTGTAATCTGCATGTGTGGTCTATGTTTTCAAGGGGCCATTTGGGGCACATTTCTGTGACCTAGGTGGATGAAACACATGCGGAGTTTGATGTGAAAAAATATTGCTCTGTTTTGTAACAATTCATGCATGAAAGGGTTAAATCTTCCAGCACAATTTAGAGCTAAATCGAGTCCCACCTCCAATTCACATAGAGATCCATTCAAATGCAGAGAAGTTATAGCATCGCTTGTAAGAGTACCAGAAAATAAGATATCAAGAGTTTTATGATGTTGTTGGGTCACAGACATCAGGAAGTCATGGCATGCAAATGATATGAAACCAAATATTTAAAATGATTACTTTATTCTACATTATGTTAAACTGTCCAATATTTTTTGATGCCAGAAAATGGAGGGGGGGGGGGGGGGGGGACTACCTACCAAATGTTCTATAATTTCTAAACGGTTTATCCGATATGGATGAAAATACCCTCAAATTAAAGGTGACAGTCTGCACTTCAACCTCATTGTATCATTTCAAACTCAGAACCAAAATAACAAAAATTATGTCACTGTCCAATGAATTATGGTGCTCATTGTATGTATGTTTGAAGACATTTTTTGATATTTGGTTGCATAACTTGCAATGATTTGATAAATAAAAACTATTTCAAAAATGAAATTTCTTGTCACATTTCCCCCCTCACCAATTTCATGTGTACTTCAAAACACACTTGATTTTAGTGTCATTTTAATTTCTTTATCAGACACCTTTTTTCGTATTCAAAGTTCAAATACTCAAGCCTTCAATTTAAACGTATACATTGAATAGCCAACACAAACATCTCTGACTAGCTGTATTAACTCGGTATGATTTTAAAGAAATAGCTCTGTCTTGTATTGTTATAGTTTGTATACACAAAAACTAATTATGAGCATTATAAATGGTTTCATACAGTAGATTGTGTCATGGTCCTCCCATTCAAGTCAACAAATACAAAACGAACTGTTAATTGTAACAATTACCATTTTAAGGTAACGTTACAGTATTTCTTAGCTGTTTTATGCTCACAAAAATATGACCGTTACAAAATCGTATCGAGTAACCACGGATGAATTGCAACGTGCCGACTACGATCTGACAACAGAAAACAAAGGATATGTTGTGATTTCCACGTTTCGTGTATTGCAAATTATGTTACTTAATTTGCAAAACAAACACACAAAAAATGGCTGCACGTTGACCGAATGGCGTGAACAAAACTCCATTGTTTAGATTATAATGTGTCGCTTTAAAATATTGAAACGTGCACCGACCATTGTTACAAAACTAAATCCAGGATGATGTTCTTTAGTGTTTCAGAATGGGGTGTGCGTACGTTTTAGATTTAGCGTTGTGTGACCTTCCCAAGTAGGATAAATCCGTTTTGCTCAGCTGACTGACTAACCAGGAGAGAATTATATTTGACTTATCTTGAGATAAGATGAAAAAATACATAGATTTAACTTGACAACGTCTAACCTTTAACCCTTCACTTCAACCTAACACTAAAATTCTGAGAAGGGCGGGGTCGGAAAAATGTGACGGACAGGGTGAACAGCCAGTCGTCATCTGCCGCTAACGGCGGTATCCTGTAGAAACCAATAAAAATGAATGTGGGGGCGGGATTAATTGAAAACTGCCTTGCTGCTGCCGGGGTAACGGAGTTTTGGGGTTGCGCGAAATGTTGCCGGTGGACTACGAACTCCCGCCATTTTTCAATCAAGATTTCACCCTCCTTGTTTGTTTTCGTGTGTTTTAGAACCCATCCTACAGCGCCCAGTATCTACCGGAAGACGTGCGTGGACCCAAGGGCGAGGAAGAGAAAGAGAAAGAGAAAGCCGACTGAACGTAGCAAGAAACACAGTGAGAGAAAGCGCGCCATACCCCCTTGACTAGCGCCTCCGCTTGCCTCTGCCGCCTCTGGAACCTAGTTAGGATCGCCGCTGTGCGTCTAACGTTAGCAGCTCTATCAAAATCGCTCGCCGAGGAGTCCGATTTTTCAAGTTCACCTGTTTCACATAAACTGAGGACTACGATGACACCGGCTAGATGGGTAGCTAGCGAGTTAGTAGGCTAGCTGGGTACATGTGTGTTATTGTTTTGCATCGAGGCTCAAGTCAACCCCGGTCAGCTCGCTGTATGTATCCTGAGCACATTGTTTGTTCAGGGAACTCGGAAGGCACTCTGTGATATACGAAACTGGAATATATGCTAAGGATTTTTGTTTTTATTTCTCCACAATTTTGAACAAGAAGGGGGTTATTTGTTAATTTGTCACCTCCTGACCTGCGCTGCGCTCACGATGGCACCATTGTTGGGCCGGAAGCCCTGGCCGCTGGTTAAGCCGCTAGCAGAGCCGCCAGGCCCAGAAGAAGCCATGATCTACACCATCGAGCACACCAAGGAGGCCTTTCGGAACAAAGAGTATCCTTCTGGAGGTGTGGGTCAGCGCTAACAAGCCTCCCTTAAAACCAAATCATTATTTAGTGGACACATGTTCAACCCATTCTTGTATCCGTACCAGCTATCTATGTCATATTCTTAATTTTATGCATTTCATGTTGGTAAGTTACACAGGCTCGCTTTCTTAAGTAGGTACGAAGCTAACTTTGCTAGCTCAGGCAGTAATGGTGGGTTTATATATCAGTCCCATTGGCCCATTGTTGCTCGCTGAACCCGTTCGTGGTCTTGCGGGCTATCTTGGCGAATGCGCCATAGCTGGTCGTTTTTATTGAAGTTAACGTTACACACCGAAAACACTGTGGCTGCAGCTAGCTAACTCAAGTCGTCGTTCGCATGCTTGATGGCTAGTTGTGATAACATGGATCTGACTGTCAACCTTAGTGAGACTAACACTGTCATAGCGTTGCCCATGCTGTGTGAGTAGACTATCTTGGTATCATTCGCCTGCTAACGTTAGGGCAGACGCTATTGTTTCGGGTATTTTTAAGTGTTGCCTTTGTGCATTTTGAAGGAAGTGTGGCGACTTGTGTTTCAGAACTGATGTGTTAATTTAATAACTGGCTCACACGTGATGTTCAGATCGTTAGCGACTAGGCTTTCTAACTCGCTAGTTTTGGCAACTTTTACATCACAATTTGTTTGGTCTAGTGAGGTAGAATAAGTGGAAGTTGTATGGTTGGTTCGCCATAATTAAAGCTCATGTGTTTATCTTGGCACGCATCTGGCTAGGTCATTCCCTCAATGATGTGGCTCAGAATCTGCTCAGGCATCAGGGGATTGTACTACGAAGCAGGATTACTTATTTAGCTGGATCACTGCACAGTGTAAAACCTGGAACCATCCCAAATCTGTAACATGGACTCAAGTAAAAAGAGCTGCTCCCGGTTTTACTCAGTGCAGTTATCCAGCTAAGTAATCCTGCTTCGTAGTATACCCCCAGGTGTCGTTAAGATCCAAATCTAACACCTGATCTATATGTTTTGAGATGATTTAATTTCATATTAATGTAAATACTGATAAGGACACTTGAATACCAAAGTCTTACATGCCAGTAAGAAGTTTTTTAACTGCATTATTTCATGGTGTACCACTGAGTTGACTTAATGAAAATAATTATGGAAATAATTTATATTGTCATTTACTTGACATTCGTTACCAGGTATTTGTGCATTTGCTATGTAAATCTGAGTTCTATGACCATGTTGGCATTTCCTTTTAGGTTATGTATTTTGGGTCCTTATTGGACCCCGAAGCATGCTCCTCTTGATCTCTGGTTGTGTTCAGGCCACACATCCAGTTTTAGTTTTCCCAAAGGAAGAAAATGCATAAGTAAGACTGGAATTCACAGCTTGTTTCAGTCTTTTCTTTCTGGGTGTACAACCAACCTTGAGTGTGTGAGTGCCGTTTCCCCTCGCACTGGGACAGAGCATTTGTGTTTTCATGAGAATTATTTGTCAACCAATAACTGAATCAAATCCGTCGTGATGTCTTTCGAAACTAGACTTGGAGTTTTTTTATTTTTTATGGTTCACAATTATTGAACGCATTCATCAGAATAAAACACTTATCACATTTCAACTTTTATTGGGCAAGATTAATGGTGTGGTTAGTCACAACACTGGACCTTTGCCACCTCCAACCTCCTCCTGCTTACACTCTCGTTCCCAGGTGGTTTTGACCACTGTAGAAGTAATTGAATGTGGATTTTTGGTACTTTAAGTCTCTGACGCTTCAGTGTCTTCTCACTGCATTTAATTGGCCACGCTGCAGTATTATTCAAATGAACGCCAAGGATGGGGACGCTTCAGTCTCCAGCCCCTTAATTATTGAGCGCCGTTGCTACACATTTGCATCAATAATGTATGACCCTCTCTCGCGCACAGCCCTGCAAGTGGGGCTATTGGGATGGCCTTTGTTTTGGGAACCCCGGAATCTGTGCTATTGGAAACGGATCCTCTGTCCCCCTCAGCCTGTATAACCATGAGATCTGGGGAGGTTCAGGTAGCAGCACCTTGTCTATTTATTTATTTTCCTGAGCGAGCCCCTCCAGGGAGTATGAGGCGCGTTTGCAGCGGTACGGCGAGCGCATCTGGACATGCAAGAGCACAGGCAGCAACCAGCTCACTCACAAAGAGGCCTGGGAGGAGGAGCAGGAAGTCACCGAGCTGTGAGTACTGTTACCGAGCACATGCTCCCATTACTCACTCACTGGCACTCTTTCTCTATACCTCTCTCTCTCGGCCCTCTCTCTCTCTCTACCTCTCTCTCTCGGCCCTCTCTCTCTCTCTCTACCTCTCTCTCGGCCCTCTCTCTACCTCTCTCTCTCTCTCTACCTCTCTCTCTCGGCCCTCTCTCTCTCTCTATACCTCTCTCTCTCTCGGCCCTCTCTCTCTCTCTCGGCCCTCTCTCTCTCTCGGCCCTCTCTCTCTCTCGGCCCTCTCTCTCTCTCTCTCTACCTCTCTCTGTTTCTTCTCTCTCGCTCCTTTTATCTCACCATCACTTTTCTAGTCTTCCTGTGCGGCAGTTTTTTTTTGTTGTTTGGTGTGCACTGCAGTCAAACCCGCAAGAGATGAAACAAAACGAAAGAGGCCACACTTGGGCCTGGTTTTCAGAGAGCACTGTGCCCGTGGAAGGTGCCTCTTCTGTTTCCAGTTTAGAGCACGTGACGCACATCTGTGCGTTTACTGGTTGCGCTCGCATTCCTCCTGAATCTAATTACAGGGTCTACAGGCTGTGATCCGCCTAAGATCCAATGGAGCGGGAGCCTTAATCTCTCCCTCAAAGTGGTTAAATTAAAATGCTAACCCCCACCCCCCCCCCCGCGCACCAACGATTTGTCACAATATATCCATTAGCTCCATTTTGCCTAAGAAGTGGGATAATGCAAGCTGTCTGTTTACACTTGGGTTGGGACAATTTTGTTGATCAATTGATGTATCAAATTGAAAAATATAGTTGTTTGATTTATTACATCATGTTGGTGTGCCTAGTGTAAAACCGTCTGATCAAATGGATGGAAATGGGGCTCAAGCTATATCCCAATAATCTAAGGGGGCAATGAATCAAACAAAATGGAAATTGATTCTGTTAGCTTTAAGTGTTCAATTAATATTAATATTTCTGTTGTCACATCTGTAGACGGAAAATTACAGTGGTTGGTAAGATGGCTTGTAGGAAAAAGCCCAATGAATAGATTTTACTTGACATTTGTTTGAAATATTCTGTGCTACCTGCCCCCGAGTAATAAAAATGTGAAACAGAAAAAAAACCGCAAACAGTACAGCACCCAAAGTTGGCTACTAGCTACATCTACCATGCATCTTAAAATCAATATTATAATTAGCCTTATACTTGTTTTAGTATTCATAACAAAAATAGCAGAGTGTAGTATGGGTTTCACAATGATTTTGAAATGCATTTTTCTTGTAGTACACCAAAGCATGTTGGCTTTCTTCCTTCATTAACCAGTGTGAATAGCATGGGTTTCCTTTGGTCACGATGGTCTTTGGGCATTTTAACATGCATATTATTGAGACTGAGGTTTTACAATTGTGGCCCTTTGTTAAGCTCTTGGGGTCTCACTGTAGGCACCAGGGAGCAGGCCTGCTTTGATGTTGCCCTTTTTGTGTCTGTGTGGACAGGCTAAAGGAAGAGTACCCACTCTGGTTTGAGAAGCCTGTCCTGGAGATGGTCCATCACAACACAATCTCTCTGGACAAGCTGGTGGACCAGGCCTGGGTGGAGATCCTCACCAAGTACGCTGTGGATGAAGAGTGTGATTTCCTGGTACGTTTAATCAATTCAGTTAAAAACCAAATGTGCACAGCTCGTATGGAAAGTAGATGTAGCTGGAACCTCCAACTTCTACGGAAGTGTGGAGGACTGAAAGAGAACGCGCTGAATATCGGGAATACCTGAGGTGTAATTCTGAGGGATGTCTGTGTGCGCGGGCAGGTTGGGAAGGACAAGAGCCTCCGTGTGACGGTGGTGAAGGCTCACCCCCTGGAGAAACCAGAGGAGGACGCCGCCGAGAAGAAGCTGAACGGAGCCTGCGACTCGCCCTCCAGCGACAAGGAGAACGCCACGCAGGAGAACCAGAGGAAGCAGGCCCTGCCCAAGGAGGAGGAGAGCAGGAGGGACAGCCTCTGTAAGCACACTTAGCAACAACACTGTGGTGTTCCTGTGTGTGTGTGTGTGTGTGTGTCTGTGTCGTATGTTGTCTGTTTGTGTTCTGTGTTATGTGTAGATGAATATAAAGGATTTTTGGAATAGCCTAGTCCAAATATTATATTTTGACACAGCTACCTGGGAGTAAAAAGGGGACATTATATTATTGGAATCTTTTGTTTGGGGTAAAAAAAAAAATAAAAAAAAACCCTCTGGGATGGACTATTCCTGGACTCAAAGGCACTTTGAACAGAATCTCATTAAAAGTGTTTTTTAACTCCAGATGTAGGCTTAGTCAGAGGGTGTGACACCGTAGTTCCTAAATTTAATGGAAGGCACATAGGTTTTACTGGTTTAATGCAGGTAAATGACTATTAGTTTTCATATAAAATGGGCACAAAACTATGGGAAAGTCTGTTAATGGAGAGTCTGTTAATCTCACAACAACACTCATGTGCAGAAAGAGCAAACCTGGTGTTGCTTACAGGGGCACAGTGGACACAGTTTGGACAGCATACTGCATGCTTGGCAGTAATGCAGTTGAACCTAAACCGAAAAGGTTTGTGCATTTAGCGCATTTGAATATTAAGAGTGTCTGTTTCGGCGTCAGGTGATCGCGCTCGTCGTTCTCCCAGAAAGCTCCCCACAAACTTCAGGGAGGAGAAGAAGAAATGGGTAATGCCAAAATTTCTGCCCCACAAGTACGACGTGAAGCTGATCAATGAGGACAAGGTGAGGGGGGAGGGGTTTGGGGGGGGGGGGGCAGTGCAGTTCACTCCGCTGTTTGGCATCTTATTCACTGGTTTCATTTTGTTGTGTAGTGGTATACATTTATTGCATTTGTAATTTGAATGATATAGACTGTTGGAGTATCTTAACCAATGTGAAATAATGCAATATAATTTAAGTGTATAGCAATACTTTTAGTAGGCTATATAGAAATACCAGAAGCCAAAAAGCTGGACTCAACCTTTTTGTGGAATCTTACTTTTTTCAGGTGATCAGCGATGTCCCAGTAGACAGCCTTTTCCGCACAGAACGCCCACCCAACAAGGAGATCATGCGCTACTTCATCAGGCACAATGCCATGCGCTTGGGCACTGGGGAGAGCGCCCCCTGGGTGGTGGAGGACGAACTGGTGAAAAAGTATAACCTTCCGAGCAAATTCAGCGACTTTCTCCTGGACCCACACAAGGTATTCCTCACTGGCTTTTCACATATTCAGCTAGTACCCTTCCGAAAGTGTTACTGGTATCTATTTGCACTTTTGGACGGTAAAAGAACAATTATTCATAGCCAACCATCAAACTAATTTAGATTTATCTTCAAGCATAAGACCTTATGAAGCATAGTTCTGATAGTAATCACCTGATGGATGCTATCAGATAATATAATTGGCATGTTTGGGTTGTATCTTTCTGTACTGAGGAAATTAATTTGATGTAATAATTAAAAAATGGTTGTCGTATTCTATATTCCATGAAGATTTTATTTGGTTCATGAATTGAATTCCAGTTTGTGTCCTGGAATGACTAAAGAGAAATTAAATGGACCCCAATTTAGTATAGAAATTAAATTGACCCCAACTTAGGTATTTAGCAAGGACAAGGTATTTAGCATATGTTTTGACTGTTTTAAGATTGACTGTAAAGGCGTCTTTTTAACTTCGGTGCTGCTGTAGTACTTTGCCGAAAACCCCTCTGTCAAGCGGAAAAGCCTAAGCTCACCGGACGGCAGACCTGCTAAGAAGCCGAAGCCGACTGCCACAGAGGGGAACATGCTGAGCGAGAAGGTGGAGAAAGAGAGGAAGAAAAAGAAGAAAAAGGTTCCAAACAACATGCCCCTTAGTCCAACCATGTGGGGACCCATGCAGGTCATTTGATTTTTTGATTTTTAATATTATTTAATTTTTTTGGATATTTAAAAATTTTTTTTTTTTTTTTTTAAATTTACATTTTATACGTGCTATATTTATTTGGTGTGAAAGCCAGCTCCTCAATAGACACCGTTTAATAAAAAAATTCTGGGGATCCCCCCAACGTTTTCATCTCAGGGCCCCCCCTACAATGGCCTCCTTGTTGCTGAGGACCCCCGCCTCATTAAAATAGTGATTATAAATGTTAGTAAAATAATTAAAACCATTTGACAATTTTATCACACAACCATGACAAGTTGCAATGTCGATCTTTAATACATTCGTACATGAAAGCATGTTTAAATTGTTTTGAGATTTTGCAGAGGACCCCAGTTTGTAGGGAACTTGAAGAGTGCTTAACTCAAACTGATGTCTGTCCTTCCTTCACCAGGTGAAGAAGATGAATGGCTCTCCCCTGAAAGTTAAGAATTCGGGGACCCCCAAGAACCCGTGCGCCAGCGGCGATCAGAACGACAGCGACGACGACGTGATCCTCCTGACGCCCGGCTTCCCGAAGGCTGCCAAGCCTGTCAAGAAGCCCGGGGAGAAAAAGCGGTCGGAGGGCAAGAGGAACAGGAAGAGCGGCGTCGCCAAGAGCCTCAACTGCCAGAAGGCCTCCAAGAAGGAGGGGAAGGACGTCAAAACGCCCAAGATGAAGCAGATGACCCTGCTGGACATGGCCAAGCGCCGGTCCGCTGCCAGCCCCAAGAAGAGGGCCAAGAGTGTGGGGCCGGGGACACCCAAACTGGGGAAGCCCCTGCCGCCCATGGCCCTCCACCTCCTGCGCTACTACAAGGAGAACAAGGGCAAGGAGGACAAGAAGAGCGCGCTGTCCTCCCTCGTCTCCAAGGCGGCCAAGGTGCTGACTGCGGAGGACCGGGGCCGGCTGCCAGAGGAGCTGCGGGAGCTGGTGCAGAAGCGCTGGGAGCTCCTCGAGCAAAAGAGGAGGTGGGCGGCCATGAGCGAGGAGGAGAGGCAGGAAGTGATGCGCAGGAAGCGGGAGGAGATCAAGGAGAAGCTGCGGGAGAAGGCTAAGGAGCGACGAGAGAAGGAGATGCTGGTGCGGAGGGAGCTCCAGCGCAGGTTCGAGGACCAGGAGCTGGAGGGGAGGAGCCTGCCCGCCTTCAAGCTGGTGGACATGCCCGAGGGCGTCCCTAATGCCCTGTTCGGCGACATCGCCATGCTGGCCGACTTTCTGAACTGCTACGCCGGGCTGCTGATGCCCGACGACCAGTACCCGATCACCACCCAGGCACTCATGGAGGCCCTGGCTGCTGAAAAAGGGGGGTTCTTGTACCTGAACCGGGTGCTGGTGGTGCTCCTGCAGACACTGCTCCAGGACGAGTTGGCGGAGGGCTACAGCGAGCTGGACATGGCGCTGTCCGAGATCCCCCTCACCATGCACTCGGTGTCGGAGCTGGTGCGTCTGTGCCTGCGGCCGCTGGACGCCCAGGGTGACGGCGGCTCCTCCGAGGCCTGCTCGCTGGGCGGGGACCTCGACGGCACGCCGAGTGCCGAGCTCCTGGAGCGGCTGGAGACGGCGGAGGTGTTCGAGCTGGCGCCCGAGGAGAAGGCCGGCCTCCTGGTGGCGCTGTGTCACCGCATCCTCATGACGTACTCAGTGGAGGACCACGTGGACGCCGTGCAGCAGCGCTCGGCCGAGCTCTGGAAGGAGAGGCTTGCCACGCTCAAGGAGGTCAACGACCGCAAGCGGGCGGAGAAGCAGAAGCGCAAGGAGCTGATGGAAGCCAAAGGCGCGGCGGGGTGCTGGGTCAAAGTGGAGGGCGGGAGCAACGGCGCCACCCCGGTCTCCTCCTCAGGAAAGGCGGACAAGAAGAAGGAGGGAAGCGGTAAGAAGGACGCGAGCAAGGCCAAACCGGAGCCCAAACCGGAGCCCAAGCCAGAGCCCGAACCGGAGGACATGATCACCACGGTGAAGAGCAGGAGGCTCCTCTCCATACAGGCCAAGAAGGAGAAGGAGGAACAGGAGAGGCAGAATAAGGGTGAGTTCATCTCTGTTCGCCTGATGCTGATGCTTTTCATGGCTTTACGAGCCCCGCCCGTGTGTCACATCTAATACTCCTCTGTCCTCGAGCCCGTTTTCTGCTTGAAGCTCGACGTTCTCAACCTCCCTCTCGGTTAAGTTAGTGCTGTGGATTTATGCATTTTCTGCTTGTTCTGACAGAGCGGATGGAGAAGGAGGCAGAGGTGGAGCGGGTGAGGAAGCAGAAGGCTGCTGCGGAGAGGGCCTTCCAGGAGGGCATCAAAAAGGCCAAACTGGTGCTGCGACGCGTCCCGCTGGGAACAGACCGCAACCACAACAGGTGGGGTCGCCTGGTGACCAAGGCGTGTTGTGGCATTTCATGGTGTCACGATGTCATTTCAACATTGGATGTAAGGAAATGTTGGCCATTATGGCTCTGATGTGACCTTTCTGTGAATAAGATGGTGGTAAACTATATTTTGGATACTGCATGTCACTGGCATATTCCACCTGGATAAGTAGAGCTGCTTTGCATACCATTTTATACATATTTATGACTTTAGGTTTAATCACAATTATATCAATTAAAACTGTCTATGTAAGGTAAACCAAAATAGTTTTGCTCTCTGCTTGGTTTGAAGAAGCCCAGATAAGCTTTTTGGTTTAGCGTACAGAGACGGTTTAAAATGCGGTGACTAATTGCAGTGTGTGTCTGTCACAGGTACTGGGTCTTTTCTGATGTAGTTCCCGGGCTGTACATAGAGAAGGGCTGGGTGCACGAGAGCATCGATTACAGCTTCACTCTGCCCCCCGAGGAGGTGAAGAAAGAGGAGACTGAGAATGAGGGTGAGATTACCACACAGGTCACCTCCTGCTGTGTTGCAGTGGTGTGATATGCCCTGTATGTCTGAAGTTTGTGTGCTTAGGATAAGGGTAGAATGAGATGTTTCTGGATTGATTGTTATCAGCGGATAAGAAGCCCACTGTATGTGAACATTGTGCGGTGCAATCACGCGCATCTTAGAGAGAGATTTTTCAAATGTCTTTAATTGTTGTGTTTTCCCTCCCAGCGCCAACGGAGGTGGAGAAAGAGGAAGAGTGTGAGCCGGAAAACGCCTTGAATGACGAAGGTCAGCAGGGTGTGCTGGCTGCCCCGGTGAACCCCATCGAAACGACCACCCCCAAACAGGGGCAGAACCTCTGGTGAGGAACACAAGTTGGGTTGATAATGTGACGCTCACGTCCGTGTTCATTTTAAAATTGGGGTTTCATTGTTTGGTTAAAATACATGATCTAGACTGCTATTATTGTATGATATGATAGCCTTTTTTACTTTGAGTAATTACAAACACTAATATTCTCAATCAATTTACCTGGAGTAAATAAAGGCTGATCAACCCTGTTTTTTCCACTATCTGTGATTTATGAAAGAACTTAGTGGAATGGTCCCTGTGCCCTTATTACACCCCCTAGTGGACATAACACTTATACCAGAAGGTGCCAAAAAGTATCCTATACATTTTATAGCAATGCAATAATTACACAAATTCTGCAATAAGTTTCATCAGTTCTGTAGCTGAGTTGGTAGGTCTGACTGATGCGATCTGGTTTGCTGATATCCCTGGCTCCGCCCCCTGCTTTGTGATTGGCAGGTTTGTGTGTGACACGCCGCGTGAGCTTGAGGAGCTGATGGAGAGCCTGCACCCGCAGGGAGTGAGGGAGAGCTTGCTCAAGAGCAGGCTGGAGTACAGGTGAGCGACGTACCCTGGAGGTCCTTCTGGATCAGTTAATTTGGCCCCATGCAGCTACGATTCCGTCCATGCTGTTCAAACGAGGGTGTTCTATCGACTGGTCTATTGACACATTAAACAAAACACCGATACTTCAGCCCCAAACGAGCAAACGAAAAGGGATTTAGTATTTTGAAGCATTTGTAGTTTCACGGGGACACGTGCATACATAATTGTGTGCACATGCTTGCCAACTAAGACTAATCCAAAAGATTGAGAGTCATCACAGTGCTTTTCCTTTCTCAGAAGATATATTAAACTTAACCTGTGAGCAGTGACGTGAATGTTTCAGCTGTTGACAGACTGGTAATCTCTTCTTTTGTATTTTGAGTTATTGGAATGTTATATTGGGTGCATTGAATGGGTGTAGACTGTTAGAGTTGTCAGATGATGCAGGAAATGAGTGGAACTGAGTGTTCCCTTGGCACAGGTACCAGGACATCCTCCACTCCATCTACCTGGCGCGCAAGCCCAACCTGGGCCTGAAGACCTGCGACGGCCATCAGGAGCTGCTCAAGTTCCTGCGCAGTGACATCATCGAGGTGGCCTCCCGGCTGCAGAAGGGCGGACTGGGGCACATGGATGACACGTCGGAATTCGAAGAAAGGGTACGTGCTTAAAAATGCACCCCTGACTGTAGTCTCACACAGGGACGAGGGATTGCAGGCAGCAGGATGGCCGTGGTTCTTTGTCAATGGGGAACCTAGAAAAATAAAATACGAAATGCACATACAGGAAGTGATCTTAAAACATTTAGTTTGATCTTATTTTCCAGGGCAAAGTGACGAGTTAATATCTTGGCATACCAGGCAAAGTGGGTTTGTTTCTAGTCGTCGTCTGTTCTGAAATGCTCTCCTATTCAGATGTGAATTTAAAAGTGACATAATCACATAGCTGTTTAATTAGCCTGCGCTATTGTGTGGGCAATCGTGAGTAATCATAAAATAACCTGCATAACCGGTCTGTCTGTTGTAAAGGATGGTAAATTGTACGTTGTACCTGTATTCTTACCCAAATCCTGTATGAATGGACAGACTGGAACCTTACGTTTCTCTCGCTCTCTCGTTCCCACACAGGTGCGTTCTCTGGAGAACCTGAAGGATTTCGGGGAGTGTGTGGTCACCCTCCAGGAGAGCGTGATTAAGAAGTTCCTGCAGGGCTTCATGGCTCCCAAGCAGAAGAAGAAGAAGCAGACCGGGGAGGAGGGAGGCAAGGCCGAGGAGGTGGACGAGGAGAAGAAGCTGGCGGCGGAGGCCAAGGTGAGAATCCGCGCGGGGCGTGTCCGCGGGAGCTGCGTTCATATCGGCCTACCTCTAGTTCCACCTCCTTGTCCGACCTAAAATGAAACGCGTTTACTGCGTGCGTCCTGTAGGTGGCGACAGCGGTGGAGAAGTGGAAGGGCGCCATCCGCGAGGCGCAGACGTTCTCCCGCATGCACGTCCTACTGGGCATGCTGGATGCCTGCATCAAATGGGACATGTCTGCAGAGAACGCACGCTGCAAGGTGTGCCGTAAGAAAGGTGAGTCACCACCTCCTCCCCCACCCCATCTGAAGCCCAGGCTCCATCAGCAACATCTGAACACACAGTGAAGTAAGCCCTCTGACCAAGAGTGACCCCACATTTTGCTTCTGTGAAAGACTCAGGGATTCCCTGACTGGTTTTTCCACGCAGACAGATCCTGTAATCTAATCTGGTCCCAACAGCCTTCTCTTCTGGAGTCATTGTGTTTGGTTTCCTGTCTCATTGACACGCAGCAGAGCTTGAGTCCTGAAGGTCGAACCATTTAGAAAGTTTTCCTCTTTTAGAAAGTCACACCCTCTGTGGGTTTCATTAACACTTTTTTTTTTTCCTCCCATTAACTTCTGTCTGACCAGTCCGTCCTTTCTCCAGCTTGTGTAGTTGTGTAGGTGCACATTAAAAATATATTTTACAACTGGAATATGTTAGAAGATTGACACAGTGAATACTCCTGTGTTTCTCAGTGCTTTTTGGTAATCCCCCAAAATGGCACTTCTACCCTTTCACCAGTAGGGGGACTGCCAGGACTGTTGGAACGCTCAGGGACTTTGTGGTTAGCAGGCTTGGTACAGGGTGGTGACAGAAAACTATGTTTAGTTTGAGGACATTTGGCAGAAACATGAATGAAACACAGAATCGTGTCCATCCTAGTATGTTGCACCCATGTTGTTAAAACCTTTTCACCGAATTGTATTTCATTTTAACTGTAGTCGTTAATGTTTTGGCCGGGACCCACCGTTCACAGCAGTAATGCCCTTCTGGACTGCTCCAGTCTCTGGCCCTGGCTGTAAACGGCACCGCGTTCCCCCCCGCCCCCCTGTTTCAGAGCCCACGGTGCCAAAGCGCGTGCTCCCCATGTGCAGAGCGGCGTGCGGGAGGGGCGAGCCCCGCCAGGAACGCCCGTCTCCCGCCGCCCGGCGCCGGTGGCACCTGCCTCTGTCACAATCTCTCCTGGCAGCGGCCGCCCTCCGGGGCCCAATTCACTCTCCTGTACAGTACACCACTGCCATTATCCATTGGATATCCAGCTTGCTTCTGTTTTTAACACTCAGCCGGTCACATGGTCTAATTCGGGATATCCTTTTAGTGTAACTTGTTAAGGCCGTACACTTAAGTGTCAATTGGAGAGACGCCGTCTGTAAGGGATCATCAGGTGAACAAGTTAAGGCACCTGTAGGTTTTCTCTCAGATAATTCAGTTTTATTTTAAACATGTCTGTCTTTTTTTATAAATTGTTTTTAAATTTTTTTTTAATTTCAGATTTTTACTAATTTTCTCCCAATTTGGTAGCCAATTGTACCCTATCTAATTCAATTTCCCGTGTAGCAACCGCTTGAGAATTTGCCGCTATACCTTGTCAGCCGGTCGTAGGAAAGAGGTCGCCGTGACTCCTCAAGCTCCTGACCGTGATTCCAGCTCGCCCGAGGCCATTTGTATGCTACGATTCTCCCACCCTGGGAGCGGCCGCCAATTGCCGCTCCCTCAGGGCACCGTCCATACTCAGAATTTGGCAGGACCGGGGATCGAACCCTCGATCCTTGGGGCGCCACCCGCACAGACTAAAAATGTCCGTGCCTTAGACCGCTGCACTGCATTTACCTCATAAATATATGAATCCACAGGATAATTAAGTTTATAATTTTCTGGAAGTGGTTTTGCACGCAGGCTTTTTTGAGTGAAGGGAGGTGCGTGCCGTGAGCCTGACCCCCGTTTCCCCCCCCCACCCCAGGAGAAGATGATAAGCAGATCCTGTGTGACGAGTGCAACAAGGCCTTCCACCTGTTCTGCCTGCGGCCGGCGCTCTACTCCATCCCCGAGGGAGAGTGGCTCTGCCCCGCCTGCCAGCCCGCCGTCGCCCGCCGCTGCACCAGGGGGCGGTAAGCTCTCAGCCCCACCACACCTGAAAATAACCAAAATAAGTCATGCGTGGAGCTTTAAAACTAAAATGCAGTACAAAAAACTCCAATGGATGTTTCAAATTAAAATCTTAAATTCTGCCACAAAAGTATTTGAGACCTCAATTCCATAGTTCATATCCTCCAATTGTTTGGATTCCAGTTGGCTATTTAAGGGTATTAGATTCACCTGAGTTATCGGGGATATGAAGCCTGAAAGTGAGGTTAAAATGATGAAATTAAAGGGTTTGTAAGTACACTACTGATACACCACCAGTTAACATTTTCATTTACACATTTAACACATGCACTCATCCAGAGTATTGGCAAAAAGACACAGCAATTACATTATTATTGGTGTCACAACTGATAGTGCAAGTTATAGTATTGTATGTGGCTGTCATTTGTGTGTACCCTTTACTGCATTCTGGGGTAAAGAAATAAATAAATAAAATGCATCAGAGCTGTCACTAAATGAATATAAGAAGACATTTGAGTAGATAATTAATTGTAATGTATTTGGCATTGCAGAAACTATAACGAAAGACTCTGAAGAAGAGGAAGATTCAGAGGAGGAAGAGGATTCAGAAGAAGAGGAAGAGGAGGATGAAGAGGAGAATGATGATGACTGTGAATTTGGGCACTATTGTAAGTTTTTCTGCTTGTGCTCCCTGTTTAATTTGGCATTGTTGTCCTTTTAAATTTTTTGTTGTCCTTTTTATAATGTAATGGGTGGATTGGTTGCAAAAACTTCAGTTTTGATTTGCATTGCACCATAAATGTGGGTGGGACTGGATGGATCTAGGCCATAAATAAGGTGTTGAGGGATGAGAATGCTGGGAATGTGCTTTGGCCTTCTCCTCATATTATCGTCCCAGGCGCTCTTATTCGGGCGGGCGGCGACGTTTTGATCGCTTTGTCTCTTCAGGCCGGTTTAACACATCGTATGTGGCAGGGTGATCTCCGTGAGGCCCCCCCCCCCCCCACCCCCACGCAATGCCTGTGAAATCGGCTGGAATGTCTGTTGTGAAACTGTGTGTGTGTGTGTGTGTGTGTGTGTGTGTTGTGTGTGTGTGTGTGTGTGTGTGTGTGTGTGTGTGTGTGTGTGTGTGTGTGTGTGTGTGTGTGTGTGTGTGTGTGTGTGTGTGTGTGTGTGTGTGTGTGTGTGTGGTGTGTGTGTCGTCCCAGCAGGGAGAGCCACAGACGAGGGGGACGCTCTCATTAGTGTTCGCAGGTCACCGCTCACGCCATACGTCCGTCTTATTTTTGCGTTTTACATTGAGTTTGGGGTGTAGGGACACAAAGAGCTCCTGCTGGGCTTTTCTTTGTCCCTCTTATGGTATTCACTGAACACGGCAGCCATCGATGCCCCTGATGTGGCCAAAACACACAGCCAGTCAACCTGCTTGTGAGAAACGCACAACCAGTCTACCTGTGTATTAAGAAGCTGAAGTATCCAGAAAACATGATGGCCTTCTGACAAGAAGCTTTCTGCTGCACTGTTAATACATCTGTTGGTTTCAGAAATTTAGAATTTTGTTGTAACTATGGGTCATATCTACTGTATCATATCTACTGATAGAGAGTTTGTAATTACTAACGGCTTCTACAATTGTAGAAGTTTTAGAGGTTGCAAGTCGACAAAAAATAAATAAATAAATAAATAGAACAAAGATTGACGTGACACAAGATTTACTTGGTGTCTGAATCATGAATACATGGTCAGATAATCACTGGCAGCCTGCTGGCTTTTGAGGGGAACAGACTAAATGACTGGTGAGGGTGATCATGGCTTGTGTGTTTTTGTTGCAGTGAGATCGAAGAAGGCTAGCAAGAGCAAACGCTCATCTTCGCGCTCCAAACCCGCCAGCAAGGCGCCCCCCCAAGAAGCAGACCCCTCCGAGCTCCAGAGCCGGCCGGCCGAGAGGGTCTCCGCCGAGCCCTCCCGAAAGCGACGAGCAGGTGAGACCCGCCATGAGAACGAGCCCGTACCTCAATCACAGCCGTCATGGGGGTGGGGGCGTGTATGACCCCGTGACCCGTTAGCCCTACGGTTCAGTGGCTTCCTCATCTTTCAGTGCAGCCTGGCTGCCCTGAGTTTGGATTCAACTCTGCCGTCCCCCGTCCAGATCAAGTGTCCATCTGAAAAGACTTTTGTAGTGGGGGATTAAATGGTTACAATGATTTAAAGTGATTATATTTTAGTTAGACTTGCAGTGTTTTTGATTACAGTGATGAAAAGACGTGGCTTTGTCAAAAGTGAAATACATTCTCAAAAAGTTTTCTGGGTGCATTTGAAATGCTTTTTAAAATATGACTTGCATGCGCTCTTCAAATGCACGCCAATTTCCCCCCCCCCCAGCTTTCTCACAAGTAGCAGCCACGGCTCGGTCTCTTTGAAACCTTGAAGCCTTTGAAGTCGGTGATAACGATTCTGCACCTTACTGCCAAAAAAAAAAGAAGCTTTCAAAAAAGTTATTTAAAAAATGACAGGGACAGTGTGCTTTTAATTCTTCTTACTGGCTCCTTTGGCGGCTGTAAAGAGAGACCTTATCTCACGGGTGGTGCTTGTCAGTGTAGTGAAGGTCGTGTGTGGTGTTACATTGTTAAAAACTCAGAGGAGTAATGTGTGGCTCAGCAGAGTCCCCAGCCCCCCTCCCCCCCCCCCAGTGGACAGGTGTAGGCCGGCTTTCGTCAGATGGAGGGCTGCTGCTGCTGCACATGCGCTCAGACAGGGCCCCCCGTTACAGCCCACCCCCCCCCCCTCTCCCCGGGGCAGCCCCACAGACACGCCAGGCATCTTCATTAGCCCGCCCGCCGCGCCACGCTTTCCCTCCTGATTACCAGCTTGACCCAGGGAGCCGGCGGAGTGGTGTCGGCCTGCCGCCGCTACCGACCGCCGCTCGCCGGGCCAGAGAATCCCAGCTATGGGGCCCGCTCCCTCCGCCCACCGCCCCGGGGCCCGACGGCATCTCACACCCGGAGGACACGGACTAACAGACAGACGGACGGACGGACAGGCACGGGGCGCTGAACATTATTTGTGTGCATGCCTTCACGTTGTTTGAACACTGGTCCCTGAGAATCCGGACTTGAAACGGACAGATTTGAGTTTAGTTTTAGGTTGGTACCGTTCACCAGCCAGCCACGCCCCCCATCCCCCTAGGGACCCCCTTTTCGACCTATCAGAATGCCAGGCTCCATTTCGACCTATCAGAATGCCAGGCTCCATTTTCACTTTTGGAGCCTGATCACTGTGTTGTGGTGTGTCAAATAAGGACACTCTCCCAAGCGGAAATTATTATTCCTTATTATGTCATTTTCTCTTATTTGCATGAAAGCCAAAACAGTTCATCCCGCATTTGATTTCTGTAATGTTCTCAGACAAAATCCAGAGAGAGATGGGGAGAGAGGCAGAGAGCGATTTTTTCTTTTTAATCTTTATTTTTAACAAACCTTTATTGTTCAATTTATTTTACACCTGCAATGGGTTAATCTCAATTACCCAGTCAATACATGATCTCAGCCTTTTCCTTTTTATGACTAACAAGATCCATGAGTATTACATGACCATTTAAAATTGACTTCCCGTCATAGACAACCTGGCAAAGAACCCCCCCTCATACAGCATGTTGCGCAGAACGCAGATATATCATTAATTAAAATGTGATGCATGCTGCCATCATGCCCTTAAGCATACTTCCAGTATCAGTGGAACAAGCCCCAAGTGTTTACCCAAGATTAGCCAAGCCTGACTCATAATTCAGTAGAAAAATCCTTCCTCTTAATGACAACAATGCCCCCAATGCAGGCCCCCCAAAGCAGGATGTAAAAGAAAAAACTCACCCAACCCCTGAAACCAATTATCTAGCAGTTTAGAGACAGAGCGAGACGGAGAGAGAGAGATGGTGAGAGACATTTAAAGGGTAATTCCACCCAAAAATAACATTAACCTTATTTAACAGATCAAGGCGCAACTAATTATGTCTCTGTGGCTGGCCAAAAAAAATTCTGTACTGATGTATCTCAATATAAAGTTTAAATTTGGGTAGAAGTATACGTTATTTTGACGTATACCTCTACCACTTCCTAGCTTTTGAAAGACTACAATGGCGTCAAGTCATGTAGCACGTAGGCGGAGCCAGCGAGGGAAGAAATGCTAAGTCTGTCACTGTTCTGAGTAGGGACACATCGTAGAACAAGCTTGCTATCATTGCTATTTTATTATAATGTCAGAAACTTACATTGATAGGCTACGTTATTTCCTAAAGATGTTTTGGCAAACTAAACCAAACAGGACTCGAGTGCTGTCAGTTACAGAGTGGACAAATGATAGGCCTACAACTCAGTGGCCTCCGGTCTCATTCCCTGACATCATCATCTGAACCTTACCTCACCTGGTAAGGAACCATGCCAACTACATTATGATCAATGACCATTAAAAGTAGACTAACATTAGCGAGCTGACCGTAATCAAACAGTTTCACTTTGAACATACGGTTAGAGAAGCAAAGTTAACGGCATTAAACAAAGGTGCAAATCCGCGTTTTTGAATCTGTTTGCCATGCAGTAGCTTAGACACACATCAGCTTTTTGTAATTTCGAAAATTGCAATGTTTTAAATATAGCCTATTGCTAGATTTTGTCGTAGGTGGAAGGCTTGTGTTTTGAGCCCGAATACAATGGCCGGATCCTGCGCTGAACATGCTGCCAATTAGGACTGCTTCGACATGAAACTGCCCGGTAGCAAACATTTCCATTTCAGTTGGAATTGCGGTAGTTACCACATGTAGGCTAGCTACACCACTCATTTACCTCGGTTAAAGGTTAACGTTAGAGGACAGGGATGAGAAATGAGTAAGTGTTTGAATTTGTTGTGTTTGAGCTAGTATGTGCAAGACGAGCAGTAAAATTCCCAGTCCCTCCACTCCGCTCCAGTCATACTGACTGGCCTTGTCTGACACCACCCATAAACTGAGCGCTCTTGGCTATTGTAGTTCTGAGTAAAGCAGGCACCTGGTACATGCACAGAAGTTTGGGGCTATATCTCTGCTCTCACTACAGGTAGAAAGTTGGCTGAGAGCTCATTTTAATCAAGAGGAGAGCTACTCTTCTACAAATCAAACAATTTTTCAGTGGAATTACCCTTTAACTGGGTTGATATGCATGTGTTCCTCAATTACCCAGGTTTCTTACATTTAATCCTGTTCTTAATCTGTGTTGTACTGTATCCTTGGGTTTCTTGAAAGGCGTATTCCAAATAAAATGTATTATTATTATTATTATTATTACCTGGCTTTGAGAATGGGCTTCCCTCTCCCTGCAGGCACAGCACAGCTCCAGGGGCCGGCCAAGCAGGAAGGAGCAGGACCTGGAGAAGTGTGAGGAGATCCTCAACAAAATGGTCAAGTTCCGCTACAGTTGGCCCTTCAGGTGAGACGGGGCCTGCACACTGCCTCACACGCCTACCAAAAAAAGACTCACTCAACCCTATAGAGTACTCAAGTGAGTACGTCAGTCGTGGGCGGAGTCTGGTTTCGGAAGTAAATTCCCTATGGAAAATAGAATGGGCTTCGGAGACTATCGACTATTTCTTGAAATCTGATTCATAGAATGAGCCGAAACGTTCCTGGATTAGCCTGTGTGGTACAAGGATATAGACCATATATCGCATATTCCAATTTTTATTTTTTAAAGTAATGCATTAATCATTGTAGTTCGACTTGTAGTCCACTTTAACGGACTGCATATCCAGTACTGCAACGCATGGGTGGTTCTCGACCAATAAGATATCATCATGTCGTCTGTCTGCTCTGTGGCAGATTGGAGTAGGCTAGCTAGTGACAGACCGCTCAAGACAAGCTAACGTTATCTTGCTAAGTAGAGAAGCCCGCCCGACAAGGTCAGAAACTATGCTACGGTTAACCACATAACGCAATTATAGCTTTTAGTCCTTCAAGCTAGCTAGCTAACGTTAGAAAAAGGTGTTTAAAAACGGAGCTGTGTGCTAATGCTGGCTAACGTTATATGAAAACGTCTGGCGATAAGGCTGCTCGTTCGGAGGGAATTATGGGATGTGTAGTTTTTAAACAGTGCCAGCGCTGGGGTGTTCACAAAAAAAATACTAAAACGTAAAATATACTCTAAGCTGGTCCAGAAAAACGGCATAGTTTGCGAACGAGCGTTATATTGAACAATCCAGGAAATTGACGGTAAGACATAATCAGTAGAAATGGTTTAAAAGTAAGCTTTAGTTAATGTCTACGCTCTAAATGAATGGGGAATTTACTTCCGAAACCAGCGTGACGTAGTCACTTGAGTACTCTATGGGCTATATGGACCACAACAGAGGGGGGGAATGTGTGTGCAAACCATTTCCCATAGAAATTCCAGTGCATTTAGAGCCCTGAAACCTTTTAGCACCAACAAAACTAATAAAACAACCGATGATTGGTGCAACATGTTGGTTTTGCGTGTGCTATAAGGTTTTGCACATGCTAAATGTCTTCGTAAATCAAGCCCTTCGAGTAGGAAAGACGGATAGTTGGTTGAGTCGGGTGTACAGGAGCCCCTGAGAAGCCTGGTCTGTCCCTTTAATGTCAGTCAGTAGTACGAGTGTGGACCCTGTGGGCTAAAGAGCCACTGACTCATTTGAGAAGGTTTTGAGAGAAATTATGCAAGGGCTATTTACGTTCTGGTGTCTTGCTAAACTTGCTGCCCCCTTGGGGCCGTATTACAGAAGCATCCTAACTCTGGAATCGCGAACGCTAGCTAGCTGTCTAACTACATGACGTTAATGGCTGCTATTTTATTACTTTTGGAGAACGAGGGAAATATCAATAAGACGACATTTAATTGTGGAAAGGCTTACGGCAGACCCGAACAATGTGTTGCGGTTTAGTGACAAAACACTTATTAGCACCCGTCACACTTCTAATTCGTCTGACTTGAAATTGAAAGCTCATCATAGTTTTTGCATAGGTGCTTGTTGACGTCTCTGCTAGAACGTTAATGAACTAACTTCGGTTTGTTTCTATAACGGTACCCAACCAAGCTGTGCGCGATATGAAAGTGGCGTCGGTTGTTGGGTAACATACATGAAAGTTGGTCAACGATTTCTGATTGAGTATTTAGGATTTCCTAACCTGAGATAAGATGGGATGGAGTAAGATAAGATGGGTTTCCTAACGTTAGTTAAGATTTGTTTCTGTAATACAAATTTGTGAAAAATCCTAGCTTTGACTTGTCACATCTTAACTTGGACTTAAGATACATTGTTTCTGTAATACGGCCCCAGATCTCTTGTAAAAGTCTTATTAAATAAGGGGCTCCTGAGTGGCTCTCACTCGGAGGACTCGTGGTTCCAGGGCAGAGAACACTGGGGATAAAATGGGGGTTCAGTAAGATGAGGCGTAACCGATGACTGCTGTTTCCTCTGCAGGGAGCCGGTGTCTGTGGACGAGGCGGAGGATTACCTGGACATCATCTCAAACCCCATGGATTTCCAAACCATGCAGCGCAAGTTCACCGAGGGTCAATACCGCCACAGCAGTGACTTCCTGGAGGACATGAAGCTGGTCTTCTCCAACGCCGAGGAGTACAACCAGCCCGGCAGCGCCGTGCTGGGCTACATGACCAAGACCGAGCAGAACTTCCAGGAGCTGTTGCAGAGGCTGGCCCCGGGCCTCAGCTACCTCCGCCGCCGCGCCCGCAAGTGGGCGGAGCCAGAGCACCGGCCACAGAACGGCAAGCAGAAAAGGACCGCCAAGCAGGAAGAGGAGGAGGATGATGATGATGATGAAGAGGAGGAGGAGGAGGAGGGGGGCAGGCGCCAGAGCGCGCGGGGCAGGAGGCAGAAGTATGAGGAGAGCGAGGAGGAGCAGGAGGAAGAGGAGGAGAGCCGCACGCGGAGGACAAGCAGGCGCGCGGCCGCCAGCTCCGCCCACAGGGGTTACCGCGAGCAGGAGAGCGACAGCGAGCGCGAGGAGGCGGACAGCAGGAGGGCCAGGCGGAGGGGGGGGCGGAGGGGAGCGGGCGATGGGGAGAACAGCGACGACGACGACAGGGCGGGCCAGCGACATTCCAAACGGCAAAAACACTCCCTCTGAAGAGCGTCCGGAAGAGAGGGGGGGCGCGGGCGGCGTCTGTTTCCTTTCTTTCACTCGTTTAGGAATTCTACCTGCTTTTTCTCTAAACGGGCCCATGCCCCCCCCGATTATCAGACTTCATTTTATGTTCATATTTTGAGAAACAAATTTGGTATTTGTAAGGTGTTTATTACTGGTGAAATTTTTTGAACTAAGAGGATAAAAAAAAGTATGTTTTAGTATTGAAGATTTTGAGCTCTTATAGGATTTTATTTGAGATTTGTTATGAGTATGATTAAAACGGAACACTTTGCAATTTTAGTCTGTCACCCTGGCCAGTGTTTGACGTGGATGTCTTTGTTAGGAAAGCTGTAAGAACAAGGAGGGTTCTGGGAGGTGGGGTGGGGGGTGTCAGGGGGGGGGGCATTGACAGCTGTGTGGAGAGAGATTTGGCAGCTGCGAGGTGAACTGTGGTACTTTTTTATTTTTACTCTTTTTATGGGACACGTCCCTTGTCCGTCTCCCAGGCTCCTGCTCGGACGGGGGTCTCTTAGGGGGAGCGACACGCAAAGGATTCGTCTTTTTAAAAAACAAAAAAAATTCTAACAAATTCAGGTTCTTCATTCTATATGCAACACAAGGTGTGTTCAGCAGCAACACTACAGATATGCAAGGGTTTCATAAGGCTGAGTAAGGGAACAATGAGCCAAGCCTGAGCTACGGCAGCCTGTCGCGCTCAGGCCAACACAACTCTACAGCATTCGGGGTCCAGGTCCCTCAGGCGGCGCGGGGGCAGTCCACCCTCCCCCCCCGCCCCTATTGTCTCGGAAGCAACAAGTGGCACCACACTTTATGTGGCACCCCTTTTTTTTGTACTTTCCTAACTAGCAAAGGGGGGCCGAGTGTCCCCTTCAGCTGCACTACCTCTTGTGTACAGTGATCAGAAGCAGTGCTGCTCAGTGAATGCACTGTACAGGTTTTTCCTCATGCTACATTTCTATTAAACAGTTGCATCTGGTTGCATTTTTTCTTTGCCTAAAATGCATGAAAAAGTGTCGACTGGGATGAATGTGTAAAAGGAAAATGTATGTATATATGAATTGACTTTTTTTTGGCACAATTCAGATGCTTCTCAGCAGGGTGTAAGCCTTGTTTTAAAAAAATTGAGAACTGAGGGCAAGTGGAAACGCACACGTGTGCAGCTACAAGAAATTCTGTGCACTGACACGACAGACCAGGTTAAATTCTGTACTGATGCAGTATATACCAGCTCTGCACTGGTGCAGTATATACCAGCTCTGTACTGGTGCAGTATATACCAGCTCTGTACTGGTGCAGTATATACCAGCTCTGTATTCGTGCAGTATATACCAGCCCTGTTTATGGATGCAGTGTATATACCAGCAGTATGGATGCAGTACAGACTAGGCTCAGGTCAGGTAGAATAGCTGTAGCTATATGCTATGTACAGATTTTCCCAGTTCAGTTACTAAAGAACACAAATTCCCTTCTGTCACCTGTGGACTGTTTGCGTGGACTGTTTGCGTGAACAGCTTCAAGGCTAGTTTGTTTGGTCCGATTTCATAACACAAAGTGACAGTTTCCAAAAGCTCCCTAAAATCCAGTTGAATATCCAGTCATCCGTGAAATAAATATTTGTAAATGGTGAGTCTGGCACCTTTCTATAATTAATATTCCAAAGTGGAGTACACTTGCTCGTTATTTGCTGAGATTAAAGTAGAATGTTTTGATCAGTATGTTACAGGTAATGCTATTTAACCCTTCATTCTTTTGGTTTTGCTTTGCATTCAAATTTAGGCAGAATCTGTCAACGCTTTCCATTTCATAGCTGTGCGCAAAAATGCCATTCTGTCTGTCACCAGCAGATGTCGCTCTTGTTTTGTGTCTTCGACAAAGAGCTGACTCTTAAGAGCAGAGGTCCATACCTGCTTCAGCATCTCCGATCTGTTCAATTTGCTGTCTTGGCTCTCTATGTGTCCCCTACGGGCGGAAGAGGTAGAGCAGGCTAGTTTCACAAAGTCCACTCCCCATCATATCTGAGACTTGCTATTTAGCATCTTCATGGCAGAGGGGTTGGACTGGTGTTGCAGAAGGATGTGCACAGCACATAATGTTCATTTGGAGAGGTTAATGTGATGGTTCTGTTCAAAGTGTTTGTGGTTTGTATTGGTCCTGTGCTGTATCGTACAGTGTAGTAGAACACCTTGGGGAGCCGTGCGTATTTTCCCTTTGATCCTGCGGTGGCCAGTCTCCCTCACTCTTCGCTATGGCGACTATGCAGATCGCCGTAGCAACCTAACGGTTATTTCTGACAGGATCCAGAATCTTACCTTTTTTTAATAGCAAAAAGCTCTTGACTATCAGAGCCACCTGGTCACAGGGTGGCTGTCTCCATTGTAAATCTGCCTCTCTGTTTGCTAGGTCTCAAGGTCTGTGACAGTTCTGAGTTTTTAAAAAAATAAGCTCAGAATGGAGTACAGATGGAAACCGTGGAGGCTCCTTTGTAATTCCAAAATAAGAACTCATTTGCATCTCGGATTCCTTTGTGAAAATTAGCATCCCAACCATCACTGCCAGCTTTTATGTATTGGGACGCAGTTGTAGTCAAGGGATTGGACGTTTTTCTTGCTCTCCCCTCCTCCCTCCACCTCCCCTTTTTAATAAAAGAAAAATTCTTAATGTACAAGACTTGGACTGTTTTTCTTTTTTTGCTAGTGCCATAAATTCTCATTGAAAATAAACTTTCAATTGACAACTGAGTCGCAGATGTAGCCTAACCATATTGAGGTTCACTTTTCCATGATTTCACATTGAACTTTTGTCATCTTTTAAAGGATTCCCGTTCAGGAGTGTGTGTATAAGCCTGTCTTTAGCAATGCTTGATTTGCATTTATTTGGATAATTCTTTAATCATTGATGTGTATTTATGCTGGACCCCGCTCATAGCGGAGATTCTTTAGCCTCCGCACACTAAGCCCCTGCATTCTTTCTGTCCGCTCTGCTTTTTAACTACAGGAAATTCCAGCTGCTAACAAAAGGGTTACCAAGCATCCACAGTCCCGAGCACCATTGCCACTGTATCCTTCCCGTGAATTAATTTTCAGAACATGCAACAATGTTTTGGCTGCAACGCGCTGTCTCTGCTAGCAGCCGAGCTGTCTGTGCTAGCCCTCGTCTGTAATTACACCTTCACACGTTGTCACACCGCTGCCAAGAGCTCTGTTGGTATGTGTCCTTCAAGGGACTTTCGTTTAAATCAGCCAATGAAGTGAAGACCCAATAATAGGTCATTTCCACAAGGGTTACTGCATAAAGTGCACTTGCATATATGATACACATACGCAAAGTTGCTTAGTGACATCTCGATATACCCCTGTGGTTATGGTTAGGGAATTGTAATGGTTATGGAATTTGTGCAGCAAATTCTTCTGAATGTGACTCACTACAAGGTTGTTCTAGTTGGGATTGAAGGAAAAAAAAGTTTTTTTTGTAGTTGAAACAAACCTGTTGGAATTGAAAAAAATCATAAATTTTGTCAAAGGGATTCATTCCAACAGTAGTTTCAGGGTATAATGAACCTAGGGGAAAATATGCACCTGGTGGGATTTTAATTGCCCCATTGCCCCCCGCCCCCAACCCCCCTAAGGGCACCTGTGTGCTGCCCAGGGGTTCAGGAGGTCAGGGTAACATGGACTCACCAGGTGGGAACTCACCTTTATTACTGCTGTCTATCACCTGGCCTGGCCTCCACACTCACCCGCTGACAAACACGTAACCTCTTTATTACCAGTCACCGCTAATACTAAACTGCCTTCAAGGTCCTGTTCTTTTTGAACAAAAAGAAAAAACTTTAACGTTTTCAGCACTGGGGAACAAAATATATTCATCCACCTTTGATCTTTTTTTTAAACACGTGTTTTCATGCTGTCTTTCGTTTTGGCTCAAGGGGTCTGAACTCTTTATTTGTTCCCTCTATTTGTTCCCTCTATGAATGCATAAATGCATTATTAATAAAAAGGAGCACCCGTAATTTGGCACCAGGCAAATGGGCCCAGCCTCCTCGCACGGGTGCTGTGTTTTTTGGTGAAAGGCAGATTTGTTTGGTTTGTGTCTTTGCTCCCACCCATGAATATGAATGGAACGTCTATGATTGAAAGTCTCAAAGACATCTTTGGCAAATTATCAGCGCTGTAGCTTAGGCTACTGCGCCCCGTTTTCTTTTAGCACGCACTCATGGAGCTTCAGATAAAAGCAACAAAAAAGCATTCGAAAATCAACCGCAGGCAAAGCATTTAGCTAGGTACAGTACGCGCGCACACACACACACACACACACACACGAAGAGTGGAACTTTCGAGGGTAGATTTATGAATGCCTTCCCTGGACTTTTAATTTCTCATTGACCCATCACGAGTGCCTGTTAACCCCGAGGCTTTTTGATGTACGAGTCATGTTAGCGCTGAGGTAACTACGTGCTACATTAGCGAGCTGGCTCGGGCTCACTCCTCCACACACTGAATCTCGTCGGTTGCAGTGATGACTCCCAGGCGCTGTCAGGGTCCCTCCCCTACACGGGGGAAGGTGTCGGCATTCGGGACCATTCGTCTGTCTTTATCAGCGCTAACCTTGTGTGCCTCGGATGCCTACAGCCAAATCTCACCCGCCCTCGGTTGTGATGAGTGAGTAGTGACTCAAGCCCTCTCTGTCTCTCAAACAGGAACGGGTCTGGAAGTAAGTTTTTAAATGACAAATGCCAGAGTACAGGTGAAGGCCTGTCTAGGATGTGACTAATTTCTACTCACTAGGTCACTTCCTAAGTCACTGTTCCATGGTTTTTTGAGCGCTTGTTTGCTGGTTGCGTCTCCTAACAATCGATAGAAATTCACTCACTGCAAATGAAAAGCAGCCGATTCCAGTATATATATATATATATATATATTTTTTAATTCACCTTTTGAGCATCTTTATTTTTTTCACCTTGCTACAGGTGAGCCTTGGGACAATGAAAATCTGTACTTTTATGCATAAAGACCTTGAATAACTGCACCGCTTATTTGGTGCTGGGTGACAATGCAAGTTTACATCAGTATGTGCTAACGGGAGGTACTGCTCAAGATCACATCCAATTGCATTTTCTGACCCTGTACCCCATTACCAAGTGCTGATTTCCCATCAGACTGAGTGTCCCGTGCCTGTACCTCAGCCTCTAAGGCCTTCTCCCTCTGTATGCCGTCTGACCCCTGGGGCAAATTAATCCTGTATAAAAGAGGAATAATTTATACAAACACACACAGCTATGCACACTCACTGGCTACTCGCCCAATCCTGAAGGTATTGCCTTCCAGACAAGACTACACCTAAGAGGCCTTGTGTGCTGTGTGTGTGTGTGTGTGTGCCTTGTTCGTATATGTGTACCGTGTGTGTGTTAAAAAGTGGATTAAAAGTTATCCTGGCTTGCTGCCAGCCCTTAAACACCCCCCCCCCCTCCTCCTTTTTTTTAAACAAGGTTTTGTGTGTGTGTGTGTGTGTGTGTGTGTGGGGGGGTGGGGGTGGGGGTGGGGGGTGCATGCTGAGAGCTCCTGTTCTGTGTCTCTGTCTGAGAAAGTGCTCGCAGCCAGCCAGCCAAACACCCCCACTTCCTCCAATGAGCTCGTTTCAGGCCAGCTCATTTGTGCACATGTCAACACCGCGTTCCAACAACAACAAAATAACCCACAAGAGTTTTACCACGTCAGGAATCGAAACCCTCTCTTGAGTTATTCAGTCTTACTTCATGTAAATCTGACCAGCTTGGCTCATCACTGATACCCGGCCTTATGCACTAGGCTCATCACTGATACCCGGCCTTATGCACTAGTGGTTCTATATTTCCCGAAACAGCCAAAGCATATATAGCATCACCAGGATTACACCAAGGTATTTAGTCTGAACTGGCTCAGCAAATATCCAAGTAAATGAATAATGTACTATTTAAACTATGTACATCACTCTTGGTAAGGCTATTAGACCATACATCATCTGAATAATAATAAAAATAAATACAATAAAAACAAAATTAAATAACATTAAATTTGTCATTATTAGTAGTATGATTAGTATCACTATCACTCCATATAACAGCAATTATAAAGATATTATTATTATTATTATTATAGCATTACACTCCATAATACATATAAACAGAAAAGTGAATGATTATGTTATATCTTGCTGAAGAAGCAATAACTTCATATTCTCAGCCAGTATATCCTTGGTCAAAGTCATTGTCTAGTTTTCTACGTGGATTATCCTGTTTCGGAATGTAATAGGATATAATGATGTATGTCTCATTACATATAATTGGAGAATTGAAATGCATTTCTTCCAGCAACACACTATCCTATGTGCTACTATGATTGCTATCCTTTCCCATTCCGGAGGTCCGATAGCTTTTATGTGTCATAGTGCACATACTTGTTTGTGTTGAACATTGTGTAACAACCTGAGCAAAAAACATTATAAATCAATATAATCTATTCAAAAACATGAACGGTAGCATGCTACCACACAAAGGGTGCAGTTAATCTGAATTATAAGACAACAGTGAGACAGGGAAAATATCCAAAATTTGTCCATATTTTTTTGTAAGAAATAATAAAACTGTTTCCAAAGTCCAACTTCTGACTCAGCGATCCAGGCATGGCTGAATTCAGCCAAGCCCTTCAGTTTACAGAAAGAAGACCTGCTGCGCCAAATGAATGTTTGAGTCATTTAGACACCAGCAGAATTCTTGCATATTATGCCTGTACATCTGCAGGATCCTGTGCTTTTTCAAATTTTACAGACATCTTAGAGTTTGAGTATGTCAAATATGCATTTGACCCAGGTCTGGTAGAGACAGTCAGAAACACTATGCAGCCTGCAGTGTGGGTGGTTTTGTGGTCTAACAATAAAGCTGTCGGCCTTGTATCCAGAAGGTTGTATGTTCAAATTGCAGATGGAACGTGCCCACTGTGTCTTTCAGTAGGGCACTTATCCTGAACTGCTTCAACAAGCTCCCAGCTGTATACATGGACAACATGTAAGGAGTCGGCTACGTATGTTCTGGAAAAGAAGGTGCCTGTGAAGCAGATTATTGATAATCTCCAGCTGAACGAGACCCACGCAAAAGAATGCAAGCGTCAGATCTCCGGCTTCCAGATGCATTACTCACCCCTTAAACTGGTTATTGTAACAAAGATTAGACCGGATCCAAAATTAAGATTCCTCCCTCATCAAGGTTTTTGTTCCTTGGTCAGGTGTTTGTCCTGTGGCAAGGTACGTCCTGATTTATCTCTCTAAAGTTAAGAGTAATCAGCAATCATGTGATTGTGCTAATTATGCTCTTAAATGGATCAGCTTGATGTGCTCTGGAGGAGATGATTGAGCCAGAGAATCCTGGTCTTTAATTTTGTTGACTTCCCTGAACTGCCTCCAGGAACAAGACGTCACCCCCCTCACTCCTACTCCCACTCTCTGGCACCCCCTCATGGAAGGCTGCGGCTTCGCACAGCAGCTGTCCAGCAGCATCTGGTAAGAGGAGGGAAAAGAAATTGGGCTGTCCGTCTCCTGGAACAACTGTGGCCCCTGAACAAGGCCGGCCTGTGAGGGATGTGACGGTCAGGAATCCCAAACCTTCGCCAGCCACCACTGTCCATCCTCCACACTGAGGCCACGCCCCTTCGCTCTCTCTCCCCTGGCTCTGAACACACTCTCGTTCACATTCCGTCTCTCCCCCTTATACCACGCAGAGTTTTGGTCAACTCTCACATCAGTGTCCGTTCAGGAAATTAACTGAAATTCAATTAATTAATTGAAAAATCCCCGTATAACAATGTGGGAATTTTTTAATTTGTGAATTGAATTTGAATTCCTTTCCTGCATTAACTGAATTGAATTGGAAGTTACACCATTTACACCTGATGCACCAACTCTCATTGGAGGAAACACCATAGCCACTAATGTCACCAGACTGAGTGTATCGGTTTATTAAATAGAAACGTTTGGTTCACTAGGGGACAGTGTTCACATGTCCCCCTAACCACCCTCCACCTCTCATACACACAGGACACTGTTTAACAGACAGGAGAGAAGAACAGCACATATGGTCCACCACGCGCAGCATGACCTTTGAACTCCCAGTGCAAACCTATGGCAGCAGCCAGTAAGCGAGGCCCCAGAACCCTGTCAACATGCCCACCCCCCACCCCCCCCCACCCCCCGAGAGGGCGGGGGCTGCCAAACAAATATTGACAGACTTTCATTCCCAGTGCTGTTTCCAGTCCGTCCAAAGCCTAATCTTGCCCAGAACACTGGTGAGGTCATCGGGCAGCAGGCGACAAGTGTGCACCGCACAGGGATTCCCAGGCCATAATTAACCCCTTCCTCTCTTTACAGTGCCCGACCGCATCAAAAGTACATGGAGATGATAATGCCAGCGCCCAGATATTACTGCAAGTCTGTTTCTGCATTACCCTGTTCACATAAACTCTGCACCCCCCCCCCCCCCCCCCCCAGCCACACTCCCTTTGATTGCAAAAGTTAAGTATCATTAAGTGAGACATAGAATGTTCTGAAGTAAATACTGAATGCAGCCAGTACCAATAGCGACAGGACGATGTGATTTTAATCACTATGTGCGCTTTTATTCTCCGTCTTTAAATAAATACTGTACGTTGAACATAATGCGGACTGAATGGAGACAAAAGCAGCTGTTGTTTTCTCAGCCAGCATCAATAGCTGAAGTTGGCGGGGAGTGCTCCATAGACAATACGAACAGAGTCAGGGACAAAAAAAAAAACCTAGAAATCAGGAAAAATAACCGATAATACTGAAGATCTGAGTGAAGGTTTTTATCAATTAGTGATGGCGCATGTCACGTACACACATGCAAACACACGTACTGTATATGCGTGCACATGCACACAGACACACCCCTCAAGTCTACAAGTCTGTTCATCTGAACAAATATAGGCTACGGACAAAACACCTTGATTTTCATGCCTTAGGAAACAAACACTCGCAAGGTTACCCTTTCATGATGAGACTGGTTTCACAGCATTTTCAGCAAGTGAATGAATGAGGAGGTAAGTGAGGAGGGGTTAGGGTGGGACCTAACACAAAAAAACAGGAGCGAATCAACACCGAGCATCTTCTGCGGTTCACACCTTACTGTGTCGGTCGGGGAGAATGTCTTTCTGTGCGCATCTCTGCAGGAGTGAACAGGTGTGACATACTAGCCTACAGGTGAAGTGCGGATGCATCATTCACTCTCGTTATTCACGGTTAATTTGTATGGCTGTCGTTGTCTCGCAGTACAATTTCGCTGTGGTGTATAAAAAATTTTATTTTATTTTTTAGACTTTTTTTTTTACACAAACATTTTTACATTTAGTCATTTAGCACTAGCTCAGAGTGACTTACAAAGTGCACTGAAAAGGTTAAACAAACAGCAACAATGCCAACTTGTCACCACTGATAGTAAATGTCATTACACAAACTTACAACATAACATTACGAAGCTATCCCACAACATACAGACACTAGCACGTTCACTAATCTAACCTTGAAGAAACATTCAAGAAATGAATGTAAAGTTTTCTGGAGAAATCAGTAAGCATCTAAAAATGGAAACAAAGGTAGTTTAGTTGGATGGCTCAAGTACACACTGTACCAAGGGCCCCAAATTAAACAGCAAATGCATTTCTGCTGAATTTAAGAGCAAAGTAAAAATGACAGAGCATCGGTAATAACTTAAGATGGGGTCCAGACTCCTATTACACACTGTAAATCAAAAACTTTGGGCTTGCAGGAGCAGCACACAGGGAGAAAAAAAAAAAACGATGATGAATTTTAACCCTCGGACTCTCCAGGCCTCAGAGCCAAGCCACTGCTCCGGAGGAGGGGGGTTCGACTCTTGGCACCCTGATAAAACTCTAAAACCAGTCCCCCTCCCCCTCCTTGAGAGGTGCATTATAGGCCTGGTCAGGGCGTGTCTCTGCATGAAGACCCCGGGATACACCCCCCCACCCACCTCCTGCTTTACACTCACTCTATCTTACCAGCTGGTTTGGGAATGCCTGAGCATACCCTGGCGTGGGCTGGAATTTGCCGCTGAGGTAAGGGGGTGTCTGCGTGTCTGCGCTACCTCAGCCAGCACTGCCGGTCTCTGTATGGAGGCACTGGGCTCCCTCAGAGCACACAAATGCATCTTCTCTGGTGGGGCCACAGCCCCCCCCCCCTCACCCACCAACACCACCACCACCACCACCAGCACCACCACGCCCACACCTTTGTTCAGAGACAACAGGTTGGCCAGCAGTTTCCTGGCTGCTTTATTGCTCTGGGCTGAGGGCCATCAACTGCCCCTCTATATGCGTGATGTGCGTCTGTTTGGCCATGCTGGGGGGAGCACCTTTGGACTGCAAACTATAGCGACCCCTTCCCCCCCAAAGCAAAGAGAACCGCGACCATTACAGTTCCTCCATCTGACAAATGTCAACCTGATTTTAAATATTATTTAAAATTAGACTGTGAAATAAAATGGCACATAATAAATAACATAATAATAAATTGCACATACTTTGGGATGCATGCTGTATATTTTTTAAGTTCCATTACTAACATCAGGAATTTGCAGAAAGACATACTCTTACAATATTTCAGCTCAACAGCAATAACTATCTTGTTTGGTTTTTTTTTCTTCTTCATTCAGAATTGTTTGCGTGTGTGTCAGTACAGGAATGTGAGAGAAGGAACCTGGGTCTAGATGAAGACAATAACAGCCCTTTTATGTCTGAAGAGAAGCCTGGAGAAGCACAATCCCCTTTGTCTCCCTGCAGTTGCTTTTATTAACGGCAGTTAAGCGGCTCGCTTTTCATAGGAGTTTTGTTGGTTTCACAGAATGACAGGGGCGGTCTTCAGAATCGACAACATGAGAAAGTGAAAAGTTTCATGTCATTCAAGAAAAGAAAGTGCGGGGTGTGCAGAGATGGGTGGGCTACGGGTACCTGGCAGAGCTTTGGGGAGGGGGGGGGGGGGGGGGGGTTGGATACGGGAAAAAAGAGGATAAGGAAGTGGGAGGGAGAGAAGGGTGGAGACAGAGATATGGAATGCGTTTACGGGCTGGAGACGTTTGTGGGGATGACAATGTGTCTGTGAGAAGACAGCAGTCTGATAAGACCAGAGATAGAGCTATCACAGGGGAAACGAGGGATTGTGTATCAGCGCAGAGAAGGCCGTATCAGCGCAGGGACGCTAATATAAGCAAAGGGAGGCTAACAGCAGCACAGGCTGATACACAATCAGGAAATCACAGGAGCCAGAGCTTTCAGAACTGGCTCCTCAGACTTAAGGAGACAAGTTAAAATCACAGTAACCTGTCTGTGGGGGCCGGAGGGGAGATAACCAGACACGTGCCGGCAAAGGACAAGGACCCGTTGGCCCGGGACGAGGAACCCAAACTGACTGGACATAGGGGTGCACACAGAGAAAGTACTGAATGACAGGGTTTTTGAAGGAGTAAGACAGCATGCTGCTATGCTAAACCTCTCCTTCAGCTTGGGTTACCAATGGCCCCGTATGAGCCAGGACTTCACATATTTCAGCCAACACTGCTTTGTTCATTCTTTGGGATGTTTATCCAATCACACAAAGCGTCATGTGATGCTATATATGGTCGAAAATCCAATTAACTTGATAAACAACCACCACTGTCGCACTGGCCCCTAATGCCCCCCCCCACCCCCACACCTAGACAATAGTGGCCACCCCATGTTCAGCAGACTACTGCCGTAGACACCCAGGCTAAATGCTCCTGAGTGGTATTCCAGGTTTAGGAAAAAATCTTTATTTATGTTACCCCTTATGAGGGCACCTTGGGAAAGAAAAGTTTGCACTGGCCATTCAGTGTACTGCAGCCTTTAAGTAGGAAGAATCTGGTCCCTCTTGTGTAGAAGTTTTACCAGCCTGAGTGGTATTCCAGGCTGAGGCACTTACACAAGGCAGTGGTGTCTGCCATCATGGCCAGATTGAATCCAGGCCCTACCTTTTGCAATCACTTCCCTTAATTTCACCTAGGAAGGGAGGAGCTGTTTGAAGGGTAGCCTCCTTACCAACGCTGGGTGATGGCAGATTAGAGCAGAGGGAATTGCAGGAGCCCAATCGCATCGCCTGCACAGTCTTCCAGTGCAGCAGCCGCAGCAGCTGAAGCAGCTCAGAGCTGAACAGGAGCAGGCTGCATATTGAGGCCATGCATGCCGGACTGACGGAGCATGCTGTGCAGTAACGAGACGGGCCTGCAGTTGTGACCGGGCCTTTTTCAAATCTGTGGTACAAGATCACTCCGCTCAGCCTGACCGGGCACGTCCCCTGCTGTGCCTGATGGATGTAACCTCCGGAGCGGGCAGAGCGAGGTGACTTGTCTTTGTCCTCCTGCCTGTGCTGTTTTGTTCCGGAAACAAACGCTGCCGCGGTTCACCGCTCTGACCAACTGCCACCCCGTCCTCCCCAAACCCCACCTACCTGGGGCCTCTGCCTGCTGAGGGCTCTGTGCAGGGTCCATAGCCGAACCCAGCGGTCATGCGGTCATGCGTACCCAGTCCTTCATACCCCCCCCCGATCACAGGACCGTAGACTCTGCTCATACAGTCCATTCCCCGGGGAAAACCCAGCAAGATGGACTACTGAGGCCTATAACCTAAAATCGACAAAAATAAAGGACGTAAGAATCCTTTTCCAAATATGCCACTTTAACTAATCAGGAACACATTGCCAGCATAATGTGATTACAATGCAATTTGTTTGTTTCGCCGACGCCCTTATCCAGAGTAACTTAAATAGCGTAAATTATCCATTTATTCTGCTGTATATTTACTGAGGTTAAATACCATGCTGAAGGGGGAAAATATAAATGATTGCCCGCAGGGATTAATTTGCTCGCTAATTATGATACGAATTTACCTACAGACGGTGATCTACTTCAGCTTATGATATAACTCTCTCGGAGTAAACTTGTGGCTGCTTTTGACTGCACGGTTTCAAGAAATTAGCCCAAAAGATGCTGCTACTAAGAGATTTCTGTGGCAGAGTCAACATCTTGCAGACAGATGGACTGGAAAAGTTGAATGCCAGGCCTAAGATTTCCCATCAAAAATCCAGGGTGATGGAGGCCAACAGGGTGGGATCTCCTCTGCCTTTTCCCAGTGCTTAGGGCCAGCAGCCACTGTGACAGCTGAGGGGAGGTTTGACAGGGGAAAAAAAAAAACAAGATGTCTCCCCCCCAGTCCTCTTAATCCAGCCCCTTGCTTCCCGCTGACAGATGCGATAACGTGAAACTGCGGGGCCGGCTCTGGCGCCAACCGCTTTTATTGCCCACTGGGCATGCTTGTAATCCCCCCTGGATCTGCGGGTGTGTGGTGAGGGCAGCGGTTGGCCACCATGCGGAAGGCTTGACCAGCCAGGAGGGCCCCGTGGCTGCGCCTTACTGGAACTGTCCCCTGGGGAATCCTGGCCAATGAACTCGCTCGAAAAGTCAGCGTGGCCTTCGTCGCCTGCTCTCATGAAAGCAGGCTCTCGCGCAGCTGCTCATCAGCTGCGAGCGTTTTAGCAGCATTAACTTGGTGCTTACGGTTTTGTAAATTACCTAACGCTGCACATATTTTGGTGAAGTTTTGAGAGTTTATCACTTAACTTTCCCTTCCTTTTCCCCACACTCGGAGCGTGTGCGAAAAACCCTCCTCGTTCAGAGCCCTCCTCGGAGATGGCGTGAGGTCCGAGGCACGAATCCCACGGGAAACGGCGGCGTGTGCCGTGTGTTACCCTTACCATCCTTCTCTATCGGCATTCAACATTAAAGCAGAATTTCCGGGTCATCTCCACTCTCGACCACGCCGGCCCCTAGCACCTCGGTTCCAATTTCTAAGTCGCAAGAGGCCCCTCGTTGACAAACCCCACTAAGGCCCCGATGTCAGGTATTTCAAAGAGCAGAGAAGACATTATTTCACCGAATCACTGTTGTCCGGTGGTATTACCCATAATCCCCCTCTCAACGTGGTGGCTTGTTTTGAACATGCTGGCGCCTGGGCACCCACCTCTTCGAAGAACCCTCAGCTCACTGTTGGCAGAGCTACACAAGGCCTGCAGGGGTGCCGCTTGGTCCAATGGCATGCTGCTAATTTAGCACTCTCACAGATGGCACCAAAAGGGGGCGGGGGGCGGGCGGGGCGGTCGGAGGGGGCCGAGACATATGCATCCCAACCTTATTTTGGTCACTAGGACGCGGTTCAAATGTCCCATTGTACTTCTAAAAGAGCTCCAGTGAATCACTCACGAAAAATGATTGGTCCCCCACAACCACAATTTCAAATATACAGGGGGGTCCCATTTCCTGTCCTCCTTTTTTATTTGAAGCTGGCTCATGTCATTGCTGAATGAACATCATGTGAATTGACAGGGCTACTGCACATTTATGGAGAGCACCACTTCCATGCACTCTCTCTCTCTCAGTTCTGGATTCACTCAGCATGTGTCGTTGACTCACAATTACGTGTTAACTTGTGCCTTAAAGAACATGAGTTTGGTGAGTTCAGCAATCACCTTATTACAACCGCAACAAAAGACAAATAGTTTACAATGATCAAAGGCAACACTTACCACTTATTTGTAAGTCTAGGTTAAGGACAAAAAGTGTATTGACTCCTGGGCTTTGATCTCTTTGCAGGGTTGCTCAGTGTAGGGAGAACTGGGATCATAGCCAATTCCCCCTCATTGTACCCTCTGAATCATGTTTGCCATTAGGAGATAAAAGCAGACAAACACGTTTATGGTATGCACATAAAATGGAAGTAACTGAAATGCATCAAAAACCTGTTTCCCTGCTGGCCTGTGTTTTTATTGGAGCAACCAGCAATGTTTAGTTGTTGCCATTGGCTGTTATTTCCAACTCACTCTCATTGTCAGGGACTGTGGTGTTTGTACACAAGCTATTTATTTAAATTTCTGTGGCATTCATAAAATAATATCACAGGTTGACTACTTATGAGATGCTGAAAAAGGACGCCAACAGCATTATAATGTTGTAATGTTATAATGTTAAATAATAAGATGAGTAAAGTAATACGATTGCTCTTGTGAATCCATTTCCACTTAAAAAAAGGAAAACAGAAGGAAATTAATCTTTAAACGAAACAATATTTCAGAAGCTATTTACTGAATGGTGGAGTGCCTATTCTCAGACAAGCGTAACATTTTTGGATAATGCTATTTTCATCCCCCGCTGCGACAAATACAAACTCTCCGAAATTTATTCCCAATTTGCACTTCTTCCATCACGGTAACAGTTGCAATCTGCTCTTCCGATCCCCAGAGTGGGAGGCGAAGTGGGTCTTTCCTCTTTGAAGCGAGAATCAGAAGAGGGGGAAAAAGCGGAACGTAAAAATAGAGGCGCGGCGAGGATGCGCTCTCATCTGCCCAAGGGGAACTAGCAGCTCAGCCTCCAGGGACCGCCTCGTCTCTGACACACGGTGAGAATCAAACGCCAGGCCGAGCTCTAAACCTGGCCGATTACAGATTAGGCTACTGCTCGCACGTTCAGTAGGCTAATCCTCCCAAACACAGTATTAGGTAGGCTAGTCTCAGTGGGAAACAGGTGCTGCAGCTCTCCGACTGTTCCAGTATGAAAGCAAAAGCTCGCCGGCACGTGTCATGCTGCACTGAAACCATCATAATCACCTCAAGGATTCGTGTTTGGGTTTTAATGTAGCATCGCCGATTTAAAAAAAAAATATTACGTCCATTAATTAAATAAAATAAAACTTTTGCAAGATCGTCACTGATCTTAAATTATTTTACAGTTGGGCAGGGCAGGACAGGACTCACCTCAACTGGGGTGGGGTGGAGGGGATCACAAATCACTTCTACCAGCAAGAATGTAGTACCCACCTGGATGATGCCGGGCAGCCATTTTGTTGCATTAACGATAAATAAATCTAAAAATATGGCTGCATCAAACACATTTTTGAGAATGATGTCGCTTTTATTAAAGGTTGTATCAGCGATTTTGGGTCGAAACATAAATGATCACATTCATCTGATTTTTCCTCACGATCCGCTAGCTGCCCGCCCCATAAGCAGGCCGTCAAAAAACCGCGTCTCTGTAGGCAGCCTATGCTCCGAGATCGTACACAAAAACAAATGGTACTACCAACCACTCAAAACCAAAATAAACAGTATTCCAACCAATCACCGACAAGGGGTGGGTGATATACTAATAAGCTAATACTCTTATCTCGCTGAAATCTTGACGGATTTACAAACGGTTTGGTTTCTTACAAACGTTATTAACGTGGTTATAATTCTGGATGCTTGAACACTATTTTTTAAAACATAACGTAATTGGCTCTGAGCTGGAGCTGGCTCTGTTTGTTTGGGATTTCGCTTCAGAAGTGACGTCACCCAAAATCGCTGATACAACCTTTAAATACATTTGTTATAGTTATCAGTCATACCAGCGTGTCTGATCTTTGGTGTGTCTGGGAAATGAGATCCATCGTCTAATATTCTTTTTGTCACTTTCAAAAAACAAACAAGAGCTGGGTGATAGATTTCCTTAATGAAGGATTATGTTCATACTTTCATTTCTCTGAGTGATAGCCTCCCATTCTGTGAGTCCAGGGTGGCCTATATTTTGGTATGATCAAAGGGACGTCATTTTTACAAATTTTCTTTGAAGCCTTATCAGTTCCAGAGCTTGGAATCCAGTTATTAAAAAGGTCACAGAGTGGCAGAGGGAGTCAAAGTAAAAAAATAAATAAATAAAAATGAAACAGTTATGAATATGTTATCACGAGTAGAATAAGCAGAATTTGAATTTTGAAAACAGCAGCTGTTCTGAAAATGCTGAGGCTAAAGTGTGAAATCTGGCCCATGTGTGCCTGATTTAGCTAGCAAAACAAGCTGAAGCACCAAAATACGGCTGCCCTTGTAGGAATGGACTGCATCCTTTCCTAGTTTCACTTTTCCCAGCAACTCAGCACTTTCTCGTGGGCCCGGGGTGTGGCGTATAGGGAAACCACATCCTGCTGGCCGCGGCTGTCCTGGATCCAGTACCTGCGAGGGAGTCCGAGCTCCTCCCCCGCCTCCTCCTTTTGTCCTCCCACTGACCCAAATCCCAGTTGGGCCGGACCAGTCAGATGTTTGTCACCTTTCAGCATTGTCCCCCTTTTCTCCAACTCCAATTTCGCCCTGAAAATGTAATTTCTCAGCACTGTTTAGGCCGTTTGTGCACTCTGGCTTGGTTGAGAATGAGGTATGACCGATACTGAACACACGCAAAGGCAAAGGGAGAAATAAGGATAAACAACTGGGCCCATAGGTGTCTCAGAGTTGGAGTTCTGATCTGGGATCAGTCTGGCCTTTGAGCTCATAATTGAACGTTAGGACATGGAAAGGGGAAAACTGATTCTAGATTTGCCCTCTGACTCCGAGACGGCTTGTAAATACGGGCAGTGATGTCATCTGTTTGCGTTGCATCCTGTGGCTCCCCTCAGAATAACTTTGAGATGATAGTAAGAGGGGGAACAAAAAACGGAGAAGTGTGCGGTGAAGGCAAACTTGTGAATGGAGACATAAAGCGTGAAGTGTGCGACAACGAAACACCCCTCCCTGCGCCTCCTCTTCCCACAACAACCGGATGATAAAATTAAAAAAAATGCAACAGCTGTTTTCTGTGGGCGTACGGGGCCCTGGAAAAGAACGTTTTTTTTTTTTTTTTTCTGAGGTGCCGAGTAGTCAAAAAGAGCCCTGATAGCCTGTAAGGTTTAACTGGGAAGCAGGCGGAGGGCTGCTGACAGCTCCATAAAGGGCCCTTTGAATGGTGGGCAGCGTGTCAGGTTGGTAATGCATTGCAGATGGGGGAGGTAAGACTATCTCCCAGGTTAAGCAGCCCTTGCCAGCCTAGCGTTGAGGCTCTAGAGCAGGGAGGCCCCCCAGCGCCTGGCAGCCTCCCTGGGTCTGGGTCCTTTTCATACTGGAGAGTGCTATGGATGCCATGTTGGAGTTTTCTCCGTCTTCATTGTACTGACAGTACAACTGTTGGACAGACGGGTTCTTATGCTCTGTTGTTGGGCCTCATGGCTGCTCTTCCTGACTACCCTTACAGATCGCCGAGTGCCTCAGTCCCCACACCTCAGTTGGCTACCATCTGGTCAGTATCGGAATGAAGGCCACTTCAATGGAACGTCTGTAGCCATGGCTACAGAGAGTGGAGAGAGTCCTTCTCATGTTGCAGGTATAGTGAGTGCACTGCCCTGGGGTGGCAGTGCCAATAGCAGCCTGCATACTGATCCAACAGGATGGATGGCAAAGCGATAACACGGATGAAGCAACACAACAGAGAAGAGTATGAAGTCTAGCTGTCTGAGTTCAGCAAGCAGAGTCATTAAAAAGGCAAAGAAAGTCTGTAAAGACCCCCCAAAGATACTTTTAAAAATTAAAACCATTACACCAATACCTTACATTGTTTTGCCTTTGCACCTTTGAACCTAAAGTTCCACAACCTTGTGAAGGCTTAAGATCTTAAAACTATGCCCAATCAAGAAACCATGCAAAATGCACAATTTCCCTTGTGATAAACAGATCTCTTCAAGCATTATTTTGAATGGACACTTGTGTTTAAAACTTAAGGGAGCTTAAGACGATGTTATATTGTCTCACACTGGGTATAATGTTTATTGTTCTATAAATAGTATCAAGAATTTAAAGAAAATATGCAGGTATAGGAGATAGTAATGAAGTATTCCATAAACGTTATTTTGCCTTGATCCATAGGACCATATAATAGCTATAGAGCCAGGAATAATGGCCACAAGGCAGTTTGTGAAGTGCTGAGCTCAGATAATGTGAGGGTTGGGTCACTGAGTGAAAGGGAGCCTGTTATGTCTTCAGCGTATGTAAGTTAACAATACTGAACACTGTGGTGGGTCGTAGACCCGTAGTGCCAGGGGGCGGCATTGGTGGGTGGGTAACGATTGACATTTTTTATGACCTGGTCTGTTCCAGATGGCAGGAAAAGAGAACAAACACAAACAGATATTTTTGTGCCCCATCAGCACCGCCTGGTTTGCCCCCCCACGCCCCGGGCATCGTTTCACACCCCAGCCCTCTGCACCAGGGAAAAACAAACCATGGAGGCCTTGAAGACGGGCGTGGATTTCACATTTGATTAAAAGTTTAAAATGAAAAAATAAATGTCTCACAAAGTGCCAGTTGGCATCCCCAGTGCTCGGCCAAAAGGGCCTCCGTGCAGGACAAATATTGTGCGGCGGATTTTCTGCAGAATCCAGCTTCCTCTCGGTACGGTGGGATTAACAAGGGTATTGTGAGAGCACACAAATCTGAATTTACCGTTCGCCCCAAACGTGCCAGACTCTCCTACACCCTCCCGTATCGGTGTCCGTCTTTATTTCTCTTTCCCTGGCTCTCCCGCAGTTTGTTTTAACAGCAGAGCCCTGTGAGTGGATTTTACTTCTTTCTCCCGATGTCACGCCGCACGTTAAGAAAGCAAAAGACATGAGCTCAATTCGCACGAGATGTTTTTTTTTCCAGATTATTTTAGTTGATGCCCCTACCCGGTGTGCCCACACTTGGATGACTATTATTCCTACAGTGTAGTCATAACTTCGCTGAAGATATGGTTGTTTTTTTTTCTTCTTCCAAAACTCATTTGTGTCCTAATTTGTTTTGTTTGTAATGCCTTATTTTATTCTCAGCCCAGTCTCATTGTTGCAGGGTCCTCTGTCAGTTTGTGAGCACATTCTTTTGACAGCATTGGAACAGACAAACTGAAGGTGTGTGATTGGTCATGAGTCGTGATGAGATGAGAACAGTCCCCCTCCCTTTCTGGGCTATGCTATACCCACTAAAGCACTGCTCTGTGGGGCCTCTGGTCAGTCACAGGCAGCACTAGCCCCAGCAGACTGTGGGGAGCATCCCATTCTGAAACCTGCTACATTAGCAGGACAAGCCAACTGGCAGCCTAGGGTTGTTTTAACGTTATGACGTATGATGTAACACAAAGCGATGGGTTACCTGAATGTCATAGTTTAGGCTGAGCCTGGCATCCATTATACTGTATTTGGGGTCTCAATTGTTTCAGTTTTCCAATGCCATTTAGAAGGCATTGGCATTTAGAAGGTAAGTTTGGCAAAACAGCTTCCAAATGGACTGCAGTGACCAATCACAAATTGCAAGAAGGTAAACCCTGAGTCATACCCTGGTATTTCCTGAGACTGCAAAGTAGCCATGGTTGTGTGGATATAGTCAAGAGCCTTTTACATTTGGCAAATTCCAAAAAGATTAGGTGAGAAAGACCATGCACTTGTCCCAAGCATATTCAACATAATGGGCCAAGGACTCCAAGGAATTTCGGCAATTTGTTAAATGCAATTTGGAAGGAAATCCAGGTCATAATTCACAATCCTGTTGTCAAAAAAAAATCGTCGGGATTTTACAGCCATTCCTGAGATTGTTAGTCTCAGATAATCATGACCAGGACTGTCTGTCTCAGAAGCTTATTACAGTGACTGTTAGATTCAGATGGTCATTATATTGACAGTCAGTGTTAGACGGTCATTATCAATGCTGTCAATATCAATCAATCCTTTGTGAGACTGTCAGTATGAAAGTCACTACTGTAACAGTCAGGACAGTCTCAAGACGGTCATTACTGAGTAGCCACACTTTCTGAATCCCATACACATTCACTGACTATGGTCATTTTTCTCTATATAGTCATATGCTTTTGCTTCCCACCTCATTAAATTCTGAGTACACTGCTGCCAGTTAAAAGAAAAAACTAGTATTACAGATGCACTCTACTAATCTGAATATCCCCTGCATTGAAATTCTTACACCATTACTCCTTGTCCTGTCAGATGACCTAGGAAAATATAATTGCTGCTGACTCAAAGACGCCAATAAGAACACAGGCTCCCACAGTCCTCTCTTCAGTCTTCATTTTAAAAAAAGACCTGGCTGTTAACTCATTCTGAGACACCTTAGTCTCCTTTATGTGCCTCTTCTGAGGCCTAGTGTAACTGGTAACAGATTGTCTGGCCAAGTCGAGAGACGCTCGACGGTGCCCGCACCTTGAAAAAAGTTGTACTTGTCTCACCCCCCCCCCCTGCGAGTGTGACGCCAGTCGGCCACACAACTCTGGGGGAAGCAGATCTGGGTGCCGGGGGGGGGGGGTAAATAACCCCCTCCCAATCTAAAGATTAATAAGTTGCATGTGGCCCAACTGGGGTCTTTATAGCCGGACCTGAATGTCTCGCCTTGCTAATGGGCACTGGGCTGACATGACCGCTGTGAGACGTCCCGTTTACGAGGCCTGTGTATTGCAGTAAACTGGCCTAGATGCAGAAAAACAGAACCCTGTTGATCGCTCTAACGAGGCTGTTTGCTGGGTACAGGAAGTGAGGAGCGAGGCCTAGTCCCAGAGGGCTCTGTTGTAAAAGGGGCGCCCATTTTTTATTTATATGTTTTTGTTTTTGCATCTGCAAGTGACTCTAAGCAGGCAGCAATCTAAAATGTTCCCTCATCCTAGTGGTGTAACACACCACCTCCGCAAGTCTCTGACAAAACGGCAGCCCGTTTAAAAAAGACACACTGTAGTTCTGCACAGCAAACAGCTCCTTTTAGTCTGGGTTTTGTGTCTTGTGTAAATCAGGCTAAGTCACAAAGAGCTCCCTCCATCTCCACTTCACGACACGGTATGAAACCACAATACAGGACACAGGTAGCGTCTGAATACCACAGGCACTCTGCTGAGCATTGTGTGTGTGAATTTAAAGTGGAAAGGAGGGGTGGGGGGGGGGGTGGAGTAATACTTTCCGCACTGTCTTGGCCTGCTCCGTGTAACAAGGCACGCTTGTGTTTTCGGTGAGGCTCGATAATTAAAGTGCGTGGATAAGTGGGGGTGGGGGGGGGGGGGGGGGGGGGGTTGGGGCCTGGCGATGTTTGGCTGTTAAGAGTGTGGCCATAAAGGTTTCTCTCCCACCTGGAGAGCTCTCTCTGCACAAAGGCCCCTCTGTCCCCCCCAAAACCCCAGGCTGGGACACACCAATGCTCCTTTGTTCGGGATTCTTGTCCTGGAGTTTGGGTGAAGGGCTTGGGGGGTTGCTTAAATTATACACCCACTCTAAATTCTAAATAAATACACGGGGCGCCGACGCCTTCACACTGCATGAACGAGTGTGTATTCTTGCTCTATAAATGCATTAGGTTTGGTTAATTTTGAATACTGCCTGGGGGCAAACAGAAAGCTCTGACTGCTTGAGATCTTTAGCCACACATTTTATATTTCAAGGACATTAATGGAGACACAAATAACCGAGGGAATGTATTGCTGTAAGTTTCCCTTTGTGCACAGTGAACTGCCAGACTCTTGAGTCCAATTCAGGTCCTCCTCTGGACCCAAGAGGGAAAGATAAATGCCCAGAATAAATAAGTCAGGTATCCAGAACAACTGGGCCAGGAGGGCGGAGAGACACAAATGACCTGCTTGTGGTTTAAGATGTTGGCAGTGAGGACTGTGATCGTCACACGAGGAGACTGGACAGGAACACATGCTCATGATGAACCATGACCGCAAAATTAGTTTTGTTTGTTGATTAACTAAATGTTTTTGGCCCCAGTTCATTACTAAGAGCAATGGAAGGAAAACCCGTGTTCTTACTCTGATTGAATGGACATTTTTTAAATTGTGATTACTTGGGATTAGTATGGTGATTGTTTCCTTTTAGTTTGCGTAGCAAATGATACATTGATGAATGAACGTTCACAGACTAGGTATTTAACCGATACGTTCTGCCACCGTTAGCCGCATGTTCTCCCAAGGACACCATTCTGATGGAGATCTTTACTGTGCCCGGCCTCTACATCCCTGACAATTACGAGAGAAATCAATACGGCAAACATTACCTGTGATTCTGGGCCTTTCTTTTTGTGCATGGCTTTCACTGCCATGACTAAAACGTGGGGATTTAATTTTATATATACAGTATATTTTTTTACAAAGCAAAAACAAAACAAAACAAAACAATGAGCATCCATTAATGGATGTGTACTTCAAACCAACAAAAGAAAAAAGGGTACATTCCATCAAAGGAACCAAACACTCCACGGTCCCAGGGGAAATGAGTAAGAGCGAGAGTGAGTTTGTAGTGTCTGGTTGAAAGCAACAGCCTATGGGGTAACCCTTTGATACTCAAGCGTGAGATGAGGCATTTGGGGACGGGAAGAGCGGCGTGACAGCGGTGCATCACCCACACGGGGATCGTCCCACGGTGCACCTGGGCTCCCCCGTGCCTTCCCCGGAGCGGCGGCGAGAACAGGCCGCCAATCAAGGCGCCTCCCGGTGACACGCGACACGCGGACCTCGGCTCCAGACAACGCTACGACGACTAAATGTTTACTCTTTGATGACGGACGAGTGATACGATCGCAAATGCGGACGTTGCCGAGCAGAAGGCAAACGGTGGGGATACCGAGAACGGCGGCCGAAAGTGTCTGGGTGGAGGAGAGAGGTTGGGGTTTGAGGGAGGGGAGGCTAAACTAGACGGGCGATTAATAGCATCGCTGTCTTGCGCTACTTTGTGCTTTGAGAACTCTTTAAAAGCAGGTCATGAATGCTGCATCGTTTCCCCCCTCGTCTTCTGTACATCACTCCCTCTGGATGGGCTTTGTTATCTGCGTGCAGAGCGGAGAGCTGCCTAGCAACCAAATCAAAATGGCAGCTTGAAAGGGGGCAATGCTCGCAAACATCTGACCTACATAATCTGGAGCCTTTGATCGTTCATTCTGTTTAAGTGATGGGAGGGAGGCGGTGCGGTGGGGTGGGGGGGGGTTGTCACTTTCCCTGGTTGGTTGCTCTGTAGTGACTCTCAAGTACAACATTCTTTTCAATTAAAAATGTCGCCCGCAAATCCGACTTTTAATCATTCGTGGCTACAATGCAGCAGAGCCAACTCTTTCATTGAAACGGCTCGCAATTCAACTACGCTCGTTCAAAGAAGTTTTTTTTAATGGCTGCAGAATTTGCTCAGAAATGGCGACTTCATTGGGGACCCTGCATCAAAGCTTCGATTGATCTAAAAGGCTCCCCCGCTGCTGTGTGACTTATTCTTCCTGTTCACAAACACTCAACTGAACCAAGGCAACATTTTTAAAGAATATTTACCTTCAAAACTTGTAGTTTATTGATGGAAGGGATTCTGCAAGACAAAGAAATGTCACCATTTTCCATGCTAAAAATGGCCATGAGGTAGACAGACAGCTTCTGGCATAAGTGAATAAAATAAATGATAAAACAATGATAACCTATTTTGGTCTGTAGGATCCATGGTTAAAAAAAGCTGACACGAGACTCTTGGCTGCTATATCACAATAGTAATTTTAGGCCTTTGATCTGAATTAGCTGCAAATATGACGTTAGCCTAGGTAAGGATACAAGCAAAGGGTGTTGCAAGCTCAAAGCATTGAAAAGTGATCTGAGGCTCTGAGTTGCCTCTCATTTGGACGTACAGCAACGTCCTGCAATCAAACTGATTGCCGGCAAGGTACACTGTGTCTTTTTGACAAGCCAATGACTTGCAGATTGAGTCTTTTCCCTACTGGGCTCAGTCCTTTTGCTTCACTTCGGTTTTCAAACTGCCTCTGAAAGGTACCCTTGTTCTGAGGGTACGACAGGGGCTTCATTGACATTTTGAGTAAAACTGCTGTTTCCTTCTATTTATTTTTCCTTTTGCTGGAAATAATTTCAAAGGAGAGATTTAAAGGATAAAATAAAGAAATACTATGAACTGTTGAACACAAGCTATGTCCAATTTACAATTTATTCATTTGGCACATGCTTCTACCCATGCTTAAATGCCAACTTAAGTGCACTTAACGTGGTAAGCAAACACCACTAGAATTAGCGAAAGGCAAATTTACAATCAAGTGCCACAGAATTTCAAATTTCATGTCCCAAGATCTACAAGACATCTATTAGCTCCAAAGGCCTGTCCTCTATAGCATAGCTATATATGTCTGCCAGCGTCTACAGTTGTGCGCAGTAAAGGGTCAAGGCCAGGCATAGACTGCTTGACTGTCACTACAAGCATGTGCTCTGACACAGGGGTATTGCATTACTGCATGTGCTTGTTTGCATTCGCGTGCGCGCGCGTATGTGTGTGCGCGTGTGCGTGTGTGTGTGTGTGCACTGGTGGCATAGTAAGAAGGGCATGTGGAATGCCAGCAGGTGGGGCAGGGCAGCGTGGATTACACACTACGTTTGGTGCAGAGCCACTTTGTTGGGCGGGGGGGGGGGTCTCTTTTGGGCCTGCAGCTTTTCAATGGGCCTTTTTCAATGGGGCTCATTTCCACATCAAAACCGCCCGGGAAAGGGATAGCGCCCGGGGGCGGGGAGTAATGAGGGACTATTTTTTTTCCCCCCGCTTCTCCGGCTTTCTCCTTTTTTTTTGTGGCTTTTTTGTTTAAAGAGAGGGAGGGGGAAAGAAAGGCCTGATGCTATAATGATCTCCTTTAATCAAACGCACAGACAGACAGACAAACAGACAGACAGACAGAGGCCTTTTCCCTTCAGCCACCAGACAATTCCGCTGATGCGATACCTTGTCAGCACTCTATCTCTCCAGACTGACATAGTGTGAGCCGCAGGTTCTCAAAGTGACTCTAAGAGCATTTCACTGATACAAGAAGCCCTGTAGAAAATAATTGTAAGTCATAACCTTTGTCTTGAGGGGGCATGCAATGGGCCACTTTGTAAAATGCATTAGCGTGTAATACATCCACCACTTCTGTGGAAGGCCTCCTATTATGTAAGGGCCTCATTTTCAACATTGTAAATTGCCAGATCCAAGTCCATCTCGGTAAGAATGAATGATTCACGCTTGACAGCTAGTCGCTATCTATTTCAGCTGCGATAAAACAGGAGACGTCATTAGTAAGAGCGATCCTGAGATGACTTTATACCGAAGGGGCTGGCGGGGGGCTGTGGAGGGAACAACATCTACTCTTCGTTCCTGACACCTCCAAGACGGCTTATGCCACAAAGTCTCTCTAATCAATCCTTCATCATGAGCAGGGCATAGACACCCTGATACTGGGCAAGGCTGGAATCCTCTTGTGCAGCCAGCAGCATGGAGCAGAACTACACATACTCACACACACACACTCAACGCCCCAGCTTCAATTTTCTGCAATTTAAAAAATTATTTCCCTCTAAAACAGAAGCTACAATTAGTTCCCTGAGCCAGATATACGTACCAAAGAAGCAAAGTTTATATTCCAGTTTACTCTGTCTTCTTTCTTGTACCACTATCCTTAAAATGAATAAATGTACAGTCACTAATATTTCCATCACCCCGAACCCTCAAAATGCTTGTGAAGTGTTCATGTTTTAAAAGATTTTCTATTTTATCTTTAAACTTAAAGTTCCTGCCCATTGGGAGTCTGAGGAAGAACAGGCTGTTTTTCTCCTTTTCTTATTCATTGGTTTTTGGGGACCCTGTTTTTAGCTGCTGCTGTGAAAGTGTGTCATTGGTGTGCAAACATGAAAGCATGCCTGTGTAAATTGCGCTTTATTGTAACTGGTACATGTGGTCTGCAGGCCACAGTGTCAAAGCCCCAGGCTCCAAAACAAACACAGCTTTTTGATGGTTAAATGTAACAGCCCTTACCAGTCTAAAGATTTAGCCCTGCCAACGCAATAATAGGCCAATGGCTGCACTGAAAGAATCTGTTGGGGGTGGGTGGGTGGGTGTGTGTGTGTGTGGAGGGGGCGGGGGGGGTTGGCCTACAGAGCAGCGGGAAAGAACATATTGTAGATACAGAGACATAACTTTCGGCAGGAACAGGGCCGACTGGTGTATATGGAGTCTTAACACCAGCTGACAGAATTATAGCAGCATTTATGCCCTCCAAAGAAACACAGGGTATGAAATGGAACGGGATTGGCCAAATGAGTCACATGTGTTTTAGCAGTGGGTATCCAAAACAGGAATTACAGTTTTGTATTCCACCAGCAGTAGAGGTTCCTGGTGTTTCAGCCTCATAAAGATTTATAGTTTTATAGGATATAACTTTTATAGGATATTAATTTGTCTCATTTATATGGAAATAAATATACATCAGTATATTACCCTTCAAGATGATTTAAGAAACATGCAATAGTGCCGTTGTGCTGATTCATGCCTCTGTTACTCCTTTTTCTCATATACCATGGAAATCTGTCATTCTATGTCAAGCGCTAGGTATAAAAAACACATAATCCTAAAGACCTGAATGTCACTGATCAGGCCCACTGTCACATTCTACAAGATAAAAATCAACCCAATTTCAGCCGCAATATGAGTCAGGATGTGGACTCAAAACGGTCTTGCATAGAAACGTTTTTGTTTGGGTACACGTTGGTGTTTCAAGTATAAGCTCTCCGCATTTGAAGGTCCACACATCTGACAGAGGGCTTATGCAATTCTGAGGCAGAACTAAAATTAAGGGGAAGGAATTCTAGTGAAGTGCTGATGTCACAAGGGAAATTGTGACCAGCCCTGTCAATCATACAGCACAAACACTGAAACAGACGTGGGCCCTCACACATAATGGAAAATGACCTCCTGGACCTCTCTGGCTCTCCAACAGTATCATGCCCTTGAAGCTGTGAAGTAAAATAACATTGTAATGTGTAAAAATAGAACAAAATGTTTGCATTTCCCTGATTAGCAAACTCACACCAGATACCACAGCTTCAGACCCACATGATAATAATGCCATCACAGAGGGCTAACAGCAATGCCGGGCACTTGCCATTTTAACTCAGAATTTGAAAAGTGAAAGTTTGTTCATTGAGCAAGATCTATCAACTGCGCCCTCTAAATAACGTCCATGGCATTGCTTTCAATAATGACACAAACTAGCGGGCAAACTACAAACAAAAAGGATGCTTAGAATTAAGGTCCTTCATCTAAAATGCCTTTTAAAGTATTCTCTTAATTTCGATTAAATCCTATTTTCAAAATGTTCCTTTTGACTCTCGAGGGGATTTGACACTGATATGACCCTGAACTCTTCTCTCACTTCTGGACATGCTCTTAGGACTTTATAAGCTATATCGCTAACTCTTTATTCTATATAAACTTTATATTATATATAACTTTATTCCCACCCATTACTCCAAGCACACCTTTTTATTTCCTGTTAAAGGAGTGTGATTGGTTGTCCACCATACATCTTCATAAGGACATGCAGTCCTGCTCCACATACCACCTTGAAAAATCCTACTCTCTCACTGTTCTCTTCCCTCTTGGAGCCTTCAGGTAAGTGTACATGTACTCTAAGCCATCCAATGTTTTAAATAAATAAAGCTGGATGTCATTAGTTACAATGTCATTTACTTAATCTGACCATTTCTACCCATCAACTCCACTTTAGATAGAATCAAAAAACAAGAACTGGAAATATTTCCAATTTTCTACTGAACGCTGTAGCTTTATTTGCATTAGAAGCAAGTGTAAGTATTATAAACTGTGTTTTAACGTGAGTTAATTGATGTGGAAATTCAATATTTATTAAGGTCAACGTAAGAATCAAGTCAATCTTATCTTGTACTACTATTATTATTATTACTCTTGCTGTTACTCAGTTTTAAGAATTGGCCTCCTTTAGTTTACATCTTGCCCGCTATATCAATTTATGATCATCTAGAAAGAGCCAGGCTGGGTATATTCTCATTAATCTTTACAAAACTACAGAACAGCATATTAATTGCTAGTAAATTTCGAATGTAAAACAGCATCGACAACAAAAAACACAAACACAAAAAATAAAAAACAAAAACGACACAATTTCAACAAAAACTGTTAGGCACACCACCAGCTCGAGGTCCCAAAATTTCACCCCCGCTCAGAAAACAAGCCTTCTAAAAATTGCCTCTGTATCGGTACTTCAAAGTGAGCAGGGTGGGGTAAGTAGGGGGGCAGCACAAAGGACGGATCAGGGGAGGATTAGGCAACAAATTAATAATATATGTTGCAAGGAAAGCCTCTGCGTTTTAAGATGTAGCTGCTGAATTAACCCAGACTATTGTCTGTCGCTCTTTTTTGTCAGCCCCTCACTCTGGGAATGCTGCTGAGAAATGCTTTGAGTAAAATCCCCTGCAATTACCGTGGACACAGCAACGCCTGGGAAAACCAGCGCCACAGATTTGGCTCTCTGGAGTTCTGGAAGACGGTTGCATTGGGTGAAGCGCACAAACAAACCAGAGCAAACTGAACCCAGTCACCGGGAAGCTTCGGGAAAATGAACAGGGAACAAAGGTTAAAAGACACATGTACAACTGGGGCAAGCTACAGCCAAAACAGTTTTTTGTTCAACAACAACATGAATTAAGTATAATTATGAACTGTCCGGTCACAGTAGTTGGGGAGTCTCATTGCTGTAAATTTGATTTCTATTCAAACATAACAATGATACTAATACATGAAATGTAAGCATAGATACTCGCTGACAGATTCGATCCTACAATATGAGCTTCATCGACTTGCCAACAAAATCTGGCTTGCTAAAATAGGCTAGCTAAAGCAATGAGAAATTCTGCTTGAACACGTGACTGTTTTATATGCACAGACAGTACCTAGAAGTCGACTAAACAGCTTTGTTTCATTCTTTTTGTGAGGCTCAATTTGTCTACTTAGACAGCTATGTCTGCCAAAAAAAAAAATTCAGATTGTAGCCAATTACCTCATTAAAGTTCTAGTTCATGGCCCCTTTAGTTTAGTTTTCATTTGACTGAAGGGACATCTGTGATTTACTCCTATTTCCTTTCAAAGTGAAACAGTTATAAAATTACATTATATGATAATTAGAAGTAAAGAAAATGTGCCGCTGTAGATATGCCACTAATTTAACCAAATCCAAACAGTTCATGAAATGACCCCAGTGCACAAACTGTGCCCTCTAACTGAAGCAGGGATTGTAAGGTATACGCACTCCACCATGTAAATGACCAAAACAACTCCACCATGTAAATGACCAAAACAACTCCACCATGTAAATGACCAAGAAAGTTAAAAAGGCTGATTTCCAAGGGAATCTTTCCAAAAGACTCAAAAGCACATACATCTGTGCAAACCTGACAGAAATTAAGCTTGTGTACTGCGCTACTTCCACCAAACAGAGGGTGGACAGGCATGCTCTCCTGCGAACAAGAAGGTTATCTTAATGACAAAATGGTAAATAACATTTAAGTCCCTGACACATATTTTGAAAAACAAATGAAGACATACCCTAAACAATGCTAATAATTGTGGTTGCCCACAAACTCAACAATGAAGGAAGTAAAACCATGGGTGAAAATATATAAATGTGTTTTATTATTTACTTTTTTTTGAACAGTATGGGTACACATCCAGTCCCTTTAGTCCAAGGCACTAGTCTCCCTCGGTTCCTGTATCCTTTAGTTAAGGCTTTACTATGCTTGCTTATATACAATACACATGAACTTACAAAACACCATAGGGGACTGTAATTAAATACTCCGTAAAATAAATAGATTTTCTTTACACTATTATAAAATAGAAAATACACCCAATTTTATACATCCATGCAAGTCCATTTTCCTTTGAAATTATGTTTAATTAGTCCAGAAATGGTGCGTGTGCCAGAAATGAAAACGTCTGATTAAATTTATACTGCATGCTGTTGCTGGAATCTTTTCCCTTTATTTTATGAATGTTGTTTGTGCGTACGTCTGTATGGTTTCCAGGGTTAGGCTGTGGGAAATGCGTTATCTTGCAGCCTGCAAAACGGACGATAAAAAGTGTTTGCCCTAAATCGGCACAAAAAAGGCAGCAGTTTCCAGGCTTTGCTACTGAACACATCACATGTAGTCCAACCTGTGCGTGTTTCTCTCAGGGAGATAATGTCACTGTCCCCCCCCCCCCCCCCCCCCCACCCCCAACTCCCAACTCCCTCCTTTTGGGCTCAGTCCGAGAAAGACGCTCTGATAGCGCTTGGGCCAGGTTTCAGACGTGCGTGGGTGTGTCTAAATAGGGGTCCGTTTTGGTCATGTGGAGCACCACCGCGGGGGCTTTGTAGTGGCAGTGGGTGCTGCCACAGCTGACGCCGTTGCAGGGCTTCCTGCTAGTCCTGACCGCCAGCTTCCTATTGCAAAGGCCCTGCCAGGTCTGCAGCGTCTTGGAGCTCCAGACCCACACCCCGCTGGTGATGCCCACCACCAGGGACATGAAAATCTTGAGCATGAAAACGGCCACCGTGGGCACGGAGGCCTCCAGGGAGCAGTCCTCGTTGCGGCGCCCGGGGAGAGTGGCGCACTTGCTCTCCAGCGCCCGGAACTTCCAGTAGTCCATGTTGAGCCGCTCGTAGAAGTAGCAGATGATCACGCAGGTGGCCGGGACGGTGTAGAGGATGGAGAAGACGCCGATCTTGACCATGAGCTTCTCCAGCTTCTCCGTGTTGGTGCCCCCCGTCTTCATGATCTTGCGGATGTGGAAGAGGGCCACGAAGCCCGTCAGGATGAAGGAGGTGCCGATGACTAGGTAGCAGGACAGCGGGATGAGGACGAAGCCCGTGAGGGCGTTGACGTCCATGCTGCCCACGTAGCACAGCCCCGTCAGCTCGTCGCCAGCCACCTTCCTCATGGTGAGGATGACGATGGTCTTCATGGCGGGGATCCCCCAGGCCGCCATGTGGAAGTAACTGCTGTGTGCCTCGATGGCCTCGTGGCCCCACTTCTTACCTGCTGCCAGGAACCAGGTGAGGGTGAGGATGACCCACCAGATGGAGCTGGCCATGCCGAAGTAGTAGAGAATGAGGAAGACGATGGTGCAACCGGTGCTCTCCAGCCCCTCCTGGATGATGTAGAGCTCACCGTTCTCGCGGTCGCAGGCGATGTTCTCGGCGCCGGCCACCGAGCGGATAATGAAGGCCACGGAGTAGACATTGTAGCACATGGAGAGGAAGATGATGGGCCGCTCAGGGTACTGGAAGCGGTGGGGGTCCAGGAGGAAGGTCAGGACGGTGAAAGCCGTGGAGACAAAGCACAGCGTGGACCAAACCGCCATCCAGATGAAGGCGAAGTCCTTGTCCTGCCTGGACCAGAAGACGTCCACAACCGACGAGCATCGGGGAGCACAGGATTGGCTCTTCTCCACGTACTGAAACTTCTCTGGGTTCTCACAGGACCCCAGGCTGCCTGTGGTGCGCCCGCTGCCAGTACCCGGCTGCCTGGCCCTGGGAGGCACTGGCAGCATGCCCTCCCCTTTTTTGGTCTCAGTCTTGGTGTCGTTTTCCGGCGCCTCCATGCACAGGGCGTTGGGGTCGTTCTTGGTGGGCAGCCGGGAGCAGTCCAGCGAGTCGGGCCAGCCAAAGCTGAACTTCTCCATGATGGGGGAGCACTTCTGCCTGGCCTGCTCGCACATGGGCCGGCACGCCGGGATGGTGGTGGACACTTTGTCCGTGCACATGGGCGCGTACAGCGAGCAGAGGAAGAAGCGCAGGTGCACGTCGCAGCCGTACTCCACCAGGGGGGCAAACTCGTTCAGCTTAATGCTGGCCTCGGTCTGGGTCTCGTGCTTCATGAAGTTAGGCATCCTGGTCACGTTGTACCCAATGTCCTGGCACATGGGAATGGTGATGGGCTCACACTTTGCCTGTATGCCCATCTCTGCGTCGTAAGCCGCAATGTCTAAACTGGAACCAGCGATCATGAGCTGACACCACAGGGAAATTGCAATCTTCAAATGAAAGGCTTCCATGTTGATCTTAAAACAATGACAATTATGGAAGCCAGAAAAAAATCCACATGAATCTCTAACTTCTTTTTTTAAAAAGTATATATAGGTATATGTGAACAAGATTCAGGGCATTTATTCCAGACCGATGTGTTGTTTCCCAAATAAAGGAGATTATGTTGAGTCTATCTTCAGCTCAAAACAAGGTTGCTCATCCGTATGGTCCAAATTACGCAGTTTATGAAAAATACAACGAATAAAATAGTTCCCGACCCATTGAACAATTCTTCTCTTTGAGAAAGACCTCAAACTCCTCCGCAAAAAGTGCTATTTTTCTTGGATACCAAGTCTGAAAAACGGTATTAGCTGTAGGGAAATGGAAAGGAAATGCATTTTATTATTATTTTTTAATTACAAAAACAATTAAAATTCGCGATACTACGCACATTTATGGCGTTTAATAAATTCGCTACTTTTAAAATATGTAGATACTACATGTTAGCATTTACAAAACTAATAGCCAACCGGTTGCAAGCATAATACCATGTCTGAAGAGAGCTAGGTCTACCGTTATTTGCAGTCATTACCTTCGATGTTGTCATTAATTTCCGGGCATGGACGTGATCGGTTGTTCGACGGTGGAATTAATTGTGTTTAAAGATAATTATTTGCGTGCTATAACAGCTATATTTAGCCGTTTAAAAGAAAGCAGCGTTGTTTGGTTTCGCCCAACACTCCCACCTTCCATCGCATATGAGCCTAAACTTTCTCTTCTCCCCTCTCTGACTGCACTCATATGGGGGTGGGAATTAGGTGACGAAGGAGTCTTGCCCCGCCTTGAACACACTGAAATAGGCGTTTTACATACAGTTTCTCCGCCCCAATGTGCGTCCATGAGGCATGGATACACGTAAGGGACCATCTATATTTTGCTGAGGGCTGTGAACTTACAAGTTTGCCAAATTCCCCTCCTCCGGACCTTGTTGCATTTGGAACCGAGCGATGAATGTAATGAAAGAGCGGATATTGCTCCTTGTTAAAAAATGTATTAAACACATTCCGAAAGCAGGCTTGAAATGACTATGACCCACGTGCTAAACACGCTCTGGAGAACTAAACGATGCCACAGTTGCATGTTTCTTGTCTGGCTGTCACGAATGCAGACATATAGGCTTTACTCATAGCCTCTTCGGAGCATTAAAAATTACTCGCCTGCAAACAAAACGTTAAAAAACCCCCGCTTTTATTGGTTGTGTGTGTGTTTATTGGTAAATGGTTTCGAAGACTGCTAAAAAAGCACAATCTTGAATGGTCGTTTCATCTGATACGCGTGTCCCTTCTCATTTTGTCAGTGATGTTTTCAGTATTCAATGTAAGGTAAAAAACAAAGTTACGCAGGTTAACTTTCAAGACTAAATAATGCCATTGTCTGTGTTAAACCAACGATGGGTTCAGGGAAATAACTACTCTACCAGACCACAACCTCTCCCTTTTGATATACGTTCAGTTGATAACGAAGATAGAAATCTCTGCAAATACAAAGAGCGTATATTAGCATTCCAATTCATCAAAGGTACACAGCAGCTGGTGCGCATGGCTCAACTTATCTTTCAAACAGCCTTTAAGACCGCAATAGGCTACTCAGCGAAGTCCAACATAGTAGGCATAGTCACACATTCTTGGCAACTGCGATTTGCATCATATTTCGAAGGACACATCTTCCCATTATATAAAATTATAAATTATATCCCATTGTTTTTGTCTCACTCACACATACATGCGCGTATATGCGCATTAAAAGCTGTCAAATCGTTTCCCCCTGACAACTTTATTTTCACACTGTAACATTTAATTCGGCTACATTTTAGTGTCTAGCTTTGATTAAAAAAACGTATCTAGCTTTGATACATAGAACCAAAGCATTGTACTGTGGAAGAGTAGAGGGGAAAGACTATTGTTCCCATCTAGTGGTCACACTTGGTATAGCAGCTTTGATACCCAGAGAATTTCGGGGTCTTCTGATAATAAATTATTGATGACTTACATTAATTAAATAGAAATAACAAAAACGGGGAAGTCTTTTTATTTGTTAAAACAACCAACCAGTCTGCCTGTGTGCACACATGTCTAAAATGGACAGTGTGGAAATTAAGCCTTTGAATTATATTTCTAAGGACAACTGTCAAGGTTACACTAAGTTCAGTCCAGTGGGTTTCCATACAGAGTAAAGCATCCCACGCACATAAATATGATAAAATTGTTTATACGTCTGCATTTTTTTCTCTTGTGTTTTGGCATTTCACAGACACGTGCTTTCCAGTATTTTCTCTGTGGAAAGGCATAGCAGGGATGTTTTCAGCATCCTTAAAATACAGCCACCCCCTTACCTAGGGAACAGATATTACTCTTTTGGGGAGAGGATGGTGGGGTTTTAGGAGTGACAAAGTATCAAAAATAAAAGAAGAAAATACGCTAGGGTGGATTTTTTATACATGCATATTCCCGTACAGACCTGCTCTGCTCTCGCCCTCGACATACATCCACTCAAGATAAAGACCTCTGTGCAAAGACAGAACGGGGTGGGGATTAACTCCCACTTAAAAAGTGTGTCTCCCGTCCTGGGAGAAGAACCGGGTATGGAGGGGAAGAGTTTGCAACAGTGCTGGGGCCGGTCTCCATCGGCACCTTCTGCCGTGCTCCTCTTCCTCCCTTTCTTCCTCCCTCAATCCCTCGTCCATCTCTCCCCGCAGCCCCCCTGCTGACAGCGCTCATTCAGTGATGTGTTTTCCACATGAAAGCCCCCCCCCCCCCCATGCACGCCTGTGTCCCCAGGTCTACAGGAGCCCCGGAGCAGATTTATGTTGACCTGTATTGGTTTTCTGCAGGGGCCCGGGGGCCTGTGGGCCCAGGGGCCGTCCCAATCCCATCTCTCCCTGCATTCTCATGCAAAGCAGGAGCCGCGCGGCCGGCTCCCTGAGAGAGCACGGCCTCCTCCTCTGGAGCCCGCTTCGCCGCCGGGGACGTAGGACATGGGCCCACTCGTCACGTACCCACAAACATCAGCTCCTTTTCCCCCCTCTCTCTCTCTCTCTCCCTCTCTCTCTCGCTCTGTCTCTCGCTCTCTCTCTCTCACGCTCTCTCTCTCTCTCTCCCTCTCTCTCTCTCCCTCTCTCTCTCTCTCCCTCTCTCTCTCTCTCTCTCTCTCTGTCTCTCTCTCTCTCCCTCTCTCTCTGTCTCTCGCTCTCTCTCCCTCTCTCTCTGTCTCTCTCGCTCTCTCCTTTCTTCTCTCCCTCTCTTTTTTTTTTTTTTCCAGCGGGTCAATTTCCTGCCCGTATTACTGAAAGGCGATTCTTTTTCGGTGGGTTTGTTTTTGTTTTGGCTGAGACCTGTTTAAGCAGCACTTTCCACATGTTCTTCCCCTCTCTCAGTCTCCCTCGGCCCTCGATGAACGGACCTATTCTTTAGCGCTAGCTCAATGAGGGAGAGAGAAAATAAAGACGGAGAAACCGCAGCCACAAGGGCCATCAGTCAGTGTTACATTGCAAGCAGCAGAGCTGTTGAGAGCTTTTCCATGAGCTGCAGTAGGTTGCCGCTAAAACACTGGGAGTAGCGTCTCAGAAGGCTAATCAGTTGCGATAGTGGGGGAATGCTAATCCCACACCAGATTGAGAGGGTCTACAAATGAGAGGGTCTCTTTAATCCGGCATGCGCCGTGGAACAAACAAAATCTGTTGTCTGGCAGTTGGGATGACAAAAACAGTCGTCACTGTAGTACTCGCACGCCTTCCACAAATTTATGTTTTCGATCCTTAAGTATAAGTAACAATTAACCAACGTTTTTTTTATTTGATTGGATACATTGCTTCTGTGTTGCAGTCAAAGTGTTTGGGGACATTTAAAACAAATTGGCCAGTGACCATCTGATCATAAATGATTCTGTCACCAGCGGTGGGATGTATGTAGGAATCTTTATGCGATTGTGACATCACTGTGAGAGTCTTAGAAGATCTGATTGTGACATCGTTATCACGGGGAGAGTCTTAGAAGATCTGATTGTGACATCGTTATCACGGGGAGAGTCTTAGAAGATCTGATTGTGACATCGTTATCACCGGGAGAGTCTTAGAAGATCAGATTGTGACATCATTATCACTGTGAGTGTCTTAGAATATCCACCATTTTCAGGAGCAGGGACAATTATTCAGCGTTCCAGGTTGTGCTATAAGTGATCTGGTAATTATACCACTCACTGTCGTTTGGCCTAACCTGACAGCTCTGGCTGGAGAGGAGTGGCTCCTTTGTAGACAAAAAATATTGTGTTTATGTGTGTGCATTCATAGGTGTGCTTGTATGTGTGTCGCTTGTGTCTTTCTGTCCCTCGCTTTTTATACATGGGTGCAAGAATGCATGTATGTGCATGGACCGCATGCATTCCAATGTGTCTGTGCTTGTCTGCGTGCATGTCAATGTCTGTACGTGCATATGCATGAGTGTGCACGTGATTGTGGATGCAGGTGTGTGTGTGTTCACGTATACTCCTTTGTCTCAGCGGTATATTTTCTTTGCCTCTCCTCCTCAGTGGAAGTGCTGTGAGGTGGCTCCACTCTAGCCAGCCCAGACTGCTGGTATGCCCTGAAACAATAACGATTGAGCTCTCAACGCAACCACCTTTATTTTATACATTCATTATCTCGGCGGAGGCAGGTTTAGGCACCACAGTGGAGTTGCTTCATGGTATTACTATCATTAATCCTCATATTTTCCCCCTTTACCCTCACCCCCTTAACATTTCTGTCAGAAATCAATAAAATATGATACTGCAAAAAAAACAAAAACAATGAAGGTGTCTGGCACAGCCTGGATTCCATTACTCATTCGGGGACGATATGGATGTTTGAGGTTGTGGGTGAAGGGAGACATGCCATGCACGAGAACAATATACCAGCCTCTTGCAAATCACTCTGACAACGGCACAATGGGGCATTATAGCAGCCCCTGATCATGTAATTGAAAACTCTTTGTTTCTTTTCAATATCCACTTGTCTTTACAACACTCCTCATCTCACGTTTCAGCCCTACACTAAAGATCTTCAGTAGCATTCCTCTGTCTCAAGGGTGCATTTACACCACAGAAACAAGCTGCCAGTGCCTAGTACAGGGCAACTCGCGCGGCGGTGTGTGCATGCAGGTTTTTGCTGCCACCAGTTACCCTGGCTCAATCAGAATTATATCAGAATTAGACCAGGATAAAACGCTACAATACATGCATACAGGCGCAAGAACATTCATCAACTGCTGTTCATATTGCGCAATGTAGCTAAAATATCAGATCATGTAAATGATTGGGCTAATTAAATAGTTGGTAACTGGTGGCAGCAGAAACCTGCATACACGCCGGGCCATGAGGCCTGGAGTTGCCCATCCGTGGCCTAGTACAATCCAATGGATGATATTCAGCTTTACCTTTAGGTGCACGCTTGGCCTTTTTCAATTGCTACCAGGTTTTAAAGGGTTAACTCGTCCATTACGCCAACCCCCCTCCCCCTCCCCTCCCACACACACACACACACACACACACACACACCCAACTCCAATTGCTGTCTTCCTCGGGAACGTAGCTGCCATACACGCTTAACGTGAGGACAAGACCCACAAAACTCCACCGCTCTATCACGGCTGTCCTCTGTTTAATTAGTGGAAACCTCAAGGAGTTATGCATCAGGGCTGGGAGAGAATGATGTACTAGATCTTATTCCTGTGAGCTGGCTAGAGTTACAGCAGCAGTGTGAGCCGGTGTCTCTTCACACACTACGGTGATCAGCCCTGTTATAAGTCATAACTGAGAAGTTCAGGAGGTCAGAGGTCAGTTCAAATACAGTTTTGTTCCTTTGCTGCAACCAGCAAAATATATTTTTTTAAATGAGCTAAACCGCTGACAGGGAAAAAAAGCAAGATATTGCTGAAGTTCAAAAGTGTGCATCCAATAAACAGTCGCTCTTTCGCCTCAGGTAATATAAATGATAAATACATTTATTTACATTGCTCAGGGATAATCTTTTCAGAGGGAATTGGATTATATCTTTATACTGGCCAGTCTTTAGTTTTCTATTTTGCTATTTGACTTTCTTTTACTGGTAAAGATTTTTGAAGAAACTACACTGGAACACACTGATCTCAACATCTTGTTGGATTGCTTTCAATTAGAGTCCCCCCCAAACGTTTGGCTATTAATTAGAATTTTCCATAGTACTTAATATTTTTATTTATTTATTTTATTTATTTTTTTTACAAGAGATGTTACAGACATTTTGGGATTTATCATTTATGGAGACTGTTTCTTAAAAAAGTGTTTTCATTAAGCAATCAGTATGTTGATGTAGTGTCTAGCTTTCCGTGTGTCACTACATAAACAAGAGAAATAATCCGTTTTTAAACAAATATTAAAATGGGAGAAGATTATTTTGGCATCAAACACATCTGTGTTCTCCATCAAAAAACCGATGTGGTGAAAAAGAGAGAAAAGGATTCTGTAGTGTTTTGACGGCAGGTATAGATGAGGGGACTGTGCCTACTTTGGCCTTCATTCACCACCGGGCTCAAAAAGCAGCACTTGATGAATCCGTTGGCTTGTACATGGAGCTCCTCCAAGCGGAGGAGCTCTGGCATCGTGGCATACAGAAGTCAGCCTCTTCCAAACTATCTGCAGAATGTGGGATGCCAATGAAAGCAAATATGTTTTAGGAATTTGAAAATAGACGGGAAAAGGTTACAGTTCTATATGCGGACGTGTGTTAAAAAAGCCCAACCCCTAGCCTCTCCCCCTTCCTGTTGTTGTATTGAATCATACTGGTGAAAATAAAAAAAATAAAAATTAATTAATAAAAAAAATGGTGTTTTTTATTTAGATTCTGAATGCTCCAGTTTCTGGGCCTTTTTGTGCAAACAGAACGTCTAATCCCCAGCCCTCCCCTCTATGCCTCACACTCAGAGAGACCTGTGTGTAACAGCTCAATTTGCAGGGAGTTAGCCTCCCACCCCCGCTTGTTTATGGAAGCCGAACTTTCCGGGCAGAGGCATGCTCACTTTCATTTCCCACCGGGGAAGAAGTGATGGAAGGTAACCCTACTGTATGGCTGGAGGGGGCGGGGTTTGGGGGTAGGCAGGGCGGGGACTAGGGCAGGGTAGGCCTACAGAGCCTTGCTGACTGCATAGTGAAGATGCCTGACAATCTTTGGAGACCTCATATTTCTGTGGATGTACGACGCAGGGGGAAAAAAAAAACGAAACAAAAAAAGCTCCCTCTTGCCCTGACCTAAACTGGAGGAGATGTGTGTTCCCAGATTATAAATTCTCTGCAGGGATCCTGCATTCGTTAACTCTGGGAAGGGATCCATCTCGCTCCACTGAGTGTCCAAGAATCAGAGCCCTGTGGCCTCCCGTGGCTGCATTCTGGTCCTTACACAGCGAGTAGTGAGCAGTACAGCTGAAAGTCTGCTGCCTTGTGCAGCAAAAACAAATCTTCACACTGCTTTTTAATTGACTGTGTATATACCCATATTGTCTTATCAATACAAACTGCTTTAAAAATCAGCATTGCATATATTTTCTAGTTTTCATGAATGGTGCTATAGGCTGTATAAACTGGGAAAATAGCATCTATGACAAACATTTAGTAAGTTTTGTGAGAATATCTTTGGCAAAGACTTGGGTAGTTTTGCTTGGTGGAGGCTAGGCCTACTGTTAATATTTCTGCAGGAAAGAAAAACAAACTGGCCCAGAGCAGCTCCAAACGATCGAGCGAAGTTGGCACAACAGCTTTTAAAATGTTTAAATCAGCCGCGCCACCACAGCCGCGAATAGCTGACGAATCAGTCCAATTAACGCAAAAATACCTAGAATTTGTACCCTTCTACTAGCCGTCACCGCCTCAATGGCAGCCCCTCGGGTCCCCTTACAGGAGACAGCTCCGGCTATGCTGTCCTCACGCTCACCAGATATTTATATCTCGGCTCAGGAATACACGCTGGACAACATGAATGATGGCTGTTCCACTTCATGTGACTTCTCTCCTGAATTACCACCCGTCGCTGTTGAGCCCTACGCGCAGCTATTTTAGCTTGTGATGTTTCACAGAAGCATTTCGGGGGGTGTCATGTGACTCCAGACTTGCGCAATGAGAGTGTTTGAACCGAACAAGCGTATGTGATACCAAACAAGAAGGTCTTCCGTCAATATTAATCATGATTAAGGTTATGTATGTGTCTTTGTTGGCAGTTTACCGTACTATAACAGGGCTAAAGTGTCCGATCTTTGCACCTTTATATATTTTGTAACTGATATCAACAGCTGTGTTTATACAGTTGAGGGCTTAGAAGTATAGGGGTTCAATCTGACATTTGTATGTAAAAAATGAGTTATTACCATAGGAATTCTCTTTGTATTGTCTTCCCCCCCCTGTACAACAGCACCTCTGATTACTGTTAAAACTTTTACATTTTTAATCTGTCTGCGGAACCTAGAATTCCAAACCACACAGGATTCAACTCCATGACCCCTGAGTAAAGTCCACTTGCTTGACATCTGCATCACAATGCAATTTCCACAAGCACAGAGGAGCACCATCTCCTACGATATAAAAAGGCCATGAGCGGACATACTGAGGACTCAAAAATAGATGGCTTTCTCTACAGAGACATTGATATTTGTCTGTACTGACACGCCTCTGATGTTCCATCAATAGCAATCTCTCTGAGAGGGCTTAAGGCAGAGCTCCACCTCGTCTCTAAAGATGATGGTGTGAAGTGTAATCAAATTCTAAAACATCCACCCCCTCCAACCGTCCTGATGGTGAGTCCATACGCTGGATCATGTTGCTCAATATTTCCCCCGCAATGCAGAAAATAGAGGTTGTGCGGCCTCTGTGCCCAAACACAGAGGACATAAGTTCTCATGTACACACATATATTGTGCTTCGCATCTATACTTACAGGGGGTAGGGGATAGGGAGGATTGTCTTCTTTTTGACTTTTTTTCTTATAATGTTTTGGTAAGTCTGGATACCCCATGTCATTCAGATAGAGATGTTAAGACTGTCAGAGAGAGAGAGAGAGAGAGAGAGGAGAGAGGAGAGAGAGAGAGAGAGAGAGAGAGAGAGAGATGGACCCCTGCAGTATGTTGGCTGCTGTAAATGGTGGCCAGTCTGTAGTACACTACAGTGCCGTGGCTAGCAGCCAGGCAGGGAGAAGGTGAGAATACCTTGCAGCTGAAGGACTAGGGACACGCTGATACGTTTGGGGCAGGGCAGCCAGCTCTGGTGTAAAGGGCAGCAGCACACGGGCGGCTGGATGACAGGGTCGGCGTGACGGGCCGCTATCTTTTCCCGGCAGATTAAAATAAATCGTTCCCTGGCTTGGATTACTGGCACGTCCACCGCGGCCAAACAAGTCCTATTAATATAGTGTGGACGGACAGAGGAATCAGGTGGCATCTCTCTGGCAAGAGTTCACAAGGGGTGGCGGGTTACTGGGAGGCAGATGGTGACAAACAGCCCAGATCTGTTTTGCTAATGAATTGCACAGGCCCTGTCTTTCAAGAAAGGAGGTGGGGCCTACAGGCCCTCTGACATGGACAGCCACCTGGCTTGCGTAGACGGTAGCATTCTCTGTACCTCTCATCTGACTTCTCTGGGTCAGTTAAAGGGGCTATTACAGCGTGAGTACAGTACGTAGAAATACAAACATATAAATAAATACATGGCCAAGAGCTTATCATTAAGATTCATGCATTTCATTATCAAATCAGCACTTGGTGTCTGCACTGGCCCTTGGGCTTATTTTCTTCATGCTGAAAATATAAATGGCTACATTCTCCAGGAAATCTGAAATATTTCAGGCTGCGGTCAGACATATTTCCGTGCTAAAAGGTACTCATTATGTAAACATTTTTTTTAACATCAGTAAGGATGAATGGAATGAAATGATACAAACTAAAAAGTTACTATGGTAATGGATATTTTAGATCACAACATAAACAGTGGAAGACACAAGCAACAGTTAAGGTAATAACAAATTTATAACAGATTTATTACTACTTTCATATAAAATATTGACTAAGAATCTGTACTTTGTCCTTTACACTCTTCTTGCTCATTAGGTAAAGGTAGAATAGCCTTGGGTATGTAAACTCACTGTGAATAGCACACTCTTACATTTACTTCATACCCAACAAGCTTGCAGTCTGGACTCTGAACTAGCACATATTTGCTTAAGTTTGCTTTGGTTTTGAAGCACTCTAATAATAAAAGCTGTTTTAATAACAAACTGTGGACAGACAGAAGTACGACTGAAGGAATCAACTCATTGTGGCTCTCTGGTTGCAACAAACCAGACCACTGAACCACAGCAGTCTAGATTGAGCTCAGGATTAACATTGTTCTGAGCATTAAGCTTGGTGAGCTCAGCGCCCGTCTCTTACAGAAACAAAATTATTGCTCTGAACCCCTAGATCTGACCACCAAGATCTCTGTAAAGGCTATTAGTCACGATAATGTCTGTGTGACAGCCAGGTCGTACCTAGCCTTAGCATTAGCCTGTCGAACTCCAAATCCCTGTCCACTTTCCACTGCCTTTTTCACTTGGTCTGGCAGTATGCGCGTAGACTAGGCCTCGCCTGGCTCACACTGGCCTACCTGGAGTAAAAGGGGCCTGACAGGAATTCATTTGGAAGTGCCGAGGTATTTTTCTTTATTAAATAGCCGAGGAACAAGGCAGCCTTCAGACTGTGGAGAATTTATTTAGTGTCTCCTTTCACAAAAAAACCCTTCTGCTGAGGAGAAAGGGGCCAGTGTAGCGTCAAGGCTCCACTTTACTAGGACCATATGCAGGGATCTGAGGGAGAGGGCCAATGGCGGGATTATCATGGGCAGCTATAAACACATCCTGACGCCAGCTTCACGGCAAGTGGGCATGCGAGGCAGACAGGCACACGCAAGAAAAAACAAAGAACAAGCCCTCCTCCATGTGAAAGCGTACCTTTGCGATCGCCTGCCACCTCCACACTTCAAATTCCGTCTGGCGAATGGTGAACGTGGAAAAAAAAAAAAGGTTATGTAACTAATCTAATCCAAAATTTTACCCCATCGACTATGCCAATTGGAGTTGATTTTGTACATGTTGTTCCTCTCATGGTAGTTTCAATGAAGACTTTCAATGGAATTAAATCCGTTTGTTTTCTAAGTGGTGATAAGTGATTTGAAGACTGTACCAATGGACTCCCACCTGGCATGTTGTTACTTGATCCTGAAAACGTGTTGCTTGGGTGGCTTCAACGACACTTCATCTACATGGATGCGATAATTATTTGCACCTATGATCCTCATTCAATGGGCAATTACTAGTGTCATTCGGACTGGGGTTCTAACCTCTAATCCAGAAAATGTCTGGCATATATGGGGTTTGCAACAGGAATGGCATATCCCTCTTCAGCTATACCCTTCCTTTCTTTTTGAATTTCCTTTCAGGATAATGTTAGGGGTATAGCTGTGTAAAGATAGGTTAGATGTATAGCAGCATTTACTTTTGTTGGCAATAATAATTGCTGGTTCGTTTGGTTAATTTCACACGTTGATGATGATGTAGGTTTTTCCGCCTTCTTGGTTAGATCGCACTTTTATATTCCTGAGATTAACACTACTGTTCTCCACGGTTGTAAGTGGGTCTGGATAAGAGAGCCTGCTAAGCAGTGGTCGATCTGTAAAACTTCTTCAAGGGGGATGGTGGAGTCTGTGATATCATAGAAAACCGTTATAACAGAGGGGATGGAAAGGGGCGATGGAAGTTTTACAAAGGGGATGTTTTTTGTCAATTTTTTTTGAACAGGGGGGATGGAATCCCCTTGCATCCCCCTTCAAATCAACCCCTGCTGCTAAGTGATTGTAATGTAATGTAATATGTGATGCCCATCCCTCAGCTCGGAGAAGAGGCTTATAAACCAGTAGCAGTGTAATGTGTTGACGGATTTACCCAGAGATGGTAGTTTAAAATCCCAGGTGGGCACTGCTCTGGTATACGTGAGCACAGTACTTAACCTGAACTACTTAACCTTTCATCATTATATATCCAGCTGTATAAACAGACGTGTAAAATGTAAGCTAAGTCTCTCTGGATAAGGGTTTCTGCTATGTAAGTAGTAATCACTATAAAAAAACAATGGAGATGGAAACTTGTTGTTTATTCAGAGATTGATGGTTTTGTTCAGTAGTGGCTCTGGAGAGGGCTGTATGAAGAACACTGCACCAGGGACGAATGATCCCGGCTCTGGGTGTGTTAGGCTTCCACGCTCATGTCTTAATTGCTAACTGAAGCCAACTCACTAGTTGTACGGTACAATGGGAAAAGTATGACCGCTGCTTTTTGCAAAGGTTCCAGGGGGAGGGAAAACTCCAGTAGACGTGTAGAATTTTCACACGGTCTCTGGACTTTCCCGTCAGCAGCTCAGCGAGACGGGCAGCTGAGCTCTCCCCGAAGTGTAAATTAGTTGATAATGGGAAGACAACTGCCAAAACCTTCAGGGAGTGACAGGAGAGTGACCCCTCGGAGACCTGGAATTACCCATCGTCACTTTAGACCCTGCACCGATACCAAGGTGAAAACACGTAGTCAGAGGCTTCACAGAACGTTTGCCCAGAGCTTCGCGTAACCGACACGTGCGAACGGCAGCACACTGAAAGCTTTAAGACCCACGTGTGTCTGAGAACTGAGTGTGATGTGTGAAGGACCGGGCGTAACGATCCCGGGCCCGCTCGCTCTGGCCAGGCCTCCCTACGTGAGTGTGCTTAAGCTGCCGCATGCACACGCGCGCTCATTCCTGTCAGTAAAAATAAGACGGGGCTTGCAGGCTGCTGTCGTTTCCCAGCCGCGCAGCTCCCGCTAAACCAGCTCTTTGATTTCGCCCAGCTCTCTGTATGTTTTCCTTGGAGCAGGAAGCTTATAAGCAGCTCCAGGTTCCCCAATTTACTGTCACTCAAAGAGCCCTTTTCTTCCCCCCCTACCCCCCTATCCCCCCCCCCCCCCCCCCCCCCCACCACCCCCCTCTTCCCAGTTCCCAGCTAGAGATGCACCTCCTTCTCAGCCCCCACCCCCAACGCTTGCTACATTCTGGCCTTTCCCTCGTTCCTCTGTACCGGCACCCTAGCATAAACACGGGGCCAGGGCTCGTATAAAGCCTCCATTCTTCTCCTCTGTGTTAAAAAAAGGGGGGGAAAAGAAAACAAAAAATGGTCATTTTTGGCATAGGATGGCGGGGCCAGACAATGTTGTACCTTGTTCTGTGAAATCACCCGTTTGTCTTTCAGAGAAAGTTTGACGTGAGGTAAGGTTCCAATTGACCGCCGCATCTTCGAGAGCTGGAGTATTAGCCTGCCTTACAACCGCTCATTTGTCACAAAACGGAAAGCAGAACTTTGAAAAACTCCAGAACGTTGCATTTGAGCATCGGTGCTGGTAGAATACACACGTGGAGGCCAGGGGTCACCGGGACGGTTTGGTGACAGATTGACAGTGACAAGGTACCAATAGGGTGGGCGGGTCAACACATAACCTTATTAGTGAGTTTTATCTGCTGGCAGAGCAGGCCATTTACAAGTAATAATAAATTGTCAAAGAGATTTCACTATTGACTGGAGTCTGAAAAATGAGCAAATCATTATAATTGTTTGATAGCACACCTAAAGTAAATGGTTGTAGGTAAGGACCCTGTCAGGAATATACTCACCAGATTATAAACGTGTTTCCTACATGTATTAACCCAGTGGTTCCCAAACTCGGTCCTCGGGGACCACTGTGTATGCTGGTTTTCGTTCCAACCACAATTGCAATCCCGGAATTTTAACAAGATGTCAATTGTTCTTAATTAGGTGTTTGTCATATTTAGAGGGATTATTTACCCTCTTAAGCCACATTATGTTAGCAATAGCTATGCATGTCATGAATAATAAAAGTACAATATTCTCATTGTGCTATATTGCAAATAATTACAAAAAGGGGCAAAAAAAACAAACATTTTTTAACTGACCAAATTAATTTTATTTTATTAAATTAAATTAAAGACTGAGGTGAATCAATAGGCTCCTAATTGGTGAAATTGTGGATATATGGCCACTAAAACTAACCATTTGATAAATAATGATAAAAAGACAAAGAAAATGATAACGAGCCAAACTTGCAGTGTTAATACATTTAAGAAAAACTTGATGAGGGAACTTAAAAACTCATGTTTTCAACTACCTAATTAGGAGCCAATTGATTCACCCCAGTCTTTAATTTGATAAGTTTTTAAAAAATGTTATCTATTTGCAAAACAGCCCAATAAGCACAGTAGGAACATGGGAATTTTTATTCTTCATGGCATGCATAGCTATTTCTGACATGATGTGGCTTAAGAGGGTAAATAATCCCTCTAAACATGAAAAGCACCTAATTAAGAAAAATGAACAGCTTGTTAGAATTTTGGGATTGCAATTGTGGTTGGAACGAAAATCAGCATACACAGTGGTCCCCGAGGACCGAGTTTGGGAACCACGGTATTAACCTATTAGAAGAGTGCCCTTGTGCCCTAAAATCTGTTTTACTCTTGCCATCCTTTGAGAACATAATGTTCCTGACCACATTTATTGTTCTCATTGCTCACAGCTTGTCCACATTTCAGACAGAGGCATTTTAATAGTTATTTATGCAATTATTGGTACCAGACAATATTTTTCTATTTTAGAACAAACTGGAGTACTTTGGACTCAAACCGACTGTCTGGAGAGCACGGTCAGTTCTGGACACCACGAGCAATTGAACACATCACATGGTTGGGTTGGGAATGAGGGGAGAAGCTGAAGTGGTAAAAATCTGTTGAAAACAGAGAGGGCCCGGGTGGAACCAATAACAGATTGGCTGAGAGGTGGGGGCAGTAGAACATCGTAACGCATGCAGCGTGAGTGGTGAGTATATACAGTATATTGGGTACGTCAAGTTGGATGCTGCAGGTAACAATACTGTTTTCATATTTATTTTTGTTTTGCACAGATACAGTGAAACCACAAAATGAAACAGGCCCTCTCTTGTTCACTCTTTTATGTTCTTTAGCTGCACGTTGGGAAGGAAGCCCAGCCGGCGTGCAAGCCCTAGACGTTCGGTGTCGGAACACGCCAGAGATGGCACCGATAGCCGCCCGCCTGCCATCTGATCGCAGCGGAGACGGCGTTAGGGCCCCCCTCTGCGCCAGCGTCCCGCTGAGAGAGCGAGGGCCGACGGGGCGAGCTGGGAAGCGCTGCTCGAGTTTTCGTGGGTACGGTACACGCGCCCGCAGGCCTGTTGTCTCTCAAAACAGGACGAGCCTGGAGGATGTGCATTATGATGATCTAATCAGCCTTTCACTGCAACAGCGGCAGGTTGTGAACTCCAGCACTGGGGGAAAGTGCACACATTGTTGTCACTCGTGTGGAAGACGAGACAGTGGGTGGTATTTTGCTGTCACATACAGCGGAGCCAGGGAGATGCCTGGCTTTGTAGTGCGTGGCCATTTTATGATCACGGCACATATTTCAGCTGGCTGATCAGAGTATAAATAAAGAAGTACATAACGCTGTCAACAATTTAAGTGCAGACATCCAAGGTTAACAATGTGCTACTTATGATTTACTTCACTGAATCATCAGATTATCCACCATTTTGATGCAGATATTTGATGCCTCTAAATTCTGCAGTGACTGAATATGTATGTAACCTAGTGGAACTATGAAATTACACACTTCATGGATGCTGCCACAGGTCTGGACATTCCGTCCCTGCGCTTACACGAGCACTTACACTTACACTCGTATCCTAAGGCCCCATATTCAAATAACACCAGTGCTCTTTGTCTTCTCAATTGAGAAACTATCTTAAACATTTATGTTTTTCTTATCCTTTCTTATTCATTAACACGTGAAAGGAGCCAACTTCTTAATTGATTCCAGAAATAATGTACTTATCATTTATCAGTGTAAAAACAGCTTGACTACTTCCTTTCTAAAGTATGCACTTTTTAAACACTTAGGGCTTGATTTACTAATAACACAACCATTGATTGGTGCAAAACAAATACCATGACCAATCATTGGTCATGTTATTGGTTTTGCGTGTGCTGAAAGGTTTTGCACACACTAAAGGTCTTAGAAAATCAAGCACTAACATTCTTCACTAAAAGGTATAGGACTAATTAAACTGTGGTGTGACCAAGTATTGTTGCAATTCTCTGGAAATTAAATGTAATATTTCTGCTCCTAGGTGGATCAGGTTCTGATTACTCTAGTTCCTCCCCATAGTTTTATATCCGCTCTGATGCTAGTAAAACATTCAAAATTACATTGTATTAATTACAACCTTGTGTGTCATTACAGAGCCTGGACATGTGTGATTGCAACACAAGCTCAGTGTTTAACAAAGAGAAGCTCGTTATGTGTGAATGTACACACAAAGCATGCATTCATATGGAGCCAACACCATGTCCATGAGGGTCAGCTCATAAATGTCAGCTTCTCATGTAATTGTCCCAAATCTGTGTGACTACAATGAGCATTTGTGGAGAAACCAAAAAGGTGCTGCTGAAAGCATAAATATGACCCTCAGGCTGATGTGGATTCCCGCTGTTTTTAAACCAGTAAATATGTAAAAAAAAAAAAAAATAATCCTTCATTTAGACGCTTCTGCAAGTTAAGTGTCTCCAGTGGGCAGTTTAGCCAAATCTGGGTAGAGTTTTGAGAATAATCACTTCTGTACGAGTCATTGCCAACATGACCTACGACCTTTTGAGCTTGCAGTGCTCCAAACTCACACACAGGAATGAACAGAGCATATGTTGCTACTACACCTAATATGATAAATTTAGGATAATATAATACAATATCTACTTTTCACAAAGTAACACAGTGGATACCTATTGAAACTCTGAAGTACAATATTCCGATTGCACTCACACACAAAAATCTTTTGATCTAATTTGTATAACAGTGAATAAATCCACAATAATCAGTGATTCAGTGGTGATGGTCTGAGGTCTGCATGGGCGAGTCGGCTCACAGTTGTAAGGGGTATTGACAATTCACAGGCTTTGCGAGACGTTCAGTTGCTAATCCCCGCTATTACATGACACACGATATGGGGAACATATTGAGTGTCCGCACTGCGAGCGGAAAGAATAACTCGCCAGAGTCATGGGATGGAGATGTCATTGGCCAGGAGTCTGCTGGAGATTCTGCAGCTCCATGCGTGTGCTGTGGTGCTGTCCGAATCCCTCGTGAGGCAAAACACCGATAGCATTCGTGTGGCAGTACGGTGACATCACCAAGGCTCCGTATAAAAACCAGATTCTGGGCGGTTTCAGTTGGTAACGAGAGGTTGCCATGGTGGCTGCGCAGGTTCTCCATTCACGGCCCTTCAGAAATATTCAAAATGTCTCAGCAAATCCAGACTATTTAAAATTCAACTGTACCGGTAACAGGACTTCCAGTGTAAAGGGTATGGATCTGTTTACAGAATAGACAATCTGTGGTGACATCATCCGATTGGCTAGACTTCCTTGGGTTCTGCTGGCTTTTGATGAGTACGGATTTGAGTGCTCTCTGCTCCATTTAAACAGAATTGGAGAAAATCAAAACATGATGTTGCGATAGATGCACTATATTAAGTGTAACCAGCATGGGCCACTGCCAGCCACTGAACCACTGCCTGCCTGCTCCACAACCACATGTGCCTCCCCTTGTAAATGCATTATGCCTGAAAATGGCTAACCGTTTTATGAAAAAAGCCACACTCCTTATGATGTGGTGCACGTAACATCAGTAACAACGAGTGAGTATATAGCATGTACTCCTCCATCTGCTTAAGCGCGGCAATATAACTGTGCCACAGGGCTGTTAAAAAATTGCCCAATACGTAAGTGCCTGCCTGCTCTCCATTGACATTTTCACTGACTCATTCAGAGTGGCCGTAACTTCCACAGAGACTGATATATCACAGACGCAATGTTTGTCAGACTTAATGGGCTAAATGAAAGCTGGTCTATTAAATTAACATACTTATTAGGGCAAAACATGCTAATCAAATTATAATGTGTTTTAAAAACGGTGACAGAGTGGCCGATTATGCTGGTTTTTTCTCCCCTCTGCTGTTATTTCTCCCTCCTCCTCCTCCGTCCACTGCCCTCCCCTCTTCACCTTTCTTTCCCCTCTACTTCTTTTCCACTCACAGTATCCCGCGGGCGCCGGCGTGGCAAGGGGCTTCCCGCCACCTACAGTTCCCGTGCCAGGACAAACAGCTCCCCAAGAGAATGGCCACCATTATTTATGTCAACACAGAGGCCCTGTGCCCCAAAATGGTACCCCAGTCTGGACAGCTCTGTTCCCGAAATCTATCACCCATTTGAAATATGAATGTGGGAATTAAGTGTGTCCTTTTTGTGTGTGTGTGTGTGTGTGTGTGTGTGTGTGGGTGGGTGGGTGGGGGGGTTGGGGGGAGGAATACCCAGAAATACCTACAAAAACATTTGGAATGGCTGAGCCGTCGGAGCTGTTAGTAATTACACAGTGGCTGGGAGAACGGGGCCTTATGCTTTCTGTGCAAGGAAAGAGTCAAACAAAAGCACCGCTGTTTTTATTGTAACCACCCACTGACGACGACTCCCACTTCTGCTCTCCCCTTCACACACATGTACTTAACCCTCCCAGAAAATGCAAAGCGCCCCCATCCCCTCATGTTAACCACAGGAACTGAATCTCCCAGATAAGATGATAACAAATCAACCCGCGACAAAGCCGCTGTTGTGTTTGAGGGGGAAAAAAAAAACACCCCGTCCATTTCCTTTCCTTTTTCACATTTGTCACTTCTATATTTAACCGCCCAGAATTTATCCCCAAATCTGCTGAGAGGGTGTTTAATCCGACGCCCGAGAATGTTTGGAAGGAGCAGAGAGGGGGAGAAAGAGTAAGAAGCAGAAGAGAAGGAATCTGCAGACCTTCCTGGAGATGATGAATGAGAAACTGATCTGGTGGGAAAAGGTGGGCGCATTGGGGCACATGGGAGGACAGCGGTGTTTTCTTAAATTACTGTCCCCTGAATCACAGTAAATGCCATATTGACTTGATTTAAGCTTTTTTTTTTCCTGCTCTCTCTGTGGACCCTGCATTTGGTTCGACTTGTCATGGTGAAGCTGTTCCCGCAGTGTGGCTGGTTTGGCAAGCAGCTGCGACTGGCTGGCTGACTTGGCTGCAACGTTTGCCCTCCGTGCGTGTGTACGTGTGCGCTTGTGTGTATGCGTGTGTGCATGTGCTTGTATGCGTGTGCTTGTGTGTGTATGCGTGTGTGTGTGTATATGTGCATGCGTTTGTTACAGCCTCGCTCTCTGATTGATTGATACTGGCTCTTGTCTGTCGGGGAGAATGCCTCTGAAAGGCCATGCGGCTGTCAGTGCAGTCATCACGTTTGGGTGGATGCGCTGGGGGAGCCTGTCCCTGCGTTTCCGTGCTCATCAGATTCCCCGGCCGGGGCTAATCTTAGCCAGCTGTTGGATCTCGTTCTGATCCGCTTTCATGGCCCCGGAGGATCGTGAAACGCACCTCTGTTTACCGCCAGAACCGGCGGCCTATTAGGAGCGGCCTCATAGTGAAGCACAGAGTGACACGGAAGGCTTGTACACTACACCTTTATCAGAGGAGAGGGGGGCAGCGTGATACCGTGTATAAATAGTCAGGAAGTCAAGGCATTACCTCAGCGGGGAGGTTACTGTGCTCTGCGAGTGAATAGAATTCAGCTGAATGATACCATCGGGAGCGCTGGGTGGCTCTAAAGGCCTCTGTCCCCCAGCAGCCATCTTATCAGGCCACTCCTCTCGGTGAGATCCCCATCAGACCTCATTTTGTGCCTTTCTACCCGACGCAGGCTCAAGCAGAGCCCTTTGTGTCCAGCGCTATCACCCTGTCCCATCTGAAGGTGGTGTCTGCTCTGCTCGGCTTTGCAGCGCAGGAAAGCTTTTTCGCGTGCGGAACCGGAGCGTTTCGTCCCCGTCCCCGTCCCCGTCCTCGTCCCCCGCCCCTGCAAGGCCGCAGTCTAAACACCAGGCACGCGTCTTGTCTCTTATGGGCTCGCAAAAAAAAAAAAAAAAAGCCTAAACATTTTTTTTTACGGTACGTTTCTGAAGCGTGGAGGCTCGGAAAATAGGTTGATTCACGCACATCCTCCCGTGGAGACGTGTGTAGATGTCATCTCATTTGACCGAGGCTGCCCATGCAGCTTTTTGCGCGGAATGTTGCGTTGCGCAATCACGGCGTTTCCTTGGGAGACGGCCCGCCGCTGTTGTGGGAGCAGTCAGATGCTCCGTGCCCCGGAGACGGCTGGCTGTTAATGACGGGACATCTGGAGGCGCAATTTAAGGCCACAATCAGCCTTTCCCTCAGACCCCCTCTGCTAGACAGGAGGAAACCAGGTTACAAACAGGAACTCCACAGGAAAACCGGTGGAACACACTGCACTTACGTGATTAAGACAAGGACCAGGGACAGTGAGGGCAAGCCAGACGCTATTACACCAATTTACCTCTCGAGATGAGCCAGCCTTCATTCCTGGCTCTGCTAAGATGGCTAAGCATTATACTTTCTAAATCCAGGATTATTAGACGACCCTACTTTGCTGCTAAAATGGAAATAGCTGCATCTTGAAAAGTGTTCTTTGTAAATGAGTGGTGAGTTAAGTATATTGCTTTCCAATATGTGAATGAGTTTTCCTGCACTGTGCCTCATTCTCGCATTGGATGTTTCACACGCCTTGGCTAAACTCCTCGCTAGGCACAGAGGCTTGGGTCCAGGCCACTGACTTGTTGTGTCATCTCCGTTTCCCAGCCTGTGGGCTGCTTTTTTCGCCCACAAGTCAGGAAGCGGCAGCCAATAGGAGACGAGAGCGGAGCGAGAGCCCTGGGGAAACCTGGGCAGTTTCTGGGCCAGATTCTGATCCTCATAAACGTCTGCCGTGTCCGAAAAGAGTGGAAGCCAAGATCCAGAAGGGGATTTTAAATCTGTCATGACTTATCTGGGCTGCTGTAAAGCACAGCCACGGCTTTATTTCCAGCTGTATAAGGGGGCAGGGTTTATGCAAACGTTGCGCTGGATACACAATCTGCCTCAAGCATTCACTACACGCCAGAGGCTTTCTGCTGAGACAGCATAATAGCCCCGCTACCCTTTACCAAACATAACACACTTCATACACCAAATAATTAAAAAGATGTTTTAAATGCACAAAACTTCCAAAAATATCCCAAATGGGGAAAATGTTCTGGCAATATAAGGCACATTTAGAAAGCATAATCAACGATGCAAATCCTGATGAAATAAAAAATATATTTGCATTACATTTAGGTATTTAGCAGACACTCTTCTGCTGAGCAGTTCAAATAAAGGTTAGGCAAAGAAATACATATGCTGTCAGATTTTTGTTCTGTCTCAAATTGGTACAAACATTTTGCATTGTTGTCACCTGCAAAGCAAACATGGAGGTTCATTGCCTAGATTAGAAAAAAAGATTGTAACTTATCCTAATAAAATAAATGTGTTTCTCACTAATATTATTAATCATGCTGATGGAATTCATTGCTTCTGAACCAAACCTGTGCATGAAAGAGATACCAAAAACTTATTTGTGATATTGGCAGACTGATTACGCTATGAGGGCATAACAGCAACATTTCAGAAGAACGCAAGAGAAACGGTGCAAAAACCATGAGAAACTAAAGCCAGCTGTGTCCCACGGCCACAGGTCACGGTCTTGGTTGGCTAATGACAGGGCTATTGGGCTCGGCCTGTGCTCATGGCTATCACCTTTACCAACTGAACCACTTAGCAGCCACCTGTGCTTAGTCAAAGATGTGGGGGATAACCAGTAGCTGTCTTTAAGATTATACAGCCCCCAAATTGCATGCATTTAAAGCTGAGACACTACATGATTAATTGATATTAAACTGAAATAGGCTGACATCAGACTAGTTTGATTTGAGCGCACCAGTGTGCTCTGGTGTACTGTTCATGGTTTTAATAAAATAACTTGCAGTAGAAAAACCCAATATCATTTGCTGTAAACAAAAGAGGCACAGTTATCTAATTAGTCCAGCAAAAATGAAAAAAAAGTCACTGTAAACAATATTAAATCTCTTCCTGGTGAAATGTTCCTGGGGACGCAAATTAAAGCCAAAATTAAAAGTGGGGAAAGGTTCTGTTATCCTGAGCAAGTGATTTAAAAAGTCGACCATACACCTGGATCTCTGATACAATCTGCAGCCCCCTAACATCCAGGGGGACACAGGCCTGTCCACCACCCGGTCCATCAGACACCACCTGAGACAGGAAGTATGGCCCGGCTAAGTGTAATTATCATTATTTTTGGAGTTAATGTATTCCTCTCAGAGGGGAAAAGGTAGAAGAGCACTTGTGAAATGGAAGAGTAATGTTGTTTTTCCATTTAGGGTTGGGGAGGAGGGGGAAAGGTTTATGCCATTGATACGGCAACCCAAAAATATCCAGTATTTATTTTCAATCAGGAGCAATTAGCACGAAAAGCAAACAGGAACGGGTTTGAGCGAACTTCCAGTCACGAGGAAGACAAGCGCGTCCTTCATTTTTTTTTTTGCTGAACCGCCCGGGGTACTTGTAGGAATTAAAAGAGGAGCTTGTCTGGGTCTCTCCTGATTTTGGGGGCCCCACTCACAGCTCATAAAGGGCACATTATGTGGTTGGAGGGTATTTCTGTGACCTCTCGCTCGGGAGCACAGGCCCGTTTCGTCTGCGCTGTGCCATCTGAAGGAAAGCCCGTCTCATCCTCCACATATCACTGGGATCTGCTGAGGATGTGGGATCCTCTAACTCATGCAAATGTATTCGCCACAGAAAGAAAACTTTCGCTTTCACTCCACAACAAAGACTTCCACCCTGAGTCTTTTAAGTTTTAGACTGCAGACTACAAAGCCTTCTCGTCGGTCTTGATCACACGCAAACTGTGACAGGCAGCTCTTCTGGTACACTCCTGGTGAAGCTTGGGAGGCTGTATTTTCCATAAGTAGTGCTAATCCGGGGCTGTTTATGAACAGTGTCGTAAAACAAAATATTAAAAGTTGTTTTCTGTGCCTCCCACTCACCACATTTCTATAAAGATGTAATGTACGCAGTGGTGAGGTTTTCCACTGGAGAGCGACATGTCTCCTGTGCATGGAAGCCTTGAGTCAAGCGTTCAGGCGAAGGCCTTGGAGTGAATCTTTTCCAATGAGAGTGGTGGTGTATACTGCCAATTCGCAAGGGGCTTTCAGGCAGCACACACTCTCTGAGACAGCCAGCCGACATCATGCTTGGAGGAGAGTAAAAAACAGAATGGACATGCTTCAGAGTGAAGTCAGACCTCACTGCAGCCAGCCTGTCCAGAATGAAGGTACTCAGTTGTGGAGAGAGAGAGAAAGAGTTTCAAAGTATCTATTTATACAACTAGATACATGCTGAAGCAATTCCAGTTCACTACATTTGCTCATAGGTACAACAGCAGTGTCCTACCCGGGAATTAAACCTGTAGCCCAGGGCTGCCCAACCCTGTTCCTGGAGATCTACCGTCCTGTAGGTTTTCATTTCAACCTTAATTTGGCACACCTGGTTCTACTAATTATGAGCTCAACGAGATCTCTAGCTGTTGAATGAGGTGTGCTTTGTTAGTGTTGGAGTTACAACCGACAGGAGGAACAGGGTCCGGGAGCCCTGCTGTAACCTTTAACGTGCGTCAAGTCACGAGCTGGATCGGCTTCGCAGAAAATTGCTGTGTGAAGATTCTTGCGCAAAGGCATACTTGGAAAACGCGGCCTGCGTGTTACCGAGGGGACCGTTTGGGGGCGGGGGGGGGGGAAACAAAGCCGCATTGTCTGGAGCGCTAATTATCTCACAGCAGGCCACCAGACGGGACAGGTGAGAGCAGTTTTGGGTTCAACTCGGGCTCCATTAATCTTTTGGTGCCGGGCAACTGGGGCCCCTTTTGCCCACGCGGGAGAAACCAGGCACTGCCAACCCAAACTGCAGAGCAGGAAGTGGAGCTCATCAAAGCGCGCCTTTCAGAGGTGCCAAGTCTATGGGATGTGGGGAGGTCAGGAGGACCCACTGGAAAACTTACCCACTCCATAAGCTCAACTCTTTCAGAATGAAAAATAATCTTTATTTTATCCCCTCCAATCCACGTAGAGTCTTACTCCTTGCCTCTAAAATCTGAGATAATCGTTTTTGTAAAAAGCCATAAATGTAAATTTAGTCAGCTTGAAGCAATTAGGAAATATATTTTTTATGACTCCTGAAACCCTATGCTAACTTGTTCTATAATGCGGTGAAGCTTTGCCACAATGCATGCCCAGAACCATGCATATCTTTTCATTGCATTGTTGTCCATTTTCTGCAACTCTGGGGCGCCAGTAGCCAGCGCTGGGCTGGAGAACTGGACACGGCAGCACTATATGCACCACTGAGTGGGGAATGTCAACTGTGCACGTTGAGGTGAGCACATGACATCTTTGCCATGCCAGCTTCACATCTGGGAGCTGTGTGTGAGTGAGTGTGTGTGTGTGCGCGTGTGCGTGTGTGTGTGTGTGTGTGTGTGTGTGTGTGTGTGTGAGTGTGTGTGTGTGTGTGTGAGTGTGTGTGAGAGCTGTGTGTGTGTGTGTGTGTGTGTGCAGAAAAGGTACACACCTCTGCCACACAGGCAGCATTCCTTCAGTCATAAGATTCCCTTTGAACCAAATTGAAAAAAATTTGCATCAAGATTATTACTGTTCAAAATGTATTGATGTGTCTCAAAAACCGTACACAGAGTCTGAGACCATAAATATGACACATACTGTATGTCTCATGGAGAACCCAATACAGCTCAATGTACGGAGAGAGGAATGTAAAACCACGTGGACTCATATGCAGCTGTTATATCAGTCAAGAAGACTTTGGGTCACAGCAAAGGCAACAGAATTAGGCCAGGAAAACCTAAACATCACAGGAAATGATGAATGTTTGGCAACAGGGGATTCATGTAAGGGAAGGCACTGTGCTCCCCTGTCACAAAACACCTTTATATTATAGAAATATGTTTTAATATGTTTTAATATGCATCGGCAAGCTCTGCTGCTGAACCGGAGAACGCAAGAAAATGCTGCGTGGAAGAAATCAGCATTGAATTAATATCCCTGTCAAACAGCCATTTCTACATCACAATGTTATTTTGCAATTCTATGTCAGATATTATATTGTTTAAAAGCTCAAAGAAAGATCAACATGCAACATACAAGCAAGTAAAATTCTATTAACACACATTTTTTATATGTGAAAGATGCTTATAGGTGAAAGTCCTTATTCAGGGTATATGACCAGATTCAGATAAAACCATTCATTTTAAAGAGATATAAATATTAAAGTCAAGAAGGCAGGTGACAGGATTACAAGGCTCATTGTGCTGGACCCAAAATAGCTTTTATGCGACGAACTCGCGTTCAAATTACCCCATTGGCAAAGAGCAACACGAGCAATGTAATTAAATGAAAACTTAATACAGTTGAAATACGCCTGAACGTACTGACTTGCAAAACATAAGAACGGTCCAAATATTCTTTAGTAGGAACCCTACCTGCTTCCTCTGGTAACACACAAAATATGCAATTACCGGTAATTAACTGGAACACTTACATAACCGCTATGGGTCAGCTATACAGAAATACAACTCCTTACAGGGTTTTAAGTTGTGTGAAATCTATATTTCCACAGAAAGGGTTCTATGAAAAGGTGAGACATTAAAAAACTCAATATTTTGAATTCCTGATTTTCCTGTCTTCTTTTGACCAGGCTCTAGTTTTAATAAAAACAAACCCTGAGTTTAAACTGTGGAATACCTAGTACCTGTACTTGCGCACCGTGTGTTGACAAAACAAACAGCGTTGACATCAATCACCCCTAATTTTAGAAAACTCTCCTGATATGATCATTTTTATGACCTGTAATGATGTAGGCTACAAGATCAATTTTATTTTCTCCTCGCCAGAAAGCAGCTTGGACAATGCTGGATAAACAATTACCAAAAAGTAAATTGACAAAAACACATTTAGTGTACGGAGAAACTTTACTTCCTGCACACACCTCTTTAGGTAACAAACTGCATAACCAAAGAAACAAACACAGCACCTAACATTGAGTTTGCTGTGGTAAAACTATGATTAGTTTATCTTCAAAACTCACACCAAAAACATGTACTTAAATTACATTTATTAAGTATGTCATTACTTCAAAAAAATAACCTTACAGTGCATCCGGAAAGTATTCACAGCGCTTCACTTTTTCCACATTTTGTTCTGTTACAGCCTTATTCCAAAATTGATTAAATTAATTTTTTCCCTCAAAATTCTACACACAACACCCCATAATGACAATGTGAAAAATGTTTTTTTGAGATTTTTGCAAATTTATTAAAAATAAAAAAATAAAATTTCTCATTTACATAAGTATTCATACCCTTTGCTTTAACGTATTTTTAAAGTATCATATTTCATATTTGGTCGCATATCCTTTACATGCTGTTACTTCCTGAAGTCTGTGACCATCAACATCAAAAAACTGTCGATATCTTATTTTCAGGTACTGTTACAAGTGATACTATAACCTCTCTGCATTTGAATGTGAGAATGAATCTCTATGGAAATTGGGGGGTGAGACTAGATTCAGCTGTAAATTACACTGGTACAGTATGGAACACATGGCTGGCTAAATGGCTGTAAGTTATCAAGGGTCTGAGCTATCAAACGAGCCCCAAACCATCACTCTGCTGCCAGATATGGAGTAGATGTGGATGGATCACTGCAAGGGTTATTTCTCCAGACTCATTTTCCTATAGAACTCTATGGGGAAAAAAGTCAGGAGAAACAACCCTTAAAGTGATCCATCCACATCTACTCCATATCTGGCAACAGAGTGATGGTTTGGGGCTCGTTTGATAGCTCAGACCCTTGATAACTTACAGGCATTTAGCCAGCCATGTGTTCCATACTGTACCAGTGTAATTTACAGCTGAATCTAGTCTCACCCCCCAATTTCCATAGAGATCCATTCAAATGCAGAGAGGTTATAGTATCGCTTGTAACAGTACCTGAAAATAAGATATCGACAGTTCTTTGATGTTGATGGTCACAGACTTCAGGCAGTAACAGCATGTAAAGGATATGCGACCAAATATGAAATATGATACTTTAAAAATACGTTAAAGCAAAGGGTATGAATACTTATGTAAATGAGAAATTTTAGTTTTTTATTTTTAATAAATTTGCAAAAATCTAAAAAAAACTTTTTTCACATTGTCATTATGTGTTGTGTGTAGAATTTTGAGGGAAAAAATTTATTTAATCAATTTTGGAATAAGGCTGTAACAGAACAAAATGTGGAAAAAGTGAAGCGCTGTGAATACTTTCCGGATGCACTGTATTCAAAACACTTAAAGAAAGCAATTAACCTTGAAGCATAGGTATGCTCAAGACAATGGATAAATGAGAGTATTACTCCACCAGGAATATCTCCTCACCCTAAGTTGACTCCATATTCACTGTCAGTTTGACACTTGAAAAACACAAACACACAAATCTGTACATTGTTAGAAGCTGGTCCCGACCTCTCTGGGTCTTTCACTCACAGTCGCCTTTTCAAGCATCATTGGGAGATTGTTACATGCCGTAATCTGCAACAGAGAGTGCGGGGGTACCAGATGGCATCACAGGGGCTGGCAGACAGGGTGGGCTGGTAGAGAGAGGTTGTGAACGATGGAGAAATCTAAGCGCGTTGGAGATAATCTCAATTATGCACCAGAGTTGGGAGTTGATTCCATTTCAATTCAATAATTCAGGAAGTGAATTTATATTTAACTCATAAAATATCCGACAGAACATTAACAGAAATTTATCCATTTTATGATCTGAATTGTAGCTCATTTCCTGAACCGGAGTGGATTTGAAAATGGTATCGGTCCAAACCCTGACACACATTACAGTACATTACTGAGAAAGCATTTTCAAACCTTATGTCATGTGCTCAAGAGGCAAAGCAGGTAATTTGTTCGATATGAAAGCATTCTGAAAATTAGTACAAAAGGCAAGAACAGGTGGCCCAGGACAGTAAGACTATCAAATCAATATTTAATCAAATCAATATTTATTTATATAGCGCATTTCACAACTAGTTGTCCAAATACGCTTCACAGAAAAACCCAGCCTAAACCCCCACAAGAGCAAGCCAAAGGCAACAGGTATAGGGTGAGTGCTGCTTCCCTGTGCCCACAAGCTACTGTTTACCTTAACAGCAGCGCATCACAGGTATAGACTAGAGGGCCGGGGTGCCCACACTCGGTCCTGGGGATCTACTCTCCAGATGTTTTACTTCCAACCAATTTTCTAACCACCTGTTCCACTAATGACCTTCTTAATGAAGAGGTCAACAGTGGAATCAGGTGGTTAGAAAATTTACTCTCCTGAAAGTAAAACATTCAGGAGAGTAGATCCCCAGCACCAAGGATGGGCACTCCTGCTATAGGGCAACCCTGCAATACAGTACGTAACCCAAAGATTCTTATCAGAGTAGAACTACAGTAACATAAACAGACAGCATACTTAAATTGCATGCAGAAAGGCCGTAATGTCTGGCGGAGAAGGTCACAGACACGTTGAAAACCCTTGCTACGGAAATCATATGATGAGCGAGAGCAAACTGGCAGCCATCAGACTGAGGTGACTGAGGTAAAAAGGACAATGGTGGTCAGAGCTGAAGCCAGTTACCCAAATCCAAATATGAGTCATAGAACTGCAGACCTGCCAACATTCTAAAAAAAAGTGCTGTTCTCTTGCCGAGAGAACCTCACAGATGGAAGATTTCACTGGGCCGTTTTGGACTGATTCAATTACAGAAACAGCAGTGTTTAGTAGTAGTTTGGACCGGCTTTTTATCTTGAATTCTCAAATAATATTTATGCTGTTTATGTCTATGCAATAAAAAAAAACAAGAACGTTCAGTGTTAACATATTACATAAAATAGTTAGTTTCCTCTACCGGGTTTATGCAACTCTTTCATTGAAGAAAAAAACATAGAACTATTAGAATTTGAGCATGGAATTTTTCACTTCTATAAAATGTGCATGTGTGTTTTGTTGCTAAGGTAAACAGTAGCATGCAGGCACAGGGAAGCAGCACTCAGCTCTATGTTCTGCTCCATAGTGCAGTGGCACAGCCTTCAATGTTGCCCCACAGGCAGACAAAAGGGTCTCTGTCTCCATTGTTACATTA